>BSBM01000143.1:5837500-6280000 GCA_027924585.1 Larix kaempferi
TCTTACTTCTTGCAATATGGGCACTGTTCACATCTCATTGTCCTGTTGATCTTTGGAAATTTTGAGCTTTATGCCCAAATCCATCACATGCATAACATGTTATAGTATAACAATACTTCACAGTGTGACCATAATACTTGCACCTTAAGAATATCTGTCAATTAAACTTTCTCTTATAACAAGCAAAATTGTAATCATTATCATACCTGAATTGAACTAGCTTAGATGAACCAACTCGTTGATTTTTTATTGGAACATGCTTACTATCGCAGACATTTTTTGCCTTAGTGTAGCCAAGACTAGACTTGTCTTCTTGTGACCTTTGACTATTTAAGATCTCATCCAAAATTGTTGTGTTGTTCTTAAATTTAGCTTCAACTTTCATGTCAAAAGGATCTTCATCATCTTTTGGATCTGTGCAGTCTAGATATTTGTTCTTAAACCCATTTATTTCGAAAGAGAGCTTCCTTGGATTTTTCAGAGGTTGTTTTTCTTTTCTTGATTCAACTAGTTGTTTTGTCAACAACTCATTTTCCTATTTTGTTTCTTCTAGTCATGATTCCAACACGAGATTCTATTCTTCAAGATTCTTAATTTCATTCTATGTGCAGGCTAGTTGTTTCTTAACTTCCTTTTTCTCATCTTCTAACTCTTCAAGTTCTTTGTTTGTGAGTACTTCTTTGGTTCTTTTGGACTCAATTTCTTGAATTTTCAAACAACTAATTGTTCTTTCAGCTTTAAGTAATTGATTCTTTTGTAGGTCTAAAGCCTCTTGAGACTCCTGCAGGCTAACCTTCAGAGATCTATTTTCTTTTCTTACTTTCCTTAATTCATACTGAGCACTAATCAGTTTGCCTTCCCAATCAAATTCTACATTTTCTTCATTATTAAAGTCAAGGATTTCTTCTTCTCTATTAAACTCTTCCTGGCAATTAGTCATTTCAAGCAGATTGCAAGATTCGGCATAGTTCTCTTTATATCTAATCTTATGCACACAACTACAAGAATTGCTTATTTCCTCTTTTTCCATATGGGACTAGGGTATGCTAGGAGAGAAATGATATTTTCCTTAGCTTTAGACCTGATTATTATGGTTCTTGATTCTGAATTTTTAACAAATAAACATGTTTCCCTAGTGGATTTTATCTAGGGGGTGGAGTTTCCAGTCAAAGATTGCTTCCCAGCTTTCCTCTTAGGAATAAGGATTTCTTATCTCAAGTTTTGAGAATGTGAATATACTTCAAATTGCTTCAAATAAAGCAATTATGAATTTGAAAATAAACAATAAAATTCTTCTTGAATATCAATAAAAGGCATATTGATTTCTTACAACCCTTTATTCTCTGACTTGGAAAGGGTAGTGGACGTGATTCTTTAATATCGATATATCATTCCGCGACAACGACGCTAGTTCTCTCTGTTGTCCCTCAGGTTGTACCTTGACCATACAAGATATATCTCTGATTTGTACTACCAACTATAGCTTTAAGCAACATAAACAATGGATATGGTTGAAATACAAATGCCAAGGAGGGTTGTGCAGATGGCACCATCTCTGTGCTACTTTAGGTCAGTAATATAGTCTTCTCACCAAGGGAGGAAACCCTTAAAAAAAAGGAGGTATAAATCCTTGTCTTTCACCCTAGGTACCTTTCAAATATTCAGGAAAAACTTGATATGATTTGTAGCTAAAATTTGATGTGCATGGGGGAAAATCTCAGCCGTGAAACTAACTGTGAGTGTTGAATTTTGAAAAAGAGGCACAACTATTGCAAGGATTCTTAGCCAAGGGAAACCATGGAAACTTAATCATATCCCAATTCTTGAAAGGAAGAACAAAAATCATGAAATACATTTCAACAAGAAAGCATTGTCAACTATCCATTAAAATGCATTCAAGAAAACTATTGGAAAATCACACATGCATAATATAGTTACGATCCATCTAACTTAGGAGCTCAAATAAAGACTTATCTATTGTATTGAAAGAACATTGAACATCATATAAAAATTCTTTTGATTCAAAAACCTAGTGTCGTCATTTCCTTGGTCTTGGTTCCAAAATCCCCAACCATTGTTTTTCATTTATATGACATAGTATAATTAGGGAGGATTAATTCATCACTACAGCCCTGGTCCTTATCATCTATTTTCAAAATACAACAAAATTTCTAGGATATTGTACAATGAATAATGGGGAAAGAAGAGAAGAACAATGTTAATGTTGCAAATCCTATTAACTTCTTTTATCTCTCAAAATCCTAGAAATGACTGAACCTCCTTTTGCACCTCTTCACGCTAAGCTTAGGTAGGCTCGTAGATGCTGACTATCTCCTTAGGTCATAACTGTGAGGCATTGTATTGATGCTAGAAACTACATCTTCCTCCTGATGTTGGAATAAATTATTTCAAGGACTTCTCATCCATGAGTGTGAGCCATCGACCAACTTGTGTTCTTCATTTTCCTCTCACTATCAAGCCATTGGAGGGAGAAACTAATTATGGTATTGAACAACATTGGTATACCCTGTCTGGTACTGAACAACATCAATGATTAAACATTTCTAGTATAATACCATTTGATATTACTCAATGTTGTGTTGCATAAGGACCATTGCAAGAGGTAATACATACTTATTTGTCATGGTGAAATACGAAGTGGACTCAACAAAAGTATCTCTATCCCTAACGTACTCATCCAAACCATTAAATATGTAAGTTTTAAACCTATGCAGAGAGGCAAAGCATACAAATTATTTTAAGAAAAACAAATATTACATCACAACATTCACACATAATACACAGATATCTACCCTGGAAACCCTTAACCGGGAAAACCAACAAAACTTAGAGCCACGCCTCTTATTTTCTCATACTCATTATGAATCACTCATAATACAATATATGTATTCTGCAACATCCAATACCCTAATCCCTTAACCCGAATTAGAAAATATACCCCAATCCCTTAAACAAGATTAAATTACATATTTTTAGACAATTCCCAAAGATAGTCAAAAACAGGCGCACCATCCCCCGCATACCCAACATTCTCCCACTTGTTGTTTTATTTGCGTACCACTGAGTCATGTATTCATAAATTCATAGGTTCAGGGAATCAATTCCCATAGATTTTCTGCACCAAGAGAACTTCTCTATACTGAAAGAATTTGTTAATGAGTCTGCAACATTCTTTAAGGTGTCAACCTTTTCTAGCAGCACCTTCTTGTCTTCAACCATATCTCTCACAAAGTGATATTGCACATCAATATGCTTTGTATTAGCATGATAAGAAGGGTTCTTTTCTAGTAATATTGCACTTTGGCTATCACAATCTAACCGTACAACTTGCTATACAAACAAAACACCTAAACATAATCTCTGTAACCATACAACTTATTTACTTTCATGAGTGGTTGCCATATATTCAGCTTCTGTAATTGAGACTACAACTACAGCCTGTCTCTTGCTCATCCAACTAATATCTCCTCCAAATAGGTTAAACACATACCCACATGTAGATCTTATGTGATCAAGATCTCCATCCCAGTCTGCATCAACAAATCCATGTGCATTTATTACTCTGCCTGGTCCAGGTCTTCCTTGGTAGCAAATTGCATACTTCGTAGTGCCACACAAATGAACCCATGACATAGCACATCTATTCATGGGATATTAAATAATACCCTTAATTTGATTAAATATTAAGGAAAACTTATAAAAATCATTTTTTTGAACACCCTCCCAAGACATATTTCGAAATAAAACATATATCTATTTTTTCCATGAAAATTTTCAAACCCCTTTTTTAATTTCTACCATTAGTATGTTGGTATGAAATAACCCTTATAATCCCTTGACTATTATAGGGTGAAGTATGAAATATTGGTTGAAGTAGATATTTCAATATGTGGAACAAAACCTTGAACATAGCTTGGGATCACACGCAGTTGTTGCAATTGACTTCATGTCTCCTTCACACATAAAGCATTACTATTCAAACACAAGTCTTACTTCACAAATATTCAAGTTACACCACCTTCACACATTGATCATGCATATACAAAGACTATCTTGACTACACAAATAATCAGACCCACACCACCATAACGTGCAAAGTTACACCCATTCAAACTTCTTTATATGTAATTCTACCCTATGATATCTAGTTATAACCCCGCACTAATATTTATATTTTTTAGTATATTAAAAATGCTTCTAGACCTTGGTATACTAAGCAATATATTAATTCCAATTTTTAGAATTTTAAACTTCCGCATATGAACTCACGTAATATAATACTTCCTACTTAGCAAACCCCCCCATAAGATTGAGCATTATGCTACATAACTAGAATAACATGTAATGTGAAGAATGCTGAAAAAAATTTGGATAAACAAAGTAAATAAAATCCAAACATTACAAGCTATGGACAAAATCCAAGTATCATGCATGATCAAAGAAAATTAATAGCTAGTAAATGTGAAATTTGTTCCAATATCCCATGCCTCTAGGTAAGTAATAGAGCAAAAAAAAATTTCTTATAATTTAAAAGTTTTAAAAATCTTATAAAAATTTATTGGATATATTAAAAATAACAATACTAAGAATGAGAAATATAGAACCAAATCAAATTATTCATATGTATAAAGTTTCATTAATTTGTAAAATTATTATCAAAATTTCAATCATAAGAATGATAAATATAAAAGGAAATCAAATTATTCATATCAAATTTCATTAGCTTGTAAAAATATTATCAAATTTCAAATAACATATTATTAAAAATCAAATCTTAATATTGAAAAATATAAAAGGAAGTTAAAATACTCATATTAAATTTCATTGATCTTAATATTGAGAAATATAAAAGAAAGTTAAATTATTCATATTACATTTCATTGTTTTTAATGAGTGTCAATCGTATTTTCTACCTTCATTTATTTTAACTTAATATTGAGAATAATATACAAAATAATAAATATTTAATGATATATATTTTAGTTCATATAATATTAATCATTTTATTATAAAATACTTATTAATAGTAGAAATATTGACTACTCCATATAAATAACTATTTTTCCAACCATTTACTTAATATTTTTTCAATTATCTATAATCTAATTTTATTGATCATAAAAATATTTATAATGTTATTTAAGAAGTGATGAAAGTCCAATATTCAAAATAATAGACATTTAATGATACATATTTTAGTTTATACAATATTAATTGTTTTATTATAAAATACTTATTAATAAAATATTGACTACTCCACATAAATAAATATCTCCAGCCATTTACTTAGTATCTTTTCAATTATCTATAATCTAATCTTATTAATCACAAAAATATTTATAATGTTATTTAAGAAGCCATGAAAGTATTTATAATATTGTTTAAGAAGTCATACAAGTAGTTATAATATTCTTGAATTATGGAGAGGAGTTGAATAATTCCATGTCCATATCCAATTAATAAGACTCATTAACCATTATTCATAGATTTTCATTCTTAAACGTTTTAATATATTAAATTAATAATAATCATTAATATTGAGAAATATAAAATAATCATTTCACAATAATTATTAATATTGAGAAATATAAAAGGAAGTTAAATTATTTGTATTAAATTTCATTGTTTTTAGTGAATGTTAATCATGGTTTCTACTTTTATTTATGTTGACTTAATGTTGAGAACCATATTCAAAACAATAAATATTTAATGAAACATATTTTAATTTATATAATATTAATTGTTTTATTATAAAATACTTATTAATAGTGAAAATATTTACTACTCTATATAAATAACTATGTCTCCAGTCATTTACTTAATATTTTTCCAATTATCTATAATCTAATTTTATTGATCATAAAAATATTTATAATGTTATTTAAGAGAATGAAAATCAAAAACTATATTCAAAATAATAAACATTTAATAACACATATTTTAGTTTATAATATTTTTCCAATTATCTATAATCTAATTTTATTGATCATAAAAATATTTATAATGTTATTTAAGAAAATGAAATTCAAGAACGATATTCAAAATAATAGACATTTAATGATACATATTTTAGTTTATAACATATTAATTTTTTTATTATAAAATACTTATTACTAATAAAAATATTGACTACTCCATATCAATAATTATTTCCAACCATTTACTTAATATCTTTTCAATTATATATAATCTAATTTTATTAATCATAAAAATATTTATAATGTTATTTAAAAAGTGATGAAAGTATTTATAATATTGTTTAAGAAGTCATACAAATATTTATAATTTTCTTGAATGATGGAAAGGAATTGAATAATTCCATATCCCTATCCAATTAATAAGACTCATTAATCATTAATTCATAGATTTTAAGTCTTAAACTTTTTAATATATTAAATTAATAATTATTTCACAATAATCATTATAATATTAATCTTGTCACCTAAAAAATAAGAATAATTCTCCATTTCTTAATATTCTTCACCTAAAGGATTTCCTTATCAATTCAATGATAAATACAATAAAGAATTTAGTACTTCTAACATGAGTATGAGATTTTCTTGGAAGAAGGTAATCATTATTCTTCACTTTTTGATAGCCATCATTCTCTAAGTTTTGATAACCAACGAGTCTCGCTTTCGAGAGAAATTCCTCATCTTATTAAACAAGAGTATTATAGTTGGATTTAAATTATTGAACTGTTTTCGTAAGTACTTTAATGTTTTCTTAATATATGTTTCCTTTAGTTTTAAGTAAACTTTAGTCAAGGAGTCCCCTGCAATTTGAACCAGATCGATGTGATGAAACTTAACAAAATATAATAGCAACGAAAGTGCCATCAATTCGGATTTGGCATTCGTCTTTGCACCACAACTCATCCATAAATTGATATGTTTGTTGTCCTCCAATTCAACAAAGGCCCCTGCACCACACTTTCCTGAAATAATCTGTGCAGCTCCATCCAATATAGCTCTATTACCTGCTTGTTGTAGCTGAGGTGGTTGCAAGCATCAAACCAAGTTCGAGGCTGATCTGTAAGGGGACCTGCAAAGTCCAAATAACTTTCCATTACTTTAATTGCACACCAAGCCGGATTTCGGGCCTTATTTTCAAATATACGAAGGTTCCTAGCCCTCCATGTTTCCCATATAATGAAACATGCCAATCCCCCAAATTGCTTATTCTAAGAAAACCAATTATATAAACATTCCTGAATTGAATCACCATACCAAGCCGCTATATGTGCATATGATAGTTTAACAGCTATCTAGATCTTTGCAATAAAGGAGCAACTCACAAACAAATGGGACACTGATTCAGTGTCTTCCATACAAAGAGAGCAAATGTTTGGTCCCGAGAAACCTAGTCTTTGTAGACTGTCCCATGACAAAATCCGATTTTCCAGTGATAACCCACAAAAAATATTTACCTTCAAAGGTAATTTCCACTTCCAACAAATCTTGTGCCACCACTTGTATTCCATAGGAAGTTCTGACTGTTAGAATTTCAAACAATTATAGCAGTATAATTTAATTGCAAATAAACAACAGGATCACTAGAAGAAAGACAAAGCACATAAACAATGAACACGATAATTTATCTTGGGAAACCCAACAACCTTCGTATAGAGATGATCAATTCCAAGAACAAAGTACAGAAACAATAGAGAGAAAATAGAAAATCTCTCCAAGTGAAAACCCCAAAAAATCACTTCTCTAGTTGCAGATGCGAGCTTCTCTCTCCACTAGTACGGACTTGCTTTGTGTTGGATGAGTAACCAAATGAGGCATATGAACTCTCTATTTATACACTTGCAAAACTTACTTTTTCCCTAACTGGGTCGACTTGTCTAACTGGAAAGGCCAACTTGTCTTGGGGGAAGATAAAAATACATTTAATAATTATTTTATTTATATGTTTTCACCCCAGGGTTTACATTGATTCTTTCAAGGTTTTACATGGTCAAATACATAAGTATCTTCTCCAGTAGGAGGTACAACAATAATAAAATAAGAGTAGCTTCCAAAGTTGCACTATTTCCAACATCTGAAGTTGCATTATTTCCAACACTCCCTCTCAACAAGGAAGGTATTCTTCGAACATGATCATCATCAGCATCGCGATCATATGAATCTCATATGTACATCACATCTATCTCGATCATATCTATACATACTGAAGGTTGTCAACATAGACTCATTCCTTCGAGAAGTGTCATCATGCATCTTCTCCACATAGTCCATCAGTGGATCCATACATCAGATCAACAACTCTACACAGTCCATCAGAGAGTACAACAAGCATCATCACATCCCTATCCATCGAGAATCAACACAATGTGCATCTGCTCATCCCAGTCCTTTGGGGAACATGCACGAACTCAACTAGTCCTTCGGTGAGTCCAAGAGTACTAGTGTGCACCAGCCTCACCATCCCATCTCAAGATGTCTGAGAGATCTCCTCACTCTGTTCAGAGTGAACCGGAGAATTCAGTGGCATCTCCATCCTATCAGGATTTGCAAGAGATCTCCTCACTCTATCCCAGAGTGATTCGGAGAATGCAGTGGCCTCTCCATCCAACGTGGATGTCAAAGATATTTCTCATAAGATTCACACGACCATCTACTACATATTTGTCTCTACTGCTGATGGGGTCCTCCCATACCTAGATGAGAACCTGGATGAGAAGAGGTGCCTGTGTAGAAGCAAGGAAAACGTATGTCTCCATATCATAATATTCACACGAACATCTACTACATGTCTGTCTCTACTGCCGATGGGATCCTCCCATGCCTGCCTCGAACATACTGTAACTCGACCGCACCTTTCTACACCATATCACCAATGTAGTGATACCGAATCTCTATATGCTTCGACTTGTCATGGAATACGGGATTCACTAACATCTACACACAGCTTTGGTTATCAAAGTGAATCACAATTGGCTCTGAATCTATCCAAACAATCCCGCAAGGAGTTTCCGAAGCCATACAGCTTCTCGAGTTGTTGTACTAGAATCCATATACTCGGCCTCTGCAGTATTGAGTTCTAATGAGATCTACTTCCTACTGCACTAGGAAATAATTACATAACCCAAGCTGAAGCAACACTCGGAGGTGCTCTTCCTATCAACAGCACATCCGGTACAATCTGAGTCTGAAAATCCCTACAATCTCAAGTCACATTCTAAAGCATATTTCATCCCATATCCCACAGTTCCATGCAAGTACTTGGGCACATGTTTTGCAGCAACCTAGTGAATCTGTCTAAGCTCGCACATGAACTGGATGAGAGCATTCATAACAAAACATATATTCGGTCTGGTGTTCGTCAGGTACATCGGAGATACAATCAGTTGGAGATACATAGTGGGATCAATCAAATCTGAATCTGAAGCAGATTCCCTCAGCTTCTTCAGATTTGCATCCATCGGAGTGGCCATGGACTTCTAGTCCAACATTTCGAATCTATTCAGTATATCAATGGTGTATTTATCTTGACTTAGGAAAATTTCCTCCTGCCTCTGCCATACTTCTAATCCCAAGAATTAATGCATCAATATGAGATCCTTCATTTCAAACTTAGAGGAAAGCTTATTCATACACCATACAATAATTTTCTCATTCCCATTGAGAAATATATCATCAACATAAAGTACCAAAATTAGTGGCTCATCATCCACAACCTTGTAGTAAAGGTTTGGGTCTACATCACTCTTGGTGAATCCCAAGCTCACCAAGTATCCGCCTATATTTCCATACCAAGCATGAGGTGATTGCTTGATTCCATATAAGGCCTTTTTCATCCTACATACCTGAGAGTCCTTTACATGGACAACAAACCCTTATGGTTGTTCAATATAAACTTCTTTGTTGATAACAGCATTGAGGAAGGCGGTCTTGAAATCCATCTGATGCAACTTCCATCCCATAGTTGAAGCAATAGCAATGATTATCCCGATGGAAGTATAACGAACCTTAAGAGAAAATGTCTCATCATAATCGACTCACTCTTTTTGAGAGAATCCTCTGGAAACAAATCTAGAATTGTGTTTTTCAACACCGCCATCTGATCTATTTTTCCCATCTAGGCCTCTTCTGTACTACTTCAATATCCAATGGATCAACTGGATCAATGGGATCAATCAGTTCATCATTTTCTGCTAACTCCCTCTAAACTACTGGAGGAGGAGATGATCTCATATCCTTTGGTTCTAGCATCTCCTCATCACCGATTTCCATATCATATCCTATGCCTTTCCTAATAGGCATATCTCCTTCAAAGGACACATCCCTGCTAACTTCGATATGCCTCGATCTTGGAATGTAAATTCTATAGACCTTTGAAGACTCATTGTATCCCACGAAAGTTCCCTTCTTTCCTGAAGGTTCTAAATTCATCCTCTTCTCCTTGGGCACATGAATGTAGAGTGGATAGCCAAATATACGAAGGTGGCCCACTTCTAGTTTCACTCCTCTGAAAGCTTCTTCTAGAGTCACATTCTTGAAGATTTTATGAGAGTATCTATTTTGTACATAGATAGTTGTTTTGGATGCTTCTTCCCACAAGAACATCGATAGAATCTGGTCATGTATCATGGCTTTGGATGCCTCCACAATTTTTCTATTCTTTCTTTCCTCAACCCCATTTTGTTGAGGGTTGTAGGGAACTGTGAGCTCCCTCTTAATTCTTTCTTCCTTGCAGAAATCATTGAAATTTGTAGAGGTATATTCTCCACCATATATGATCTTAAGACCTTAATCCTCTTTCCTGAAAAATTTTCAACTTGTGCTTTGAATTCTTTGAATTTGTTGAGTACTTCCTCAAATTCCTTGGTCTTGATAAAATATATCCAGTATTCCGTGTGTAGTCATCAATAAATGTTACATAATAATTATAGCCACCAAGTGAAGAAACAGTCATCGGTCTGCACAAGTCATAGTGTACAAGATCCAAAATTCCATTAGATATCCTCTCACTATTTAGGAAGGGTCCCTTGGCATTCTTTCCAAGTGCACATCCTTTACATATCTCATCACTATCTACATGAAGCACTAGTAGACTTGTCATGATATTCCTTAATGATGGAAGAGATTTATAGTTTAGATGAGTTAGTTGTGTGTGCCATAGCTCACCCATTCTGGTAGAATCATGAACTAGTGCTTGAGTTGGTGGAGTTCTCAATCGGTACAAGCTCTCCCCTCTTAAACCAATTACTTTTGTTGTGTTCATTCTTGAGTTCTTGTGCCGAGCAATAACTTTCCCATCTGAAAATACAACTTTATATCCCTTGTCCTCCAAAGAATATATGTAGACAATATTTATTTTCATGCCGAGTACATAAAGCACATCACTCAAGTGTAATGTGTCACTAGACTCTAACTGAAGGGAGGTATCCTTATATCCCTTCATTGTGTAATTAGCATCATCCCCAAGTACAACATGGAGGCGGGATTCTTTCTCAACTATTTCTGATAAATTTTCTTTATAACTAGTCATATGCCTAGAAGTACTAATATCTATAATCCATGTATCACTAGTGGTGGTAACAATACCTGATAAAGATTATATGAAGAAGAATTATGTTTGATATTCATTCATTTGCTTATTATGATGAGAGACTTCTTCTACATCAGCAGTTGAGGCTTCATGCTTCCTTTTGTTTGAGATTGGACAATTTTTGGCATAATGACCATAAGTCTTGCACCTGAAGCATAGTATATGTCAGATATCCTTCTTCTTTTTCTTTTGATCTCGAGGAGGGATTGATCTCCTACCTTGGTTCTTATGATAGTGAAAATTTATTTCCTTTCCCTTTCCTTTCTTCGCATGAGACATAAATGCTTGATTCTCCTCAGGTTGAGTGCCGTGAAGGTTTTGTCTTGCTACAATCCCCGTCTCTTCCTGAGTGCAATCTGCCCATAATTTGTCAAATTTGGGAAACTTCGTTCGACCACTTATGATTTGAATGAATGACTCCCAATACGGTGGAAGACCATTTAATGTAGCAATGACAAGCTCATTATCATCAAGGTGTTCTCCACTAGAACTTAGCTTGTCCCTTACTTCTATGATCCTCATGAAGTATGAAGCAATCGATTTTGACTTGGACATCTTCATATTCGATAGTTGGTTCCTCAATGTGAGAGTAACATTGATGCTACTATGCTCAAATAGCTTCTTTAGGGTTTTGAACATTTTCCTAGCTGGCTTCTTAAGAGATATTTGAGGAACCAAATGGTCTTAGACTAAGTCCACCAAGATTCCTCTTGCTCTGGAATCATTCTTCCTCCAATGAGACTTGTCTTCCTCAGCTTTTGGTTCTTGAACCTTCTCATTTACAAACTTCAAGAGGTAATTCTCTTCTAATATGAGAATAAATCTATACTTCCAAGCAATGAAATTGGAAGCCCCATCCAGACGATCTTCAACCTTCATTCTAATCATCTTGACTCACGGGGGGTTCACTCAGTGAACTTGTTACATAGCACGATCGTTCACACGGTATTAAAGAATATCTCTATTTTCAATAAATATTGGAAATGCCTCATAAAATTGTATTGTTGAACCCCCCTCTCAATATGCCTTTCTAATTAAGAAAACCCCTAGTTTCACCAAATATTGTACGTATCCACTTTTTATCAACCCAATTTTAATACCCCCTTTATATCATATTATCAAGTTGTAACAAACAAGATCCCTAACACATATTAGTATAAGCAAACCATATGTTAAATAAAATAATAGGATAATGCTAATAATGATCCCACCAGGATTGCAGGGGAGACTGATCAATCTGTAGCGTTGGATAGTGGAAGACCCAACGAAATAGTTATTGGGGAAGGAAAAATGTGTAAAAGGAATCCCATTGAATAGATCAACATAACAAAGAATGTAAAAGACTGATAGTCCACTAGTTAGTGCAATGCTTAGAAAAGATGAGAATTGCAAATGTTTCACACCATAGCCTGCCAATATACCAATTTTAGATTATGTAAATACAATTATAACCATATAGAGCTCATGTTTTCTATAAGCTTAATAAATTAAAATCCATAAAAATGAAAAAATGAAACCTTTTCGTGGATGGACTCCCCTACCTTCCTATCAAAACAAACATCTTGGTTCCAGTGAGCCAAGAAATATTGATCTCACTTTTCTTGGTTGTTTTTCTTGGTTGTTGTGGAGAAAGGTTCGATTGAATCTCAATACACACCTAAACCCCAACCTAAAAAATGAAGATTTAGATCTTTTACTCGAATGCCTACAAAAAATACAATACAATTGTTCAACTAAGGGACTGTTAATTAGCTACATATCTTAACTTAAAGATGAAAAACAATATAACATCAATTCAAACCAAGCCTAAATAATCTATCAAATGAGTATTGCTCAAGGATAGTACTCCAAAGAGACTTCCATTGATATTATCATTGGTACATCATTATCAGATTTATGCAAAACTTAGGATCATTATAAGAAATATGAAATAAAAATGGAGGCTCCAAAAGTTTTAGGTGGTATGAATTGAGCCCATGATTTGGAGGTATGAATACATCCCATGATTTGGAGGTTATTCCTCATCCCACCCAAATAAAATAACCCCCAATATTTATATTACTATGTCATATTAAAAACCCCCCTTGACCCCTTAATACGGAACAATATATTTTTGAGGTTTTTAAGAGTATTCAAACCCCAATATGAATGGACGTGATATGATATTGCCCCTCTAGTGAACCCCTCGTGTCTTGACTGCAGATATGAACCAGAAACCCTAGCAGGAGCTAGGTCAAGAATGAAGTTTGGATTCTTGATAAACTGACTCCACATATAGATGTGCCCTATGAAGGAGAGTTGAGATAAGCTAATATTGAACCAATTATGTGGACTGAGCATCACAAAACTTGAAAGCCTAATTTCTACTACAACTACAGAATTAGATCCAAAAATGAAACTTCTCAGAATTTAAAAATTCCTTCACGAAAAGATGCGCCTTCCCTAGGGAGAAGCTTCCGATGATATTTTCCAGCTAGAGTGATGAGGGAATTCCTCGGAATGTGAAACCCTAGCTTCTGACAATGACTTCTTCTAGTAGTGCTCTAAAACCATGTTAGAATTTCATGCAATTATAGCAGTATAAGTTAATTGCAAATAAACAATAGGATCACTAGAATAAAGATAAAGCACAAAAAAATGAGCATGAGAATTTATCCCGGGAAACCCAACAGGGAGAAAACCCAACAACCTTCATATAGATATGATCAATTCCAAGAACATAGTATAGAAATAAGAGAGAGAAAATAGAAAATAACTTCTCTAGCAATAGACGCGAGATTCTCTCTCCATTAGTGCTAACTTGCTTTGTGTTGGATGAGTAACCAAATGAGGCATACGACCTCTCTATTTCTACACTTGCAAAACTGACTTTTTCCCTAACTGGGCCGACTTGTCTAACTAATAGGGTTGACTTGTCATGGGGGAAGATAAAATTACATTTAATAATTCTTTTCTTTATATGTTTTCACCCCAAGGTTTACATTGATTCTTTCAAGGGTTTACATGGTCAAATACATCAATATCTTCTCCCATAGGAGGTACAACAATAATAAAATAAAATACAATAAGAATAGCTTTCAAAGTTTCACTATTTCCAACATCCAAAGTTGCACTACTTCCAACACTGACATGATTACATCATATGCTAATATCGCTAACAAAGGGTCGTCCTTAGTATTCCAAGACGAAATTAATTGGTCATCATCCACCGAGATCCTAATATTACCTCTATATAGTTCGGTACGTACCTAGTCCATTCGACTACAAGGCCACCCTAGGGGCCCAACTGGGAGGCATCAATCCATCTATGCATTGTATAGTTCGTAAAATTTTCCAACAAAACATGGTTGAGTGAATAAATACCCTGATTGAAAAGAAAGAATACCAACTCAGAGGATAGTTTGAAATTTAATGGCCCACTCATAATTTAGGGTCTTCCCCAACCAAGATATGTCTACCATTCCTAGGACACCATGCCAACCAATAATCCATCACCGAAAATGAAGAAAGGAGAACAACCCATATATTGGATACCTCCTACCAACTCAGAGGATAGTTTGGAATTTAATGGCCCACTCATAATTTAGGGTCTTCCCCAACCAAGATATGTCTACCATTCCTAGGACACCATGCCAACCAATTATCCATCACCGAAAATGAAGAAAGGAGACCAACCCATATATTGGATACCCCCTTATTATTTTTTCCTTGAGATTGGATCCATTGAAGAGTTGAAAGACCCCAAAAGAATTTTCCATTTAGTATACAACTTCATAAACTGTCCACTGTCAAGGCCCTCCATAAACTCTTTGCCAATAATGAAACTGAAAAATTGTATATGTTTTTTAGCTACTAGCTTCCTTTTTCATACGGCCTTGCCAATCTAGTCCAATCTATCAGATGAAACTTATGGTTATCTTTACCGGACCAGATAAAATTATGTATTTTCCCCTAATATTTGAAAGACTAGATTTAGGAATCCTGCACATAAAGAACCAATACACCCCAAGATTCTGCAAGACATATTTAGCGAGTGTGAGTCTACCTCCCATAGATAACCATTTCTAGTTCCAGTGATGTATTCTTCTATCGGTATTTTTAAGAGCCACTTCCAATCAGATATCTTGTAGTCGTTTGGTTTAATGAAGTATCCAAGGTATTTAGTGCCTTCAGTAAGATCCCAAACCTTGCAAGGTAGTAAGTGTGATATCCCATGCATATATACCTCATCCAGATAGTGTTTATGTAAAATAAATTTTGAAACATTTATAATCATCCCTAAAGACCTGGAAAAAAGATTTAATATGTCTCTAAAATGTTCCCATTCATTCTTTTTTGCACCACCAAAAAGCATCACATCATCTACAAATAATTGATGAGTTATAGCAATCTTGGATGTAACCTTCACCCCTTTTATATGAAAATATTCCTTAGCTTTGTGAATAAGGAAGCTAATACCTTCAATAACAATCATAAACAATAATGGTGATAGGGGGCATCCTTTCCTAAAACCACTAGAGCTGGTGAATAAATCAGTAGGACAACCATTTATTAGAATGACATAGTTTACCAATGTGATGCAACCCATGATCCACCTAATGGCTTTCCATGGAATGTCGATCTGCAAAAGAGATAATATGAGGAACCCCCAATTGACCTTATCATAAGCTCTAGTGAGGTCTATTTGGAGAATCAGTGCCTTTAAGTTCCAATTTTTTACGCTATGGAAGGCTTATTGTGCTACTCCAACCGCATCAAGTATCTATCTGTTTTCCAGATAACCAAATTGCTCCCTAGACAAACATTTTGATAACAATGGCTTGATTCTTTTTGCTATGATCTTTGATATTATTTTGTAGATGATATCACATAGGGATAGTGGTTTGAATTCCTCATAGGACTCAGGATTGGATGCCCTTGGGACAAGTGCAATAAATGTAGTATTCAGGGTAGGTGAGACCTTACCTATGATTCTTGTCTCTTGCACCATAGCCAGGATGTCATGACCCATAATATCAAAGAATTCTAGAAATAGCTCGATGGTCCAGCCATCTTGAACGGGGCTTTTATCGTTTGCAAACACACATAAAAGTTTATGGATCTCTTCTAAGGTAACTGGATTGCAGTTCTCTTCCCCCTCTTGTTATGTAAAGTAATGAGGGAGTTCTCTAATAACTTTAATTTTTGTTTTAGGTTTATTAGCAAAGTAACTTGATCCTGGTGACATTTCATGTTTAAAGGGTTGTTATAAAACAGAGGTCAAAGATTATATATATATATATATATATATAATGACAAAACAAAGGCTATGAAATGAAAACAAAATTACAATATGAAGAGGATTTCCCAAACATGTATATGTTTATATATACCTCCAAATTAAGGAATGTTGTTAAACTATAAAACAAAAGTCAAAGCCATTGTAAAAGAAAACTTAAAGAAGCAAAAGGCGATGAAGACGATTTCCCAACAACTATTTGTATTTGTGTTTTCTGATATATAATCTGTTACAATGGAACGAGCAGTATTTGAAACGATATATAAATTGATATATTTATTATTGGAGTGATATAAAAATGATTTTTCGTTATTAAAATAAATAATAAAATATTAATTAAACTATTTATTTGGAAAGTTGTTATTTTTATCTGAATTTAACCCTTTTTCCAATGGAAAAAAGCTCATATCTTTATTTATAAGATATGTTTTAAAGTGTTCATTATCGCCAAGCATGCTTTCCTATCTACAACGTTTTTTTAAAAAGAAAAAAAGATAACTTATAAAGTCTAATTAAGAGCTTAAATAGGAAGTAAAAAAACAAGATTCATGCATATTGCTACCTCCTCCCGTAACTACTTATCTACAACATTTTCAGCCAAGTTCAAAAAGACTATCAATAGTCATTCAAAAGTCATTACATATAGAAATGTTGAGCTCATATTGCACTTTCAAACATCGTTTTCAGCTGAAACCACATATTGGTTTCCACATTTACTAATGAAAATCTTCACATAATGTCGATGATAGTGGCATTTTTCTTCTCCAATCTACATCCTCCGTGATGGAACATCTTCCTTGTTGCATGAGAATCCCTTCCTTTGCTAATTCATCTGCTTCCTTGTTCCTTTCTCTATAAATGTGTGTGAGAGTGAAAATCGTCACAAATCACTAGTCACAAATGTGTGTGAAAATCCACTTGATCACTAGTCACAAATCATTGAAGACTTGCAACCTTATCACGCCTTTTTCCAAAGCTATCCATATCATCAACCTTAAAGTTCTTTATTCAGATAAAAGTGCCCCTTCCAATCACTACTCTAATCTTATACCTATGATTTTCATTGATGTATAAAACTCAACCTGCTTTGCATAATCCTTCTTGGGCTGCTCCATCAAAGAATGCGTATGGAAATTTCCTTTCGATCACATCAATTTTGATATGTTCGACCGCCTCCACGTGGATTTTCTACAAAATAAATTTTATTAAGACTAGACTTTGAACGGTGCATTGATATAGAGGAAGATATTTTCCATGAAATATAGTGGCATTCCTCCCCAACCACATGCCCCAACTAATCAGAAAAGGAAGTTCCCTATACTCTTGCATCTCCTTGTGTCTACACCATTTTTTCAAATAATCCTCCACACTTCTTATATTCCATAAATCCTTTTTTCCTATGATTCCCTCTTCCTCCCTCCAAACATGATTGGTGTATGTACACTCTAACGCTGAATGAAAGTATGTATCTTCATGATCTTTGCAAAGAGAAAACCTTCATGGTCCCTCTACATTCATTTTTTGCATTACATCCTAAGTGAGATTTAAGTGAGATCTTTACTGTTTAGAAGAAACCATATGTATATTATGTTGTTAATAGGACATTGAAATTTCCAAACTGCCCTCCACCACTATGCCAGTTCAACCTCTTCTACCATCTTCTGCAACCATTGGTAGACCATATTTGGAGTATATATTACATTTACTGCAATTGTCCAGACAATAGAATAATTTTCCCTTTTTATTCTTCAATTGTTAAATTTTAAGGCATCTAGATAACCTTCCCACAATTTGCATTCATCACCCCGGAATCCCAATCGATCATCTTTTATCCATCCCTTCCCCTGAAACAAGGAACCTTCTTCATCTGCAATGTGACAAAGTGAATGAAATATTTTTTGTTTGAGCACTCTAATCATATGTATAGGAAAAACATGAGCACTCCCACCAAGGAAAATTTTAGGGAGGAAATTTAGCCCATGGGCTATTTTTTGACCTTTTATTCAAAGAAAAAATCACCAATTTGACTTTTTTCAAAGATGATTCACCCAAATTTGATGGAATATGTTTTTTTACTCTAAAAATTGCCAAAATTGTCCAAAAACTATATAAATTACTTAGAAATTTGAATATATTTTTTAAAAAATCGCCTATCATTTTATGGTTGCAAATTTAAGAATTAGTACGATTCACCAAGGTTTCTACACTTTGAGAAAAGTATGGATGCTTAAAATTTTTCCTAACTCCCACTACCCACCCACAAGTCCTCCCCCAAACACACACTATGCCCATATCCAACTCTCCATTCCAAACCTTTCCCAATCAAAGGATATGATAAAACCGTTTCTTTCCCATTCAATGAAACATTCAATGATTCTTTAAGAGGGCTTTGTATCCAATAAATTATATTCATTGGTTTGATTTATTTTTGGTTAATTACCTCATCCCATAGCCCCTCTCCTCCTATTGTCATCCATATGATTTTAGCTCCGAGCACCCTTTAGAAAAACTTAACATCTTTTAGACCCCATCTTCCCATCATTTTCGGTACTGTAAGAGCCTTCAAACTTATCCAAACCACTCCTCTTCTATCCAAACATACTAACCACAAAAATTGAAAGCTTAGTTTTCTTATTGATTCCAATGTTCCTCTTGGTATCTAAGTTAATGAGAAGTAAACCGAGGTTTCCTTGATTACTGATTTTATCAAGGTCAATCTGCCTCCTTTTGATAACCAATCGAAACACCAGTTTGTGATTCTCTTCTCACATTTCCCTATTAACCAGTACCAATCCTTATTTACATAAGAATTTTGCTTTAGTCGAAAGCCTTGGTACTTTAGACCATCATCCAAGTCAGCCCAAACATATGGGAGCGGGTTCCTTAAGGATCTTTCCTTGACCTTCCCTATGTTTTCTCCATATATAAATGACTTGTCCTTATTTATCATCATTCCTAACATGTTGCAGAAAGCATCTAATATATTAGGTATCCTCCCCAAATCCTTCCTTGATCCCTCACAGAAAATAATGATATCATCAACAAAAAGTAAATGGGTAATCCAAAAATTGCCTCCAATAGCTATCCCTTTGAAGCTTCTAGTGCTTTTGGCCTCTAGAAAGTCCTACTTAGTCCTTCCACCACCAGTATAAATAGGTGTGGGGACATCAGAAACCCCTTCCTTAAACCACACTTTAGTCTAAAAAATGCCAACGCCTCTCCATTAATCAAGATTGAAAAATATATCGATGACAAGCACCCCATTATCCATCCAATAAAGGGGACACATAACCCCACTTGCATTAAAATCATTCATAGGTAAGTCCTACTAACCCGGTCATATGCCTTTCAAAGATCGATTTTGAACACAATAGGTTTTCAATTTCTTGATTTGATTGAGTGTAATCCTTCCTGACCTACACCAATCACTTCATGAATTTTTTTTCCTGTCAAAAACCCAATTTTCTCTCCATAAATGTTCTCAAACATCAACTGTTACATTCGTCTTGTAATTATTTTAGCCACTATCTTATAGATGCAATTACACAAAGATATTGATCGATGAAAGTCTTCAAATGTTTTGGGATTCCTAGATTTGGGTATTAGAGATATAAAGGTTGAATAGAAGGAAGATAGAATCCTTTCGATGTTTCTCGTATTATCTATCACTCTTAACAAATCCTCTTCAATTATCTAAAAAATACCCATGAAAAACTCCACTGATATCCCATCTGGTCTTGTACTTTTTTCCTTTCTAATACTTTGTATAACCTTTGCCTATTATTTTCCTATCACTTCCTCCATTAGAGATCGATTATATTCTTCTTTAACAAATATTGGACTATTTTTTGTTATACTTACCATTGCTACTAAATTGGAATTTTCATCTACCTGAAAAATATTTGCAAAGTGTTTAACTCTTGCTTCAACCATATCCTCAATGTTGTTAACCACTTCTCCTTCTTTGTTCCTAATATTCCAAATAATGTTTATACTTTTCTTGTGGTTTGTGTAGTGATGAAAGAACTTAGTAATTTCATCCCCCTCTATCAACCATAGTGCTCTATTCTCTATTCTCTATTCATCTTTTCTAGTAGCTAGAATCTTTTTTCTTTTTGGTTCTAATACCACTACTTTACTCTTTGTTTCCTCCGAAAGAAAACTAAACCCTTCCATCCCATACAATTCTGATAGTCTTATTTATGTTTCTTGTAAGATATCATTCTCCTCTTGAGCTTTCCTTTTAACCATTCATTTAACAACAATATATTTTTTCTCACTTCAAATTGCTTCCAAACTTAATTGTTGTCAATTAGTTCAAAGCCCCATAATATGGGATCCAAGCATCCTTCAATAATAGAACCAAATCCTCCTCCTATAACCATATGGGATTTAATTTGAATGGACTAGATGGTTTTGTTTTCCCTTTCTCCATTTTGATCACCAAAGGAAGGTGATATGATTCTCCTCCATTATCAACCCATTGACGAATCCTTACCGGTAACTCCAACATCCCTTCACTAGCCAAAAACCAAGCCACCCGTTTTGTAATATGCTTGAATCCCACCCTCTTATTCCTCCAAGTAGGGATAATTTTAATTGCAACTACATCCAACCAACCTCTTTACTGCATGTGTTGAAAGAAGAAGTTAGATAAACTGTCCACTTGTGTAGTATGTCCCCAAAATTCGAGACAACCCAGGGAGAAATTTAAGTGTCCCCAGAGGATTATGTTTTAGTTTCTCAGTTTTTTTTTTGATAATAGGTTATCCCAATATGTCCTTTTATCACAACATGTCCCATATACATTTAGGAATAAGAAATCCATTCACGTCTCAAGAGGGTTCATAGTTATTCCCAATCCCGACTCAAAATCCCATCAGTTGATGTATTTCATGCTTTTATCTTCCCGAAACCAAATCCCCATAGAAACACCTAACATCAATGAATCAATAATACCTACCATCTAACAATTTTTTAACTTCATTTACAATTTTTTTCCTTTAGACATAGTTTCCTATAGAAGGATAATTTCCAACTTTAGACGTTTAACCAATCTCCTTCGTGGTAGGTTTTTTGAGGCTCTAGTCAACCCCCTTCTATTTAATGATAGATAGATCATATCAGGATTCCCATGTTGGCCTCCTCTACTCTAAGCACCCTTATGATAGATTTTTGATAGCCTATTTCTACCTCCCTCCCATATTTTTCTTTTGCTACTTGAAGATATGTTTTATGCCCTCTACCAAGCTTAACTCCACTAGAATTTATCCAAACCCTTCTAGACCTCCCATACCACTAGTTTCTTGGCTTTCCATCCAAGGCCTAATATTTTACCTTGTATCCTCCTCCTCTAATTCTATAGAAAAAATTGTCTCCACTCTTCCTCATGTCCCATAATATTTATTCAAGAACTCATTGCATTTGTACTCAATCCAATTCCCATTTTATAGGAATATAGGTTATGAGGACTCATTTCAGATACAGGTAGCATGACTCTAGTTTTAGAACTGTTAAAATTTAATGTGATTAAGTCATCAAGGATCTTATCGGAAGGGGCCAAGTTGTATATTCAATCTTGCTCATCCCATACTTCTTGTGTATATTTTGACCCCAACTAAATGATAGAATGAATCCTAATCCTTTCCTCCTCCCTCTTGTATGAATTTTCCATAATTTGAACTATCGTGACCACTTCATCCTCCATATTTTCATTCATTTGTTGAATATCATACTTTGCATAAGAATCCCATTTTATTCCCTTCACCTCCTTCGCCTCTACCTTATGATAAATCTCCCTCTCTCCCAATTATGATTTCTTTCTCTAATAAGTTCATCGAAACATTTTAGCACACTCCATCGCTATGTGCCCATGATGGTGACACATATTGCATCATAATGACACTCCTTGGTAGTATAGAATTTTTAAATGATTTTTTTAACCCCATTTAATTTCAATACATTCCACTAGCCCTTCTCTTGGGTCCAGAATGACCAAGATTCAAGCCAAAAACATCACCCTTGACTCCTTAAAAGACCAATCAACTTCCACAAATTTCCGCAGCGAGTTACCTATAGCTTCAAATATATCCCAGGACAAAATTTCTATTGGTATTTTCAGCATTTTTACCCATAGTTGTATCTTGTCACCTCTCTCCACCTACCCATCGTTGTATCCTATCACTTCTCTCGCATTGAACAATGGGTTCCAATGCTTCAAGAATAATGTGCAATAATCCCATCTCCATGTATTCTTGAGAATTTTAGCCGCATCGACTTCCGTTTAAAATATGAAGGCATTCTAACCTCACGGGAGGATGTAAGAATTTGGCTCATAACCAAGCGAATCACCCCAAGCCATTGCTACCCACTTTTCTAAGCTTTCTCACCCACTCAACATCATGAAAAGTCTACCAACTAGGTTCAAACCCCTAATCTTCACCACTTCATTCATGGTGATATATTCCCCCAAAAACGGGTTTAGCGGATTTCCCTTCCTCTTTATGCAATTATAACCCCGCTTCAAAATTACCTTCTCTCTTCTACAATACCTCCCAATGCCTAGACCAACTGATTTGTCTAGAAAACCAAACCATTCCCAACAATATGTTGGCTCTCCTCTACTAGTAGATTACTTTCCAACCTTTAGTTTTCTTGTATCTTTCCCACAAAAATCAAATGTTTGATTATCACTCGCCCCAATAATCCTTCTTTCTAGTTCACCTTCTTTCCATTCAAATCTCCCCACCACCTGTTCATCTGCAGTAAGTTTCCTCCTCGACCACTATTCTCAATCCTTAGATCGGCAATCTTTGCCTTCAGAACTATTAAATGCCATCTCTGTATCGCAATGATCTTGAATGTGCATATTTATGTGGTGTCCACATTTCGACATGCTATCATTATTTAATATCATAATGATTCCAAAATCTCTTTCATTCCCAATGTCCTGATGATGTCCTCCTTCCATGCAATTATCAACCCTAGATGTCCTTTCCTGCTCATGAGGGGATGTCCTTTCCTGTGAACATCGTCCTTCCTCCAGAAGGGAAATACAAAGTCTAGTGATCAGACCTACTCTCTTCCGATTATCAAGATCCACATTTTCATCTTCTGACCGATCCTTAGACTCCACAGAAGAATAAGATACTCTTTCTTTTAACTCTACATTCCTAGGCCCCATCGAATTCTTTACAACCATTCTATATCCATCTTCCAAAAATTCAAGATCAAATAAGTCATCTGAATTTGAACCTTATTTTGTGGGATGTTTATTTTAAAAAATTGTTGGATGACTTATTTATGATATATTTTTGAGTTTTCAATGTAATTTTATATAATTAAAATAGTAGTCTAAACATGTTATGATTTGGACTTTTTTAGATTGTATTATATTTTTTCAATCATTTTTATTGAAAAAAAAAACCAAAAAATTAAATGAATTGTTATAATTGTAAAGATATAATTCATATACAATAGAGGTATTTAAGGGAACCAAATCCATATATGCATTATGCATTCAAAATTGCAATTTAACTAAGAATTTAATTGCATTGTGGGAAAGCCCCATAGCAAGGGAACAAGGCTACGATCTAGATCAACAATTGCATCCACTTGTCACTACACTGAAGCGAATCTCTTGTGATCTATAATAAATTAACATCTTTGGAGATTTTTATTGGAGCACTATTTCTTCACAGATACTGCGACCAAAGATATAGGGTTTCAAGCGAGTTTGCTAAATTCAAGTTAAGATCTTAGTCTCCAGCTAGCAATCTAGGTTTTTCGGTCTACGAAGAGAGAATCTAGGGATTCTCTATTGAACTAATATGTCGAAACTACCAAAGAATCAAGTGAGGATAAAATCCAAGTGAGTTAAGGAAGTGAGACATTCAAGCATTCTTAGTGGCTATTTGAAGCAAGGGAACGACATAGCCAAAATGGGTGCACAAGTTCCTTTCTTTTTCTTATTTTCTCAATTTTTGCTTTTGTTGCATATACATATGTATAAATATTCATCCAAATGTTAACAATTCACTGCATATACCAAAAAATATTAAAGGGAGGCCTAACACAACGACCCTACAAAGCCTTGGTGATCGTCTAGACTCTTTTGAGAAAAATAGAGAAGAAAGGAATGATAAGTTTCCAAAAAGAGTTAGAGACCATTCTTGAAAATAAATTTGCAAACATGCTCAATAACAACTTTACATCCATGCTTGAAAATACTCATGCTACCATGATCTATAATAAATTTGCAGCCATGCTTGAAAATACTCTTGCTACCATGATCGATAAGTTAATGGGGGATAGATTACAGGTAATTGAAAAATAAATCCAAGGACTCAAACAATCAACCCAACAAGGAGATTTTGATACATTTGGGAATTTTAAATGGATGGATATGTTTAAAGAGTTAGAAGAAAAAAGCAAATAAAAATCTCACACTAAATAATCTTGAAGTTAAATTCAATATCAAGCCCATTAAGGAATAAATCAATAGGCTCTTGGAATTAGACCATGTGCATAACAAAAAAGATTTGAAGCTCATAATTTTTTGTTTAAAGGGGAATTCATATGAGGATAAGTTAGCCATAGTCAAGGAAGAGCTGCATAATCGGCTTCATATCAAAACAACCTGCCTAATAGAAGCAAAGATATTAGGGAAATTAATTAAGAATAAAGAAGGTTGATCCATATCAAAGTTATCTCTACTAACCATAAGTATAGCATTCTCAACAAAACCTGAAATCTAAAAGGGTCAGGAATATTTATAAATGAAGATCGCGTTCCAGAAGACAAGCCGAATTAAGAAAGGAAGTCCAAAGGGTAAAAGAAGCTAGGAAGGAAGGAAAATGGGCTTTACTTAGAAATAGAAAAGTTGTTATCTGTGATAGAAACAAAAAATATAACAATAAATAGAAATTAGACACACTTCGGATCCTCTCTTGGAACTACTAAGGTTTCCCTTGGAACAAAGGCTCGAAGGTAAGTTGGATCCTGAATGAACTTTTGATATTATTGTTATGGTTGAAACCTGGGAGCATGAAGAATCTAAGGTCCCTGACATAGAGGTATTTGTTCCTTGGTCTATTTGGAACAAGAGATCCTGTCATAGTGGAATTGGAGGTATAGCTTGTTTCACTAAAGAAAACATCTTCCCCAATGCTAGGAACTATAAGAAAGACCCCCACAACCAGTATATGTGGATAGAAATAGTTGACATTAATAATAAGAAAACCTACATTGAAATATGCTATTTTTCCTCTAGTAACTCTATAAGAAAAACAACATAGATAAAAATGCCCTTTCAATAGTTTAGAAAATGATATTGATAACCTAAAAAATGATAGAAATATTATCTTTATGGGTGACTTTAACACTCGTACTTCGAGTAACCATGTTATTCTTGTAAGCAATTATTCCAACCCTGATCCTCTTTGGTTGGATGAATATCCCGCTCTAGACAATTAGTACAAAAGAAGTTCTCCAAATCTAGATGAAAACTTTTTCAGGTATGAGTTAGTCAAGCTTTGTAGTGCTCAAGACCTTATAATTTGTAATAGGCTAAAGAAGTGGCCAAATTCTATCTAGATGACTTGCATTCATGGGCTCGATAGTAGTGTGGTAGATTATGTCATATCTAATATCCCTTTATATAATAGTATGATAAACTTAGACATTCTGATCGACCATGAGAATGACTCAAATCATAGACCTCTAGTTGTAACCCTCAATTTTTCCATGCATATAGATCCCACATAATACAATTCTCACAGTAAAAAACATTTGATCTTTGATACAAATAAGGACATTCTTTTCATAAATGATTACATGTTTCCTCTTTTAGTATGGAGAATGTAGAAGACCTCTATCATAATTTCATCATAGCCCTCTCTTCTTCCATTAACAAGTTTTCCATTGAAATTTTGAGTAAAGAGAATAATAGGAACATTAACCCCTAGTATGATAATGAATGCAAAAATGCTAGAAGAGCCATCAAGGAAGCAATTGAAGAGTCTCTAAAAATTGGCATGATAAATAATTACAAAGCTCTAATCAAAAGAAAAATGAGGCATTATATAAATAAAAAGCAAGAACACCTTTTACATCTCTCTAAGGTGGCCCCTAAGAAATTCTGGAGACAAATTCTAACTAGTAAAACTAAAGAGAATAATAAGATTGCTTTGAAAGATTGGGATTCTTATCTTAAAAGGCTCTACGAATCCCCAAATTCCATTAATAATAGTCAAAACCTTTTTGAAACGAAAGAAGTTTTCTCATTAGAAGACATTGGCTTTGGGGTCAAATGCCTATCAAATGGGAAAGCTAAAGACATTGAAGGATATCAAGTAGAAATCCTAAAAATTTGAAAAACCACTCTCATTCCTCACATCCACAAGCTCTTCAATCTGGCGGTTATGCAAGGTTTCCCTATTCCTTGGAATCAAAGCCTCATTATTCCTATATTTAAAAGTGATGATAAAAATAACCCTTATAATTATCGAACCATTATGATTAGCCCTCTAAATCAACGTATGGATTGTAGGTGAAGGTAAGTGGGATAAAGACTAGGCAAGGTTTAGAAGGCATCACTCTATCGTAGACCACCTCATTACACATAGGATAATTGCAGAGGATTTTTGTAATATTAAATCCAATCTCTTTTGCTGCTTTGTGGACTTTAGGAAATATTTTGATACAATGCCTAAAATAAGTTGTGGAATTTAGATTAGAAGAGCTAAAGGTTCCTTTAGCCTGTTGAGAGTTGCCATGATAAGGTTGTAGGAGAAATTTAGTGCCAAATTTAAGAGCATTGAGGGATGGTCAAAATATATTAATTGTAATATTGGAGTCAAACAAGGATGCCCCATCTCCCCTACCCTTTTTGACATTTACATCGATAAGCTAGAAAGTTGTTTAGAAGAAGTAGGTTGCACTGGAACAACATTAGCTAGAATAGTCGTAATCCTCCTTTTGTATGCCGATGATATTGTTCTTTTGGCAAGGAGCCCCTATGACCTTGATAATCATTTAAGGATTATCAAGGATTTATGCTCTAACATGGGTATGTCTCTGAACACCGACAGAACTAAAGTTATGATTATCAAGTTAAAGAAAGACACTTATGCTAATTTTGTTTATGAAAATAACAACTTGGATGAAGTGTCCTCCTACAAATATCTTGGAATTGATATCCATCACAAGATAAACAATTGTAATCCAAAAATCTGGTGATGTGGGATAAAAGGAAGTTCATTTATGAAACTCTTGTCACTCTCATTATCTTGTACGGTTGTGAAGTTTGGGGTTGCAGCATCTCTTGATAATCCTAGAGAAAGATCGAGCAAATTCAAAAAAAACATTATCACATATAACCTTAAAATTAAGAGCAATACGCCCTATCCTATTCTCCTTATAGAAGTGGGGCTTCCCCCCATCAAAAGCATCTCTATGTCTAGATACATGATGTACAAGAATGAGATAAATAACATGGTTGACCATAGACTCCCTAAAATTGATTTAAATTCTAGTCAAGGCCATGTTCAGCTTAAGAGGGGATGGTATAGGGATGCCATGGCTTCGTTAAATCATTGAGGGATTGACAAAAATACCACTTTGCAAGATATCAACAACCTCAAAAATAATATCACATCTAAGGTCAAAGTGACAATGTGGGATGAGAAAGATTTAGAGGGTAAAAGCAAGTTAAGATATTACAAGGAAGTCATTAATCCTACTATGGAAGATCAAAAGTACTTATTTGCCTTAACCAATTCAAAGAAGAAGATTAACATAACCAACATAAGAATGAACTCCCATGAGCTTCATAGCGAAACAAGGTGATGGACAATTTTTAAAATGCCATGGGAGGAAAGGATTTGCTAGCTCTGTGAGTCTATGAGCCTTGACGACGAATCTCACATTCTTTTAGAGTGCCATGCATACAACCACATTCAATCGCAGTTTCCTAATCTTTGCTACAGTTATAATCTCCATGATCTTGTAACTTGTCAAAACTATGAGGACCTAGGAATGCTTCTTTCTCAGCCTTTTAATCACAGGAATCAAGTTTTAGAAAAATCTAAATCATTCATTTCTCTTTTCTTAAGGTCTGATAGACCAAAAGGTCTTAGTAGATGTTAATCTTCATCATCATCATCAAAATATCCAAATCATATATATATATATATATTAATGCAATCTATAAAATAAATAAAAAAAAACTTGTCAAATACCATATTTAAAATTAAAAAAAACACCTAAAACGTTTTCTCTAAATAAAATATACATATCCCTCGATAAAACATACATATCGATCAAAATAATTTAAACTTTTAAATATTAAATTACAATAAATAATTTGACATTGGAGAAACTTGCCCGGTATTAATTTGTGTATTTCATTTACATGAACAAGTATTTATAATAATTGTTCCCATCAATTAAGGTTTTCATAAATTATGGGTTTCATAATTTAAAACTTTTAATTATTTAATTCAAATAAAATAGTTTGCCCTTGGAGAGAGTTGCACGGTATTACTTTGTCTATTTCATTTACATAAAGAAGTATTTATAATAATTATTCCCATCAATTAAGGGTTTCATCTACATAAACAAGTATTTATAATAACTATTCCCATCAATTAAGGTTTCATAAATCCTTGATATGGTCGAGTTACATCAAACATGAGCAAGTATTTATAATAATTCTTCCCATCAATTAAGGTTTCATAAATTAAGGGTTTTTGGACAAAAGGAATCCTTGGTATTGTCGAGCTACATCAAATATTAGTATGGAAGAAAATATGTCTTTTTTTAATAACATCCATAATACGAGGAAACCTTTAGAGTGCAATATTTGTCATTTTACATCATTGTTATTAGTACGTAATTGTGTTGGATTATATAAATTAATATAAATTAGAGGTTTTGGGGTTGTCGTTTTCTTGACCTTCCAAATCGAAAGGCAATCTCTTTATATTTTATGATTCATGTATAGTTTTAAATCAATCTATACTATTTTTTTTGCATTAATTGTATAAACATTAATTCTGAAGCTTTCACATTATATTTTATTGCAGATTTTTTTTAATTAATTTTTATTTTTGGTAATGTCATGTTACATTCCGTGACATCATCCCCCTCATACTAGGCTATAAAGCACCTTGCTCCTCTTAGTGCAATAACTTAATGGTGATACTTAGCCCATTTTTATTGAGGTGTTTTTTGTTAAAAGATTTTAGAAAGTTTATGAGTCATCTTCATTCAAACATATTTTTGCATTTTAATTCAATAAGCTTGACCTAATCAAGTGTGCACGTTTCAACTCTTAGTCTTGGTTATAATTTATTTCCTCATTATTTCTTTATTCCAATATGAATAAGTCACCACATTTACAAAACCTCTCAAGGGGAAACCTAGCAAAGTAAATGTGGATTCTCTTTGGTAATATCTACAATCATTAGAGAAATGTAGGGAATTAAGAGAAGATAAACTTAAAATGAAGTTAAAGGTAATGCTTGATAATAAGTTTGCATCCTTTGAAGACAACATTCAAAAACATATAGACGCTCAAAGATCATGGTTGGAAAATATTTTTTAGAAAATGGAGATTAGGTTACAATAAATGGAAAAGGAAATCCAAAAAAGCAACAATTGACCGAAGGAGAGGTCAATAATCTAGAAAATCTAAATATGAAAAACATGACTAAAAAGCTAGAACAAAGGCTAAATAAAAATATAGGCCTAAATAGTTTAAAAGGTAAATTAGATATCAAACCCATAAAAAAGGAGATTGATACAATTATAAAGTTAGACCATGTGCAGAAAAAAGAGCCTTGAACCTCATAATTTTTTGTTTGAAATAGCAGAAAGATGAGGACATGATAGAACTAGTTGAGAAAGAACTACAAAATAATATACAAATTGAAACATCTTGTCTCATAGAAGCAAAAAGGTTAGGAAAAATAATTGAGCATAAAGATAAGTTAATTTGTGTTATGATAAGCTCTAATGACCATAGATATGACATACTCAATAAAGTCTTAAAGGGTCGAAAATATATGTAAATGAAGACCTCATTCCAAAAGATCAATTTGAGTTAAGGAATGAAGTTCAAAAGGTAAAAGAAGCTAGGAGAAAGGAAAATGATAAATAAATAAGAATATAAAAAACATTTTTAGGCATAGAGACCAAAAGGATAAATACTTAATAGAAATTTGGGAAATTTTTTATCCTCTCTTGGAGCTATCATGGCTTTCCATGGAGTAAAGGGACCATGTTAATTTGGATCACAGGTGAAACTTATATTGTATTGCTTGTTGAAACTTGGGAGCATGAAGAATCTAAGGTACCTACTATTGGGTCTGGGAGATGCCACTATTATTACCAGTTACAGACACTCAATCTATTCATTTTACTTCATCTTACTACTCATTTATCACTCGATTTGCCATAATTTCTAGTAAAATGTGTGAAGAACCTGCAACAATTAGTTAATGAGAATACACTAGACAGCAGAAATAACAGAACTCAGAATCTCTTTATTGATCGCAGGCCACTTCGAGGGGGCAACCTCCTTTGAGCAAGTTCAATACAAATAACTTCACGGTGCCTGCATTGGCCTCAACACACACTTATATACTAAGTCTATTCCCAGTACTATGGGTCAATACCATGGGACATATAATACTACGAGACGACTTACAAAGCATATGCGTCCAATACTATGGGTCAATTCCATGGGCTAATACAAACTATGGATCAACAAATACTACGAGACGACTTACAAAGCATATGCGTCCAATAACAATATACTAACAAAGTAAAAACAAGGGTTGACACAGGTTCCTAACATCCCCTCTCCCTTAGAAAAAGATTTTCCTCAAAGCTTTAGATGTGGAAATTGATGCAGACCTGAAGGAGTGGTTCCCCTATAGTATCCTCGAGTTGTATTCCAGGCCATTGATGCCTTTTGAGTTTCAAAGAGGATTGCTTGGAAAGGATGGACAAATCAATCAGCTTGTTTGGTGATCTGAGGGTCAATGAAGTTATGAGTGCTACCAGAATCAATGATTATTGTAAGAGGAAGCTTCTTGAAGTAACCCCTGACCCGCATTGTTTGGGGGTTGGTGATGCTAGATAAAGCATGGAGAGATATCTCTGGTTGGTCGTCCTGAGTTGGGGGGTCAATAGGAGGATCCTGGATGTCGACCTGATCATCCATTGTATCTGGAGCTTCTTCACCAATTTTAGAGGCAGGCGAAGAACCCATATCCAAGAGATAGAGCTTTTGTTGAACACATTTATGTCCCCGAGTGAATTTCTCATCACAATTATAACAAAGCCTTGTTTCTCTGCGTGCCTGCACCTCTGTTTCAGACAAATGCTTGATAGGGGTTGGTCGAGGAGCTGGCGGGATGGGAGGTTGTTGAGAACCCATATTTCGAAAGGGAGCAAAAGTGGGTTTGGAGCACTGTTGGGCTGCAATCTTGTCTTCTGCCAACTTAGCCAACCCCAAGGTTTCCATCGTTGTGTTGGGATAGAACATTTTAACCTCTGAGCAGATTTCATTCTTAAGACCACTGATAAAATAACTCCTATAGAATTCATCAGACAATCCTTCTGTGTGATTGGCTAGTTTCTCAAATTATGTCTGATACTCTCTCACAGTGCCAATTTGGTGAAGTTTAGTGAGGGATCCTGTGAAGTCATCAAAAGCACTACGACCAAATCGTCGCAAAATGAGTTGGAAAATGGAAACTTTGCCAACTCAAACTGTTCCAAATGAAATGATGCAAATGGAACTTTGTTAGCATCAAAAGTATTATGCAGACTGAAATACTGTTCTACACGATAGATCCATCCAGTCGGATCAGTACCATTGAAGCGAGGAAAATCAAGTTTTGGGCCACGAAAATTGTTGGAAGAAGAGAACCCATTGTCTGATGAAGACTCGGACTGTCGTTTGTTGTTCATGGTTGAATGCTCAAGATGGAGGCCGAGAAATTTTTCATCCAGATCCTGGAGTTTGGTTTGGATGGCTGCAAGTGCTTCCTCCATGGTTTTTTCTCCTGCGTGAGTGAAAACCATAACCAGGAGTTTTTTTTTTTTTGAGGGGGGGGATGGGTAGAAAAACACAAACATAAGCTTATTGAGTAAAGGGAAATTTGGATTTGGGAAAAAACTCTGATGGGTAATTGGGGTTTGACTAGGTTTTGGACAGTTTCGAATGGACAGGGAAACATAAAATGAGGATTACATAAGCGGGATGAAAGAATGGGAAAAATTTTCAAAGAGGGACAAAGAAGCAGAAATAGGGAATGAACACGGTGGCAAATATTGGAGGTGAGGGGGTGAAAATTGAAGAAGTTATGGCAAACCCTAAAAATAGACAAATGTGAGATTTTCGGCTTTGGGAAGGAGAATTTGGGATAGGGTCCTGAGGAATGAAATATGCAGAATGGGATTGCAAGGGTGTCCGGGAAGTTTCAAGGGAAATGGAGTTAAAACAAGGGAGATATGGCGAAAAAACATATTTTTTTTTCAAAAATGGATCTGCAACGACGCGGAAGGGATCAGATTAATTGGATCTCCAACGACGCGGAAGGGATCGGCAACTGATGGATCTGAAATGGCGCCGAATGGATCGAAAATGACTGGATCTGAAATGGCTGGATCTGGAATGGCTTTCAGAATGGATCTGAAACAGCTCGGAATGGATTTGAAATGGCGCAGAAGTGATCAGCAATAGTTTAGCTAAAAATAAGTATTAACCCCAGGTATGTTTTGCTTCCTAACAGTTCAGGGGTTTCACTCGTTCACCAATGTTGTCTGACGGCTTGCATATTGGGGCAGTACCCCTCACTCCACGGCTCAGGTAAAATTGATAACTGCTTTGCCACAAACGACAACTCTTGGTTTACCTCACGGGTGGGAACTAGTCAATTAGGTAGGGTTCGTTGCCCTTTTCGCTGGCAGGTCCTCTCAATGGGCCAGCTACTTTGGGGTTCCTGTGGCACTCCTCACAATGAGTTTTAGGGCTTATTCCCAAGTACTTCCCACAGTTAAGTGGATAGGTATTATTCCCATATCTGAACTTGCAACATATGCGGAAAAAAAATTGGCAGAAATTCCACCCAATGAGCCCAAGAAAGTGCTATGATACCAGATGTGAAGAACCTGCAACAATTAATTAATGAGAATACACGAGACAACAAAAATAACAGAACTCAGAATCGCTTTATTGATCGCAGGCCACTTCGAGGGGGAAACCTCCTTTGAGAAAGCTCAATACAAATAACTTCACAGTTCCTTCATTGGCCTCAGCACACACTTATATACTAATTCTATGCCCAATACTATGGGTCAATACCATGGGACATATAATACTACGAGACGACTTTCAAAGCATATGCGTCCAATACTATGGGTCAATACCATGGGCTAATACAAACTATGGATCAACAAATACTACGGGACGACTTACAAAGCATATGTGTCCAACAACAATATACTAACAAAGTTAAGAGAACGGTTGACACGGGTTCCTAACAAAATGTTATGTTATGATTATTGCTTTAGTGGTTAATTAATGCTCATTTTCCTTTATTTTTAATGAATCAAAGACTATTATGCATGATTTTACTGATGACATTTTGTGAAGTTATTTTTCGTAGAAGCAGCAGCAATACTCATGGTTCCACCCTCCAAAGGTTGCATGCTAGCACAAATATACAACATAGCTATGTTCCTAGGTCTGGTGACATTAATTTGTGATCCTCAATTCGTACCCAAGTCCAACATGGAAACCTACAGCTCATGGTCAAATGCTCCCAATCAGGATTTAACACAACAGATAAGAAGACATTATTTTGTGTTGCAAATTGCGAGCAAATGAGGACGAATTTTAGAAATATGGAGCATGGGTTTTGTTCATTATGGGCCACACTAGGTGGCTAATGTGTAGATTCTCTAGGAAGTGTGTCATTAGAGAGATATGGGTGGTTCTTTAAAGTGGATTTACTATATTTATTGTTACTACCGGTTTTCAAATTAGCAAATTTGCTTAAAACAAATTCCAAGTTGGGAATTCGGTTCCTCATCCTCATGAAGGATTTTTATGTATAAATATGTAATCAATCTCATGTATGGGAGGATATAGTCAAGGGTAGATAGAGAGATTAAGAAGTAGAGTAGTGGATTGTTAATTTTATTGTATCATCCACTTTTCTCCATAATAGAAGACACGTTGATTCTTATGATCTGAGTTTTAATTCATGAGTTGCTTCAACAACCCTAGTTGGAGAAGGAAGGGCCCCCTTCAATGACCAGGTGTTTCCATTTCAATTACTTGTTTCATATATTTATCATAGATTCTTATTTGAATTTATAGTTGTCATTGTTACTTCTAAATTCTTGCTTATTTCATATGCTATTACTCATAGAGTTGGATTGTTTATTAGAAAATGTTAATGATTGGTCATTGTTGTTTCTTCTACGAGATAGAGTCTTATAGTGATTGATTTCCTTTTCTGATTGTTGGTTCTCTTAATTAGTTATGAATCTATTATGTAGTAGTTTTCCATTCACGCTGTCACTTAATAGTTGTTACTGCAGATTGGTATTTGTTACTTTCGTAGATTAGAATCTCAGTTTTGTTGAATTTCCTTTATGAATAGAGTAGCATGATTTCCCTTCATAGCATAAATTTCTTGAGTGATTCATTTCCTTGCAGAGTGATGTGAGTTATGATTGATTTCCTTTTCAAGTTAGATTGCAATTACTTTTGATTTTATGAGTGCGTTACATTCAAAGAAGAAGTGGATTTGGATGTTACTTTACTTCATTAGCTGCATATGCATTCAGATCTTTTCACAACATTAAGGAAGAATTTGTATCTGCATATATCTTGCATGTAGCCTTGAAAGATTTACATTCCTGGATTGACAATTAATGTGCATGTTGGTTTGGTTTTATTAAAAGACCTTATTTAGCACCAACATTTTGGCGTCGTTGCTAGGGAGGCTACAAAGGTGCAACATTACAGATTGTGCCTTTTTTTTCATAGATACATGACCTTCGATTCTATTGAGTCCCAAGACATAAATATGGGAGGTAATAACCTACACATCTATCACAGATTCCTTGCGATGGGATCATCCGTCATAGACTCTCGTCTCACTTGAACTGAAGCTTTCTTTTTTTTTTATTTTGCATGAGTAAAGTAGCATATAGAATACATGAAGAGAGTAGAAGAAATTTTTCCCAATTTTTCTTTTAAATACTAATCATGCAAGTAGAAGGGGATGAGGAGGAAGTGACAAGAGCCAAATTTGTTAATTTGCTCGAAAATGTTAAATTCGATATTGTTCGCTCTTTGTATTCACAATTGGATGTTCTGCGAAGAAATGAAAAGAAGGCTAAATCGGAGAAAGCATTCTCCATATTATGTTCCGGATGCCTTCAGAAGCACCCTTTAAAACAATGTCCTCTCAATATTGTTGCATATTATGACAATTGTGAGTTGAATCATCCTACAAAGCTCTTCCCATCCCTACTAGGACTAAAAGCAATGTTCCAAGAATAAAATAAGGGTGTTGAGAAAGCTTATTTCAGTGCTTCCAAAAATCCATAGGAAGCTTGTCCATCAGGTATGAATATACCTCCTCACTTGTTAATACTTGTACCAACACATATAAGTCTTAGCAGGTCTCATAGAAGCTACAATATCCTACAAATGTATGACAATCTTATCGTCCTCCCCAGATTCAATATCCCACACCCTTGTCATAGTGGCCATCCCAACCAAACCAATTTTTTCCATGGACTTAAGGATGGAAAAGATATCGTTTACAAGGTGGACGGTTCCCAATGCAAACCCAATTACCCTTACAACAACAACAGCCACAAATCCCTTCAAATTCCTTGCCAAAAAATCCTCTCCTGCAACCCCAACTTCCTATACCAACTAACCCTCATCCAAATAATAAAGCGGTTCAATATATTGGAATGCCCATTTTTTTCACTTACCACATCCCTCTTGTTGAATGCAATGATGTACACCTGAGATTGGGGAGAATTTCACCCCGAAAGATATTCCAAACCCGAGAACAAGCCACTTCCACGACTCATGCTGCAACTCCCAAAAACTCAAATCAATCACAAGATGTTACTCCTATTGTTGATACCCCTAACAAACCTACTCCAAACCTACCATATCCATAGAAGAACTTGTTGAATCCTCGTATGAAGGGGGAGTCTCAATCTCAAGAATCTATTGAGAAAAGGAGAATGTTCCTCCAAGAACTTTCTCAAATCCTAGTAGCGCTTAGGATCTCTACCTCCCAAGAAGAGAAAATATTGACGATAATCAAGAACCTATTTGTATCTCAGGAAGTGTTAAAAGAACAAAAGTTCCATGAGCCACATCTACATCAAAGACATCTAGGACCTTTGTTTGTTCATCCTTGCCAATTTTCAAAGGAGACTAAGGCATCATGGATCAGATTCAATGGGAAGCAATCATTTGAAACTGATACCGAAGAATTTCCAACATGCCAATCATCAGATCATGTACCCATTAAAGAGACCAATCAGTCAATAGTAGAAGATCTGCATGGAATGACCAAGGAGGACATACAGATGAGCACTAATGAGCAAGATAACCAAGGACATCTTGACTACATTGAAGTTTGGTTCCATACTAGCATCAGGCCAAGGCACCACATTCTTCTTCGATAGTTCTTGAAATTATACCAAGGAAATCAGATGGTACTTCATGTTTTGATATTTCTCAAATTACATTTTTCAAGTTTGAGCATGAGTACACTTCTAATTATGTTACATAAATGGTTCCATTGGAAATTTTCCTACACTTGAAGAGAAATTCTTCTTTTGCAAGTAGAGTAGTGTTATATTTTCATCATTTAATTCAATATGATCTAGGATCTTAACTGAGAGAACAAAATGTACAACATATCAAACACAAGAGACAAGAGACACAAAGCATTTCACCGGGAAAAACCAAGATGGTGAAAAACCCCACAACTTCCTCAGAGATAGAATAAGCACCAATACAAAGATCACAAAGTTGAATCCAAAATATAGATGTCTTCAGCAACTACTCCTCCTCCACTTATGCGCACTCCTTTCTCTCAACTATGCGAGTTGGATGAGTGAGTGAATAAATAGAATGAGAGAGTCACACTCTTTATTTATACTTTACTTTGAATTTCCTTTAACCCTAACTGGGTTGACTTCCTAAGGAATCCTAATAACCCTTCCACTTAACTCCTATTGGGCCGACCCCTTCCAAGTGGTCTAATAACCCATCAAATATAAGTTGTAACACTTACAATAATACTTGCGACACTTACAAATACAAATGATGACACTTCTGATTGGAGGAATAATACATCTCCATCAGGAATACAATAAAGTACAAATGTAATACATAGGACAATATCTTCCGAAGTTACAAATACATCAACACTCCCTCTTAACTATGAAGGTATTCTCTCAACACAGGCATCAATACATATAGGCACAAGTCTTCAATACTGGAATTGGATCATCATCACTAGATCACTGGAGTATCATCGTCACTACTGTTGTACCCGTCATCTCGATCACTGGTGCTACCTTTCAATTCTTCTCGTCATAAGAAGTTCTACAGAGCCAACCCTTTTTCATGTTGGATGTAGACCTAGCCTCCTGTAGGTCTTCATCATCTCTGTGAGTGGGCCATCCTGTGGAATCTCAGGGCTGATTATGTGCGTCAACAAAACCTCGGAAGAGCATCCCAGGACTGATTACGAGCTTACTGCTCAACCTATAGGATCTCCGAGGGAGCTATTACATGTGATCTCGCAAAACCTCTAAGAGCATCCCAGGGATGATTATGAGCTTACTGATCAACCTATAGGATCTCCTAGGGATGATTACATGCGACCTTGCAAAACCTCGAAGAGCATCCCAGGGTTGATTACGAGCTTACTGCTCAACATATAGGATCTCCCAGGGATGATTACATGCAACCAAGCAAAACCTTGAAGAGAATCCCAGGGCTGATTATGAGCTTACTGCTCAACCTATAGGACTTCCCAGGGCTAATTACATGCTATTGCACAACCTTTCCATAGCCACAGAGTATCATCCTGATACTCATGATCACACTGATCATATTCGCATGGAGCATCATCCTGATGCTCATGATCATACTGATCATCATCATACAGTGCATCATCCTAATGCACATCATCATCACATGATTATCCTAATCATCATCATACATAGCATCACCCTGATGCATATCATCATCACATGATCATCCTGATCATCATATGGAGCATCACCTTGATGCACATCATCACTTGATCATACTAATCATCATCATACGAAGCATCACTCTGATGCTCGTCACTTAGAACTTACATCCACAGCCATGGGGAGGACCCTCCTACCACCATGATTGGAAGGGCTCTTGCAAATGTGTCCCATCACTTCCTCCTCGAATTATCTTCTATTTGAAGAACACCAAGCATCTCTATGAAGTACTCGAACTTCACTCTGGCTAGTGGTTTGGTCAACACATGTGCTATCTGCTCATCTGTCGCAACATACAAGAGCTTCATTGCTCCTCTCTGCACCATATCCCTGATATAGTGATATTTGATATTGATATGCTTCGACTTGTCATGGAACAATGGGTTCTCTGACAACTTCACACAACTCAAGTAGCATCCAACTGGAGATCAAATAAATCTGACAGTAGCTTCCTTAGCCATACTGCCTCGCAACTGGATGAACAAGCTGCGACATACTCTTCTTCGGATGTACTCAGTGCTACGCAGGATTGCTTCCTGATAAACCAAGAGATCACACTTGATCCCATACTGAAGCAACACCCTGAAGTGCTCTTCCTATCTGCACCACTACCTGCCCAATCTGAATCAACATAACCCTCCAGGTTAACCTTTTGATTCGCATCATACTTGTGCCCATAATCAACCATACCCTTCAGGTACCTCAGAATATGCTTTACAACAATCAAGTGAACATGTCGAGGATCCATCAGGAACTGGCTCAAAGTGTTCACAGCAAAGAAAATATCTAGTCTCGTGTTCGTCAAGTACATCAAGGACCCAATCATCTGACGATACATCATGGCATCAACCGACTCTGATGAAGCATCACTCAATGGCTTCATGTTCGATGCCATAGGTGTGGCCATGGCCTTGCAGTCCATCATCCTGAACTGCTTCAAGATCTCTATTGCATACTTCCATTGTCCAAGGAAGATTCCATCTACACTCTGCCACACCTCCATGCCTAGAAAGTAATGCATCATACCCAAGTCCTTCATCTCGAACTCGGAAGCAAGCTTCCTCTTCGTATCAGCAATCAACCCAATCTCACCTGTCACAAATAGGTCATCTACATACAGTAGGAGTATCACTAGATTTCATTCCTCAACCTTGTAGTAAAGGTTGGAATCCGCTTTACTCTTGGTAAAGCCCAAACTAGTCAGGAAGCTGTCTATCCTATCGTACCATGTCCTGGGTGCTTGTTTCAAACCGTACAAGGATTTCTTTAATTTGCACACATGTGACTCCCTGTCATGTGTCTCAAAACCAAGTGGCTGCTCCACATACACTTTCTCTTCAACTACACCATTCAAGAAGGATGTCTTGACATGCATCTGGTGTATCTTCCACTTCATCACTACAGCCAAAGCAAGTACTATTTTGATGGAAGTGTATCTAGCTACAGGTGCAAAAGTTTCTTCATAATCTATCCCTTCTTTTTGGGAGAAGCCACGAGCCATAAACCTTGCCTTGTATTTCTCTATGCTACCATCTGCATCATGCTTGATCTTGCAAATACATTTGGAAGTCACAACAGACTTCCCTACTAGTATCAGGACCACATCCCAGACATCATTCTTCATGATCAACTGGTACTCATCGATCATGGCATCCTTCCATTACTGCATCCCAGATCCTGGGAACTTGAGATTCTTCAATATATTCAATAGGTAGTTTTCTTGAACTTCATTGCTGGAACAAATGTCGTTGTCCTTATTTTGTAGGTGATTGTACACAATCTTTCCTACAAGTCAAATTCAATCGCATGATTAGAAACATCTCATAGCTTTTAGAACAAAACCTTACACATAAGGACATATATCATACAGTCATGCAATTATCTTAGCCAATGCTTCAATACAACATTTATCCATATCCCGTAACTTTCTAGATGCCTTCCATCTCTACCAGAACATTGTTAAGAGTGTGCACAACTCCCAACATGTCAGTAAAGAGGTTTCATTCTAGATAAGTAGCAATGGAATGTTGTACAGTACCATAGGCCACTTACCCATTACTTGTATAAAAGTAGTATCTTGTTCATTAATGCAAATTTTCTAATATGCATAATATACATCCTAAATCTAGGAACATAAGTATGTACATGACTAAACAACATCATTTAAGTAAATCATATATACAAGAAATGACAATTCAAATACTTATCTTTGTTTGGTTGTTGGGTGGACTCCCTCTCAATCTTTGTTTCCTTGTAGGAACTACTGGAGTGTGCTCCCTCTTGATCTTTGCTTCCTGGATTATCTGTCCCTGAACTTATATCCATCCTAGACCACTATGCATGCTTAAGTGTGCACTAGTGTCATCATTGTGTCATCCTCAATATCTGATACATAATCATACTGATTCATTAGTATAATCTCAATACTATCAAAACATTATGATTCTAAATAATCTTAAACATGTATGGTCATGGTCATTTCATACACAGGTGATTTATCACAAGCGTTAGTATTCAAAGTTTCAGGGAGGACTTCTTTTACTCCTGCATATTCTTATTTGACCATAGGACTCTTCTGGTTTGTCATATCATCAATCAAAGTAAGAAGCATAATATGCATAAACCCATGATTACTCAAACTTATAACTTCATGAATAATCATTATCAATCATACAAAAAGTATACTTATATAAGATCCTAACACAAGGTAGGATTCTAACTTGATATAGGAAAAACATACCTAGATTATCATGTTTTCTAGTTATGTCTAACATACCCAAACAATGTCTTCTTTGTTCTATTCAATGATTTAGAGACCTTGTGCTAGTAACCTGCATACCTCATAAGTTAAGCATTGTAGAACAAAATTATACATACCTCGTAAGTAGAGCTTCTATGTGATCAATGGCTATGGATGAGTCTTTGTCTTCATGTCACCATGGTCATATGTTCTTGATCTAGAACTTGATTTGTCTTTCTTGATGTACCTTTCATGTTAGCGGACAACATCATCCTCATACAACACCACAGTGCATTAGTACAATCATAAGTGTCATAACCCTAATCAAAGAATGTCTTCTATCATTCACATGCATTCATACTTTTACTAAGGTGATAAGACAAGTATAAAATTAATCAAGATTGTACTAACCTCAATAATATGAAGACAAACTTAATCATGAACAGATTTCAAAACATACCTATATCTCCTCAAGTCATACCTATCGGGATTGCTTGTAGTCTTCTAATGTAAGGCCTTAGCCTCATCTCCCTATGGAACTGGAACTTCTTCACTTATGTAGGTGTCCAATTCATTCTCTTCTAGGATTAACGCAATCCACTTTGATTTGTTGAAACTGGATCTGGAGCTGGCTAGGGTTTTGGCGGAGAAACCCTAAAAATCCAAGCTTGGAATTTCAAAATTCTATCTGGACAGGGAGATGCATTTGACTGAGGCGAGCAAACTGGTGTGCTCATATTTTGAAAACTTCAAAAATTGACCCTTAAAAAATGACCTATGAATTTCGGATCTCATTTCTGTCAAAATCTAGTTTTCTGGTCCAAAACTTGAACTAGGTTTTGATGGATCCCGAGGTTCTACCCAACAAAAAACTTTGATCTTGGTCTCTAAATTTTTATTTTTCTAAGGAGAGAAATCCTATGCTGAGAGCACTCCAAAATTTCACTTCTTTCAAAATCCCTAATTTCCCGCAGCAGTGACAAGCCAAAAATGAAAATGCTCAGAATCCAATTCTGTTTTGACATAAATATATGCCATATTGTTTCTGGTGCATCTCTGAAATTTCGGATCCTCAGGGTCTGAAACTTTGACTTGTGGTAGACTAACCTGTCATCTTTCCAACCCCACATATATGAGCTCCAATGGATTCTCCATGAGAGAGATATGCTAAGTGTCGCGACATGACCTGTTTATGGGATGAAACAACATATCGAACTTGTACGGAGTTCCACGTGTCACTGTTTCAACTTCGGCCTCTGAAAATTGGCCCTGTGAAACTACAGTCCATTCCTTAACTACCACCATTTACATAATTCCACTTGGAGATTCCTATCCTGAGATATGACCTTTTTTCCTAGGTCACCTGTTTAGGGATGAATTATGGAAGAGGCAGAAACCCTAACTTGTACGAATTCATATCTCACAAAGTACAACGAATCTGAGCCAGAAATTTCTACATAGGGTATATTTGTGTCTAATATTCTTCCTATAAAAAATTTTGATCCTAAGCCTTCGCCAAAATTGATTTATAGCGAAAGTGCCACAATGACTAGTTTTTACTATACCAAGCCCTAGCTTCCAATTTGCTGCAAGTGCAACAAATGTAGTAAATGCCATACAATGCCTTCCTTCAGGCTAGCTCTGATACCATGTAATATTTTCATCATTTAATTCAATATGATATAGGATATTAACTGAGAGAACAACATGTACAGCATATCAAACACAAGAGACAAGAGACACAAAGCATTTCACCGGGGAAAACCAAGAAGGTGAAAAACCCCACAACTTCCTCAAAGATAGAATAAGCACGAATACAAAGATCACAAAGTTGAATCCAATGATAGATGTCTTCAGTAGTTACTCCTCCTCCACTTATTCGCACTCCTCTCTCTCAACTATGTGAGTTGGATGAGTGAGTGATTGAATAGAATGAGAGAGTCACACTCTCTATTTATACTTTACTTTGACTTGCCTTTAACCCTAACTGGGCCGACTTCCTAAGGAATCCTAATAACCCTTCCACTTAACTCTACTAGGCCAACCCATTCCAGGTGGTCTAATAACCCATCAAATATAAGTTGTGACACTTACAATACTACTTGCGACACTTACAAATACAAATGACGACACTTCTGATTGGAGGAATAATACATCTCCATCAGGAATACAATAAAGTACAAATGTAATACATAGGAGAATATCTTCTGAAGTTACAAATACATCAACAAGTAGGATATTGTAAATAAATAAAATAGTAAAAAGAAAAATAATTCCAGTTGTGAAAACCAGTTTACTAGCGTAGTTGGACACAAACTTTGCTTGAAAACCAAGTTACTGGCAGGCAAAGTTCACAATAAGTTCTATAGATTTCATGTTGGTTCTATTTTTCACTATGGATATTCACAATCATTTTTTTTGTACCTATATTGGATGATGTGGAATTCATTAAGGTCCATCTTCCAATGGTCTTGTCCCATCGACCTCGGCACATTATCTGGGTAAAACAGGACTTGAGTTATGTATGTTAAATTTTGAGCATTAATTCACAATACTCTAGGATCTTCACTGAGAGAATAACATGTACAGTATATCAATGCATAACAATCACAATAAGTATGACAAGCATCACAAGAATCAAAAGCATGAGAGACAAGAGACACAGAGTTTCCGTGGGGAAAACCCTAAGGTGAAAAACCCCACAACTTCCTCAGAGATAGAGAGAGCAATGGCTCAACCAAAGTACAACCAAAATACACTGTGATAGTCTCCTAGTAGCAGATGATCCTCCTCCTCACTAGTGCGCCACTTTCTGAGTGAGAGAGATATACTTTTCTGAATGATCTAAATAGAGATCACCTGATCTCTATTTATACTAATCTGTTTTCCCAGTGACCTTATGGGGTCGACTTGTCTAGCTAGGTACATCCACATTATAATATATATATTTCAGGGCCGACCCCACACATGGTGGTCTAATAACCCATCGGCAAGTACACCCACTTGTGACACTTGTCAATACACATGACAACACTTCCTTATAGAGGAATAACACATCTCTAATAAGGGTACACTAAATATATATGAAATACATTCCAAAGTTACATATACATCAACACTCCCTCTTAACTAGGAAGGTATTTCTCGACACAGATATTCTAGACAAGTATTCTTCTCGGGATCATCGTCATCGATGCATTGTCATCATCATCGTCACTGCTGCTGCTATCTCAACCAATCTCTAACTCTACTCGTCATAGGAAGTTCTACAGAGCCAGTCCTTTTTCATACTGGATGTAGGCCCACAACTTGCAGGTCTTCGTCATCACTGGCCATACTGTGGAATCCTCAGGACTTATTATGTGCGTCACAAAACCTCGAAAGAGAATCCTAGGCTGTTACGAGCACACGGCTCTACCTATAGGATCTCCCAGGGCCATATTATATGTGACCTCACCACAAAACCTTGCAAGAGCATCCCAGGCTGTTACGAGCACACAGCTCTACCTATAGGATCTCCCAGGGACATATTATATGTGGTCACCAAAAAATCTCGCAAGAGCATCCCAGGATGTTATGAGCACACAGCTCTACCTATAAGATCTCCCAGGGACAGATTATATGTGGTCATGGAAAAACCTCGCAAGAGCATCCCAGGAGTTATTACGGGCACACAGCCCAACCTATCGGATCTCCCAGGGACATATTATATGCCATAGGACAAAACCTCGAAAGAGAATCTGCCAGATATCCCAGGGCCAGATTATATGCCATAGGCAAAACCTCAAAAGACTATCTGCAGATCTCCCAGGGCCAAATTATATGTCGTCCCAGAGCAAAACCTCAAAAGAGCATTTTCCAGATATCCCAGGGCCAAATTATATGCCATAGGCAAAACCTCGAAAGACTATTTGCAAATCTCCCAGGGCCAAATTATATGCTCATCTGCACAACCTGATCCACGGCTATAGAGTATCATCCTGATACTCACCATACATCATCCTGATGTATACATGATCATCCTGATCATCATCACTGCAACATCCTACTGCAAGTAATCTGGAGCAACATCCTGAAGCTCGTCATCCACGATCATCCTGATCATACAATGCATCTACCTGATGCATACCAAGTATCTACCTGATACATATCATCATACATGATCCACCTGATCATACAATGTATCCACCTTATACAAATACAAATACATGATACATATCACCATACATGATGCACCTGATCATACAATGTATCCACCTGATACATATACAGATACATGGTCCAAGCATCCAACATGATGCATATACAAAATACATACAAATGATCCTACTGATCATATCCAGCATCCAACATGATGCGTACATACATATACATATAAATGATCCAACTGATCATATCCAGCATCCAACATGATGCATACATAGATATAAATGATCCAACTGATCATATCCAGCATCCAACATGATGCGTACATACATATACATATAAATGATCCAACTGATCATATCCAGGATCCAACATGATGCGTACATACATATACATATAAATGATCCAACTGATCATATCCAGCATCCAACATGATGCATACGTACATATATAAATGATCCAACTAATCATACAAAGCAGAAACTAGAACATCATCCTGATGCTCATCATCCAACACTTACATCCACAGCCATGTGAAGGATCCTCCTTCCAACATGCTTGGAATGGCTTTAGCAAATGTGTCCATCACTTCTTCCTCGAAGTGTCATCAATCTGAAGAATGCCAAGCCTCTCCCTGAAGTACTTGAACTTCACCCTGGCTAATGGATTCGTCAACACATCTGCAATCTGCTCGTCCGTCGCAATGTATAGGAGCTTCACAGCTCCTTTCTGCACCATATCCCTGATATAGTGATATTTGATCTCTATGTGTTTCGACTTGTCATGAAACACAGGGTTCTCGGACAGCTTCACACAACTCTGGTTATCATAGATGATACCAGTAGCATCCAACTAGAGATCAAATAACTCAGATAGTAGCTTATGTAGTTATACTGCCTCACAACTAGCTGAACAGGCTGCAACATACTCTGCCTCAGCTGTACGCAGTGCTACGCATGACTGCTTCCTGCTAAACCAAGAGATCACACCTGATCCCATACTGAAGCAGCATCCAGATGTGCTCTTCCTATCTGCAGCACTTCCATCCCAATCTGAATCAACATAACCTTGCAGGTTAAACTTTTGATTCGCTCCATACTTGAGCCCATAATCCACTGTACCCTTCAGGTACCTCAGAACATGCTTTACAGCAACCAGGTGAACACTCCTTGGATCTGTCAGGAACTGACTCAATGTGTTCACAGCAAATCAAATGTCTGGTCTCGTGTTCGTCAGGTACATCAAGGACCCAATCATCTAATGATACATAGAAACATCAACCGGCTCAGATGAAGCATCACATAGAAGCTTCAGATTCGATGCCATAGGTGTGGCCATGGCCTTGCAATCCATCATCCCTAATCTCTTCAGGATATCTACTGTGTACTTCCCTTGACCAAGGAAGATCCCACCTGCACTCTGCCACACCTCCATACCTAGGAAATAATGCATCATTCCCAAATCTTTCATATCGAACTCAGTAACAAGCTTCCTCTTCATATCTGCAATCAATCTGTCATCTCCTGTTACAAATAAGTCATCCACATACAGGAGTAGAATCACAGGATTCCCTTCCTCAACCTTGTAGTAAAGGTTGGAATCCGCTTTACTCTTGGTAAAGCCCAAACTAGATAGGAAACTGTCCATCCTACCATACCAGGTTCTGGGAGCTTGCTTCAAGCCATACAAGGCTTTCTTCAATCTGTACACATACGACTCTCTGTCATGTATTTCGAAACCGAGTGGCTGCTCCACATATACTTCCTCTTCAACTACACCATTCAAGAAGGCAATCTTGACATCCATCTGGTGTATATTCCATTTCATCACTGCAGCTAGGGCAAGTACTGTTCTGATGGAAGTATACCTCGCTACAGGTGCAAAAGTTTCTTCATAATCTATTCCCTCTTTCTGAGAGAAGCCACGAGCTACGAATCTTGCTTTGTATTTTTCTACACTGCCATCTGCAACATGCTTGATTTTGAAAATCCATTTGGAAGTCACAACAGACTTCTCTTTAGGTCTTGGGACAACATCCCAAACATCATTCTTCATTATTGATTGGTATTCCTCAACCATGTCATCCTTCCATTCTTTCTTTTCCGCTGCTTCTTCATAACTAGAAGGCTCTTTGTTCATAATGTCACAGAGTAAAGCAACGTAGCTGGTATGTGATCTGGGTCTCTTCTTTGCTCTGTGTTCTTCTTCTGGAATGCCAAATCTTTCTGCATCTTGAATGAGCTCTCTAGCCCATGCAGGTTTCCTCTTGTGAGAGTTATCCTCACGGGATGGATCTACAGGTTCTTGTGGATCTTCAAACTCATGAACAACTTCTGGAACTGCTTCAGTCATGGTAGTGTCTTGAAATCTAGTTTCCTTAGGTTCTTCATAAACTTCGATAGGTGCCTTCCTTGATTTGATGAATGCTGAGTTTTCATCAAATGTTACATCCCTGCTGACATCAATCTTCTTGAACCCTGGAAAGTATATTCTATAAGCCTTCGAGCTTTCACTGTAACCCACAAAGATACCCTTCTTTCCTGAAGGATCTAGTTTAGCCCTCTTTTCCTTTGGGACATGAGTGTATACTGGACAACCAAATATTCTGAGATGGCTAACTTCAGGTTTCTTACTAGAAAAGACCTTTTATGATGTCTTGTTGTCCAATATCTTGTGGGGTGTTCTGTTCTGCACATATACAACTATTCTAGTTGCTTCTGCCCATAGATGCATAGGTAGATCCTGGTCATGCAGCATTGCCCTTGCTGCTCCATGATAGTTCTATTCTTCCTTTCTGCAACTCCATTCTGTTGAGGATTATAAGGAGCAGTCAACTCCCTCTTAATCCCTGAATCACTACAAAGCTTCTTGAAGTCACCTGAGGTGAATTCTCCACCATTGTTGGATCTGAATGTTTTGATCTTCTTGTCAGTTTGATTCTCCATCAAAGTTTTGAATTCCTTGAACTTATCAAACACCTCATCTTTGTTCTTCAAGAAGTATACCCAAGTCTTCCTGGAGAAGTCATCAATAAACAAGACATAGTAAACATACCCACTAAGAGAACTGGATGACATAGGACCACATACATCTGAGTGGATGATTTCCAGGATATCTTTGGCCTTGCTTTCACTGCTTGGGAAAGCCTTCTTAATGTTCTTACCTTTTGCACATCCTTTGCAAACACCTTCATGTTTGGTCTTGATTTCAGGAAGACCTTCTACAGCCTTGCTTGCAATTGGAAGTGCCCTATAGTGCATATGAGCAAGTCTTCTATGCCAAAGTTCACTTGGCTCCATGGATTCATGCACCATGGCATGTTCAGGTTGTCCCTTCAATTTATACAATCCTCCCTCTTGCTCTCCAATCACTACTGCATCATCTATGGTCTTTCCCTTTGGCCACATTAGGACTTGGCCATCCACAAATGCAACCCTCATACCTTATGCATCCAATGCTGAGATGGAGAGTAAGTTCTTCTTGAGCGCAGGTACATAAAGGACTTCTTTCATCTTCAAAGATTTTCCAGAATCTAGGTTGTAGGAGGCTTCACCACTTCCTTTGATTGGGTATTGATAATCATCCCCAAGTTTCACCTTATGGGGTGATTCATGTTCAGATAGATTCACAAAAGATTCCTTAAACCCAGTCATGTGTTTGGAAGCCCCACTATCAATCAACCAATCATTACAACCATGGGATATAGTACCTGTGAGAGCAGAGATTAGAACATACTCTTCTTCACTTGATGATTCATCATCACTACTTTCTGCCCTAGCCTTCTTCTTTGGAGGTTCATCATCCTCGGTAGCATGAGCATGGAACTTTATTTTGTTGCCCTTCTTCTTCTTGCTGAAGTTGCTGTTATTATCCCTTTTGTTCTTGGGACAATCTGAAGCAAAGTGACCCTTCTCATTTTATGTGAAGCATCTTAGATCCTTCTTATTCTTTTGATAGGATCTTTTGTAGCGAGAGTGCTCCTTCTTGGGCTTGCTTCTTTTGGTGTGAGTTGCGAGAGCTTGATCTTCACCTCCCATCTTTTCCTCATGAGCTACAAGTCTAGCTTCTTCTTGAGAGCATTCCTCCCATAGTTTACTGAAAGAGATCAATTTCTTTCTTGCACAAATTCCTTAAATAAAGGAGTCCCATGACCTAGGTAGGCCATTCAGAGTGGTCATAACAACTTCACCATTGTCCACTATTTCATCCACAACTTCAAGTTTCTCCTTGATCTGAGAGACCTTGGAGAAGTAAGATTGAATGGTTTCTCCATTCAACATCTTGACCCCTTTCAATTGATTCCGCAAAGTCATCTTTTGATTTATGTTCTTCCCTTCAAATAGCTTGGTCAAAGAGTCAAACATCTCCTTGGGTGTCTTTAGAGAAGACACATGGGGTATGAGATGGTCTTTGATAGAATCAGCAATGATTCTCTTTGCCTTGACCAAGATCTTCTTATGCAATACCTTGTCCTCTTCATCCTCTGGGATAGGGATGTCTTCTTCTATATATGAGTCCAACTCATTTTCTTCCAGGATTAACCCAATCCTATACTTCCAAGCTCGGAAGTTATCAGCCCCTTCAAGCTTATCCCCAAGCTTGGTGTGGTGAGACATATTTAAAGAGTACTTCAAATGGAAATAGAAAAGATTAAGGTCTTACCACTTGAAATGCTGAAAACTGGATCTAGTCCCGGATTAGGGTTTGTCGGAAAAACCCTAAAAATTCATAATGTGAATTTCAATTTTCTGAAAGGATAGAAAGATGCACTTTGATGAGCTGATCAGCCTGGTGCATTCAGATTTTGAGATCAGCAAATTTTTACCCTTCAGATTTGCCTTTTTGTCCTCCCGGGTTCACTCGGGAGAGCCCTGAATTAGGGTTTGAGTTTCCTGGAGATCTACCCAGCCAAAAATCTTGATCCAAAGCTCTAAACTTCGATTTTTGCAAGGAGCTTCCAGCTATGTCTTCAGATTTCAAAAATTCCTATTTTTGTGGAAACCCTAATTTTTAGGGCCAAATCTGAAAATGCTCGGAATTGAATTCTGATTGGATAGATAGATGCGCCTTGATGAGTAGAGTCAATATACTATAGTTCTTTTCCAAAATATGTGGAGAGAAACCCAATAAACAAGAAACTCAAGTTTTCGTCACTACAAAATGTCTTCTTCTCAGGTTAGCTCTAATACCATGTTAACTTTTGAGCATTAATTCACAATACTCTAGGATCTTCACTGAGAGAATAACATGTACAGTATATCAATGCATAACAATCACAATAAGTATGACAAGCATCACAAGAATCAAAAGCATGAGAAACAAGTGACACAGAGTTTCCGTGGGGAAAACCCTAAGGTGAAAAACCCCACAACTTCCTCAGAGATAGAGAGAGCAATGGCTCAACCAAAGTACAACCAAAATACACTGTGATAGTCTCCTAGTAGCAGATGATCCTCCTCCTCACTAGTGCGCCACTTTCTGAGTGAGAGAGATATACTTTTCTGAATGATCTAAATAGAGATCACCTGATCTCTATTTATACTAATCTGTTTTCCCAGTGACCTTATGGGGCCGACTTGTCTAGCTAGGTACATCCACATTATAATATATATATTTCAGGGCCGACCCCACACATGGTGGTCTAATAACCCATCGGCAAGTACACCCACTTGCGACACTTGTCAATCCACATGACGACACTTCCTTATAGAGGAATAACACATCTCTAATAAGGGTACAATAAATATATATGAAATACATAGATGCAATACATTCCGAAGTTACATATACATCAACAATGTATAGTACCTTGGATTTTACATGCATCAATGGAAAATTTCCTCGCTAACGATCAAGGGAATACATCATTGTATCTTGTTTGTCAGATTCTGCAGGTAACTCGACTTAAACACATTCATTCATACCTATCATGTTGTAGTACTATACCTTGAAATCTCATTGTCATAACTAGTGAGTGGTCTCACGTTGGTTACCAATTTTCATTATTGATTGGTAGTCCAATGAAGTTTCTCCATGTTCGACTTCAAGAACTCATTCACATGGATTAACTTGTACATGAGCACGGATATCGAACGTAGACTATATATGTTTATTGTTCCACTAGTTTAACAGTACTCTTTCATTCATTTCAACAATATTTTTTTTCATTTTCTAGAAGTTAGCAATCTCTAGATCCACCACTACAATGCATCAACCTTAATCACTATCAGGATTTCAGTGTTATTTTGGTCCCAATGAAAATCATTTTCAAATTTCTTTCTTTGATCTCATCTTTAGCCTGCATGAATTCCATTTTCAACATCACTCTCAACAACAGTTCGACCTACATCAGCTTCACCAAGCATCATTCCATCCATGTCAATCCAAGCTCTCATAGAGGTAAAATAGCATGATTTTTTTATTTATTAAAATTTTAGGAGAATGTCATGAAAAAACAACTAAGCCGCATTATTCACTTCCATTTTTCATACTATCATTTCCACTTATTTACCATTCCATTCATGTTCATTCTAAAACCTTTGTTGTTCCATGTGACCCAAGCTGACATCATTATACCCATGGCATCATCTCCCACAAACTGGCGAAAGGAATAAGATGAAAAAAAAGTTGCTACATAAGAATTCATATTGTTGTTACACAAGAACCCACAGTTAGAAGACGAGAAATAGCTGATACGCAAGCCCATGAAGCTACTAAAAGAGAGGAATAAGGTTTGCCACAAGAACATGTAGCAAAGGATTTGTTGTAGAATCCTATTCTATCAAAACAGGAAGGCACAAAACAGAGGTATGAGTTCATTTTCTTGATGCATAAATTAGTTCACAGCATGGATGTTTTGGTTACACATAGAAGGAAAAAACATGGGAACTAATGTTGCTTATTGGTTACAAGTGAAAATTTTAGGTACTTTTGGATATGAACACTAAAAAATTCATGTAAACAACATTATACATCATCCTTCTCCATCATTTGTCTTCATTATTTGATGGAAACACATTATTGCAAAGTTTATTAGTACTTTTTTTCATTATGGATGTACAGTTTGAAGAGATAATTCGTGTATTAGAAAATAGTCTATTTCATAATTTCAAATTGTAAGTGGGCCATCATTATCACACCATTGTTTCAAGTTTTGAGGTAGTTGTGATATTTCCTAATTTACATGAATGGATCTTCCATCAAAAACCACAAATCATTATGTGCTTCAAGGTTGAAGAGAAGGTTGTAAGATAAGTTGTCTCTCACATGCCTCGTATATTTTGTAAAATGGTTGAATACCTTGCAGAGAAATGAGCTAATAAAGTGTATATTTGATATCTGAGCTATCATCAAATTCGGTCATATTTCATGCCACTTGTTTTTTATCTTGAAGGGGGTTATCACAAAAAGGATTATGGCACCATTATCACTTGTGGCTAGAAAATTTCCATTGTGAGAAACCATTGTTTGCCATGATTTGAAGCTAATTTTTAACCATTACAGGTGTGACTAGTGACTCTAACAGTCATTGAAAACCCTATGTGGAAACAAGGATTCAAACGATGGGCTAGGCATGAGGTGTGTAGAGTCTACAAGAGATATTGATGGAACAATGGATGGGACTAGTGATTCAAATCTCTCTTAACATGAACTTTCTATGAGGCATGCCTTATCTAACAAACTTGAATCACATCAAGTAAATCAAAATATGGGAGATGGAGGTATGTTCTAATTATTCTCTTGTTCTTATAGAAATATTTGACCACAAATATGTCAAGTTTCATCTCTTCTTTTACCTAAGGGAAAGTAAAGTCTTCAGTTTGGTGGAAGGATAGCCTGCTAAACTCCATGGTATGAAAAAAATGAATTCTACAATAGTCACATTTTTAGTCATTATTTTAACAATGTTTTTCTAGCAGCAAATAAAGGTAGCCTTGTTATGTAGAGGGTTGAATCAATGCTTAATAGGTGAATGATTGTGTGGAGCATTTCCATGGAAGAATTTGAGTAATGTTTGGTATTCTTTGGGTGTGATTTTCACTAAGTTTGAATCAATAAGATTTGACATCAATAGAAAGGAATAATTTTGTTGGTATAAAAAGAAAAGCCAAATCACAAAAGACCAGCTCTGGAAGAATATGCTAAGCCATTCAAAAGCAGATCCACCTTCCTTCATTTTGAATCCAACTCTCAAGTATGGGGATAGTGGGTTAGTTGCAGAAATTTGTTTTCTTGTTTCAAGCTTATTTCAGCAACATGATATGGACATCAAGGTGATCTCCCTCCATAATAAATAATCCAACAAATCAAATTTACCATGGTTTTGATCAAGCAAGTTCCAAAGGGTGCATTTATGGGATGAATTTATTACTGGCGTAACCATCTTTTATGCTTATGAGAAGCTTAAGATACTTATAAGTGACAAATGAATAATTATGCTATAAATGTTGATGTGGCCAAACTGTAAGGAAAAAAAATGGGGTGTGATGTTGCATGAGGACATGCTTTGTTTTCAATTTGGGGGAGGTTATACTATGGCTGAATCCTAATGATGATCAAAGGTGAATACATTTATTTGTATACATGAGCATACTAATGCATTGGGAAAAAACATATCAGCCTTGAACTTCACTGGGAGATTATTGGAGTGTTTCTCTACATAGATGTATCATTGGTTAAAATCTTGTAACAACCACTTACTCTTCTCCAAACTATTGGAACAACAACAAAAAATGAGTTTGGAATGAGATTCAGGTAGCATATATTTTCTTTTTCCAATGCATGCACATGAATAGTAGGTTGACAAAAACAATTTCTTGGTAATTCTATAGTCCTCACTCATTCATGTTTTTTGTGAAGAAGCGCATAAAAATATTTGAGGATATCTTCCAAACTATGAACTTGATTTTCACAAAATTTGGAGGGGAGAAGCACTAAATATGGAAGAACAAGCCTAGTAAGTTTCAGCTTAATCTAATGCACAATTTTTGAGAAAATGGCGATCATCACCTTCAACTATTTTTCCCTTTTCTTGAAATCCATGATGTGGGTTCCTCTGATTTTTGGTGTGGATATGCAATTGACTAGTAAACAATTTCCTGCAAAATTTAAACTAAACTCGGTTTGTAGTTTGTGAGAAATTGATTTAAGAATTTTGTTGTTACTCTTGCAACATTTGCTATTACTTGTAGCAGTATGTTGTTACTTATTGCAAATTGTTGTTACTCCATCAAGAATTGCTACAAATCACTTGAGAATTGCTTTTGAATGTATGTTGGATATTAAATAAGATTTCAAAGATGATTTAAGTGATGATGGGTTGAAAAATCATAAGTTAGATATCTTGTTTTTGTTCAACATTGGCCAAATATAACATGTGTTTAAGATTGCTCTTTTATGAGACATGAAACAATTCTGCAAAAATGGATAACCATTATTTTGAAGAGATTTTGGGAAAGGATTGTTATATTTAGTATCATTGGTGCATTGAAAAACAAAAGCAAAATTCAGATGATTCCCTACAGCTTGGTGTATTGGGTTGCATGAGGACATGCACCATATTCAGTTTGGGGGAGATGTTGGGCCCATGATATGCCACTATTATTACCAGTTATAGACACCCATTTTATTCATTTTAGTTCATCTTACAGCTCATTTATCACTCCATTTGCCATAATTTCCCATAAAATGCCATGTTATGATTTTTCATACTTTAGTGGTTAATTAATGTTCATTTCCCTTTATTTTTAATGAATTAAAGACTATTATGCATGATTTTACTGATGACAGTTTGTGAAGTGATTTTTCGTAGTAGCAGCAGCAACACTCATGGTTCTAGCCTTCAATTTTGGCATGCTAGAACACATCCACATGAAAATATACAACATGGTTGTGTTCCTAGGTTTGATGGCATTAATTTGTGATCCTCAATTCGTACCCAGGTCCAACATGGAAACCTCCAGCTCATGGTGAAATGCTCCCAATCAAGAAAACACATCAGATAAGAAGACATTATTTTGAATTGCAAATTACAGGAAGGTGAGGACGAATTTCAGAAATACAGAACATGGGTTTTGTTCATAGCAGGCCACAATAGGTGACAATTGAGCAGATTCTCCAAGAAGTGCATCATCCGAGAGATATAGGTGGTTCTTTAAAGGGGATTTTTCTAAAATTACTGTTACGACCGATTTTCAAATTAGCAAATTTGTTTAAAACAAATTCCAAGTTGGGAGTTCGGTTCCTCATCTTCATGAAGGATTTTAATGTATAAATATCTAATCATTCTCATGTATGTGAGGATATAGTAGGGGATAGATAGAGAGATCGGTAAGTAGAGTAGTGGATTGTCAATTTTATTGTAGCATCCTCTTTTCTCCATAATAGAAGACATGTTGATTCTTATGATCTGAGTTTTAACTTGTGAGTTTCTTGAGCAACCTTAGTTGGAGAAGGAAGGGCCCCCTTCAATTGTCACGTCCCCACCCCTCAATCCGACAAATGATGGGAACATGAACAAATTACGAGGTTCTAAATTTCTCCCCCGTGGTAATATTACAAAATTGATAAACATTTAAATGTGTGTTTAGATACATGATAAAATAGATATCGGAAATTTCATGTTCCCATTTTTTCAGCACCATGAAGCATCCAATGTCACTCCAAACCCCATGGATCCTAGTGACAGTTTATAATTAATTATTTAATGAGGGGTTAAGCTTTAAGGCATTAGTTAGTTAGGTGGTTTTAATTTCATTTTATTCTAAGTTTTAAATGCACTTGATGGAAGTATTTTTCATTTATAGATATTTATTTCAATGGAATAAAGTGGATAATTATTCACAAGGGCATATTGGAGGATAAGGATTGACCAAGTGATAGAGTGCAAAGGAAAAAAAGATAAAAGCAGTCAATGCTAGGAAAGCAGGAAAAAGAAAAGAAAAGCTAGTACAAGGAAGAAATGCAACAAAGCTTAGGAAAAGCAGAATAAAGTAGAAAAGAAGATAAAAATAAGAAAGCGGGATAAGGCAAAACAGTAGGAGAAAGCATAAAAGCAGGATAAGGCAGAAAAGTAGGAAAAAGCAGGACAAAGCATAAAAACAGGATAAGGCAGAAAAGCAGGAAAAAGAAGGACAGAAAAGAAAAAGCAAGACAAAGCAAATGAAAAACCAGAAATCAAATCAAAAGCAGAAAGCAAAGGTAAAATAAAAATAAGAAAGAAAGGAAAAAATAGAAAGCAAGGAAAAAACAGAAAGCAAAGGAAAAAGCGAAAGCAGAAAGCAAGCCATCCTTATTCTCTCCTAAAAATTATTAATTATTATTTTATTATTTTCATGAGAGAAGTATAGAAGGAAAGATCCAGTGTCTAGTTTCAATGCATATAACTCATGAATTACTTTCCCGAGAATAAAACCAAGTTATAAAATAAGGAGTGCACAACACTTTCCCATCTTTGATAGTTTGTGAATTGGATTGAGTGCAATTTTGCCTCTGTGACTTGGGAGATGTGCCCCTAGCCCAAGCTGGAGATGTGCCCTTGATTCTTCTGAGAGGATGACGAAATCCAGTCTTCATCATTGATTTTATTGCAGGTCCTGAATTTTGATCCAGTGGTTGGTGTTCTCATTGTGCGGTTCAACTCCTTCATTCAGTAGCAACAATGTTGGAGGGACGAAATGTAGGTTTTGGTTTCGAATTTTATGAGAATTTATGGACTTTAAGACATGTCCCATTGCGTCCATAACATCGTTTCCAATAGGAAACACATTTTTTTTTCATCAAAAAAAGTGTTTGGATGAGTAAGTTATGGCCATTTACTAGATCTGGGGATTCCAGCTATGAAGCACGCGCCCTTGCTTTTCTATATAGTTGGTGAATGCGCCCATGAGAAGATCCTGAGTATTGGTGCACCATCCATGAGAATCCATATGCTCTGTATCCATCATTATTTCATATCCATTGAATAAATCCTCACTTCCACTCTTCTTCGCAGTCTTCTACATTCAATATTGTAAGAATCTTATGTATTTGAGGCTCTCTAAGAAGTCTAAGGTTAAAATGATTATAATAGATTCTCAGAGTTTGTAATTTTGGTTTACTGATGTTCATATGTTCAATTCTGAACCATACTATATTTCAGAAGAGGAATTCTAAAGCCTTAGAGGATGTTGTATGAATATTTATCAAGACTAGCTCTTTGGGCCCTAATTCTTGACAAGTTTTTCAATATTTGCAATTAAACGTTTCCTGTGAGACAATTTTATGTTCTAATGGTAATTAATGATTCTTAATACTCTTTTGAAGACTCTCCAACCATTTTCCTAATAATTCCTAGGCCTCTCAGCCTGTTTGGGAGTGCCTGAAAGAAGACTAGTTGTGTTGTCCATCGTAGCGCACTTCACCCCTTTTTCTTCAAAAATCTGCCAAATATTCCCAAATTCTCAGAAACACTTATCCATCATCATATTTGGGACTTAAATATTTATATACGCTCATCTGGTTACTTTCAAGCATAAGTGAAAGAGTTTAGTAGGCATATGCCAATGTGCCCAGGCAGCCTTGGAGTAGAATTCAGTGTCTATTGAATTCGAAACATAAATGGACCTAGTAAATTGTGCTTAGAACTCTGAAGTTGGCCTTGACTCTAATCAATTTTCTGCCGCACACTCCATATCATAATTTGAATATCTGAAAGAGTCCATGGTGGGGTAGTAAGTGTCCAAACCTAGTCTTCCTACAACTAGTCAATTAACTAGTTTTTGTTTGAACTAAATTGTGCACTGAAATCTTAAATTTGAGATAATATTCTTGAAGTATGATTCAGGGATGTTATAGGAAAATAAATTGATTACACACACATAGCATGAAAATACCACCATATTCATCACAGGAATAATAACAATAATCATTCATGCTCATTCAACACACCAGTAAATTAACAAATAAACATGTATCTTTTAGTTGGAGTTGTCCAAGCAACTAGCTACGGAAGAGAAATGTTCCACCCATCCATAGGCACTATGTCCAACACTTTTTCTTTCTCCTTAGAGGCCACCCCCATAGCTGGGTTATTTATCCACTAAGGCAGAATTGCATGACTCACTCATAGCCATAGGGTCACACATTCATGCTAAGCCAGCGCACAGTTGGCTTATCAAGCATACAGAGACGAAAAGGAGGCGAATGCTAATCCATTGAGATCAACCAAAAATATACATGCATCTCAATTGGTCTAAGAAAGCCTTGGAAACCACATTACCTACCACAATCAGTACAAGGAAGGTCCCCTTATCTACTACACAGTCCCTCAGGCGCCCCTTCCCTCCAATGCTATTCAGGGAGGGCATAGAAAGGTCCAAGCTGCTAAACCTTTAGTGATATTTTCCTACACTGGGTTTATCACCATTCTAACCTCTCATACCTCTTAGACTTCAACATTCTCTTGGATTTTCTGATTTCTGGCAATGCTAATTTGCAACCATGAAATTCAACTTTTGGGCTTACAAAACTAGGTTCTCCCATGGATTTTTGGTCTTTTGAAATTCTCAAATTATCCTCAGTGGTTAGTTCTATGGATCCCCCACTCAATTTCACAACCAACATGAGTTTCTGGGCGATTTTAACAGTATAAAACATGACATTTTCTCAAGTTGTGATTTATGCTATTTCTCTTGCTGGGAATGCATAGCTTGCTCCAAATTGGTGTTTGATTTCCAAACAATGGAATGGCAATGGAAGAAAACAAATTTCCATAAGGAAAATCAACTTCTGGGCCAAGTAAACTAATCCCATAACCTTCCATACGAATTTCTATAGACATCACATGCTCTATTAAATTCATGAGATGATTTCTCAATGATCTCCTTACAACAGAATTAAAGATCAGCAAGGGAAGTCAAGATGGGTTCTCAAGATGACACTTGGAAACAAAGGATTTGATCCCACAACCCCTCACCTCTCCCTAGTGGATAAACATAGCCCCCTTATTTTAGTTGCTTCCATAGTCATCTCTTAGACATTTTATTTGTATTATAAACATTTACATGAATTTTACAATTTCCCATGGCTTATTAGCACATGGTTCACAAAATATAAAATAAATTCCTTTATAATTCTAGGAATTCACTAGCAGGTCCTTGGCCTTGAGCTCCACGCTAGGAATCATAGACTGCATATTTACAATATTTACATAGAAACCCAATAATTCCAAGGGTCAAAATGGGGACATTACATTCCCCTCCCCCTTAGAATAACACCGTCCTCGGTGTTCACATGATTCCACCACCTCGGGAGATTCTTTCTTTAGCTTCCATTTGCTCACATGATTCCTTTCTTCTCATTATTAGTATCCCTTTGATCTTGTCCAATATTTAGTTTCTCATACCGAGCTTTATAGGACAACCACATGTCCAACCACATCCTTAAGATGCCTTCAAGGTCCTTGCATCCAAAAACACCTACGCTCAAGCAATGAAGCAATTCACATGTCAAATACATTTTTTTTATAGGATTCATCCCTTAACATAATATTCAAATCCATATCCAAAGCATATACACATGTACATTCACATTAATTAAACAAGAAGATGCAAAATAAACCAAATACTTTAAGCATCTTCCTTTGGCTCCACAGATATCCCACTTTGGCTTCAAAAAACTATGGCACCCATAAGACATGTCCCACCCAAAACAAGGATGATACATCCTCTCTACTATACAGTCCCTCGAGTGTACCCACCCCTTCCTGTGCTCTTTTGGGTGTGCATCTAAAGGTAACCAAGTTTCTGCAAGCCTCAAATCACCTATGCATACATATAATACAAATGTTGAGCCAACACGCTAGCTATGCCACAACATTCAAATAAATAATTCCAATCTAGTAAGAATATTGGGTTTATCATGAATTCAATTAACCAATATGCTAAGCCATCTCATTAGAGGAAATTTGGATGAAAAATGGCCCTCTTAAGGAAATCCTATGGAAAATAATAAAATAATAATACGGAGAGAGAGTAAAAAAAACTATTTTTTTGGATCATATTTTCAACTGATCTTCTTGTAGGTTTGCTCAAATTTCTAGCAGGAGAACTCATTGGATGTGGAATTAAATTATGCATCCAACGAGTACCCAACTTGCATACTTTTGAGAGCATCCACATCATGAAAAAATTGAAAATACATAAAATAAAATGTGTTTCTAGTGAGAGAAAAAACATGTTTTCCATGTATTTTCAATTTTTCATGATGTAAATGATGTTAAAAAGATGAAAGTTGGGTACTCGTTGGATGCATAATTTAATTCCACATCCAACGAGTACTCCCGCTTGAAATTTGAGTAAATCTACAAAGAGATAAGTTGAAAATACGATCCAAAAAAGTAGCTTTTGTTTTTTCCCTCCAATTTTTTTATATGTACCTCTTTTGAATTTTTAAGCATTTTGATTGGCTAATACATGATGACATGGAATTTGAATTAGGGTTGGGCTAACCATTTTTCATCAAAATTTCCTCTAATGCCCCGATTGGGTTTATAAAGCATACAACAACCATTGCCAAACCAGCACCTCTACTATCTTTTTCTGGCCATAACAATAATAATAAACAAATACGACTACATGGACCCTTCTCCTATGCAAACCAATGTTTCCCCTCCAGGAACTCCATAGGTAACTCATTTGACTGCAAGCTAGCATGACCCCACAATACCCACTCACACAACACACGGATGCTACCCCTTCTCTGCTACATAGTCCCTCGGGAGTACCCATCCCTCTAGTGCTATTCAGTGTGAGCGTAGAAAGGTTACCAATACCCATGCAAGCCTCTTGAGTACCCATGCTCTTACTGGATTTAATAGCACTACAGAGAGACAAGCACATGTAAGGGAACTTTTTTACAGGGTTCCTCAAACCCAAGCCACCCTTGGAATTATTTTACATTTTCATCTTTAGCAGCCCACATCTGCCCCACTAGCATATTTTAACTATCTCACTTGCATCACATACAAGCATGAAGTTCACATGAGATATCATAAAAAATTTTAAACAAAATTTAAAGTTGAAGCAATACATGTCCCATCTCATTTCCATGAGATATTTATCATAATAATTTCATTTAGAAATTCTCAATTTTTTTATATATATGGAAACTAGATTTCCCAAACATGGGGTCCTTCTCATGATGTTTAACTCTTGCAAGTCATATCACATGGTCTTCCTGCAATGTGTCCTCTTGACACAATTCACAAACAACCAAATAGTCAATAATATTAACAATCAAATTCAAATTTGAAATTACAATTATGTCTCCTACGGAATTTATATTTATTTAACCATGAGTCCATGCTCATATTGTTTGGATCTTGAAAGTGGAATCACTCTGTCCCTCGTGGTTTTACATTTGTTTCCATAACCTCACATTCACCTACATCATGTCCTCTTGACACAATTCTAGATTATCCAAACAATCATTAGCAAAAGTTTAAATCTGAAATTTACAATTCGTTCCCTATATAAATCAAATTTTGCAAACCTGAGATCCTTCTCATAAATTTAAATCAAAATTTTCAAATATGTTTCATACATAAATCAGATTTCACATCCATGAGATCCTTCTCATAATGTTTGTCTTTTGCACATGGTAGCTTCCAATCTTCAATATGGATTTACATGCATTGCCATGTCCAAGACAATTCTACCTACGATCTGAATTTCTCAATCAGCCAAACAAGTTGTGAGTACTCATGCATATAATATTTTCATTGCAACATTTAGAACATCCACTAAAGTGATCTCGGAATTATATCACACTATAATTCAAACACTATCAGTTGTTAATATTTCAAATGCAATGGAATATGTTCATTTTATATACATCATTATCACAATAAAATGCAACATACAGTCACAATATCTACGCAATCGAATAAAACTTTAAATACTCATTATTACCCAACCATATCCCTTCATGTAACTCTATCCTCCCAATAAAGCATTATAGTGGGACATAAAACATGACTACCTTCTTCATGCAATTATATCCCCGCATCCATAATAGCTTCTGAAAGAATCTAAGAATTGTCAATAATGCTATCATTTCATTTATTAGCGAATGACGATGAAGTATACACCACAATCATGCATTCACAAAATGCATCTTAACATATGTACTCACATATGCATCTTAACATATAAATTAGTTGTTTATAGCTTGGTAGATTTTTCATAGTCATTTTGGAAATCCTAAAAATAATCTATCAGAGATATCCTGATGGTGTTATCAAAGAAGTTTTGAAAATTGAAAAAAGTCGATTTATCGAAGCTTTGTTGATGTCGTTATCAAGGAAATTCTGGATATCAACCAAAATCAATATTTTGAAGCTACATTTATAGCTTTATTGGCATCATCCCAAAAATATGACAATTAATATTTTTTGAGAGCGTCGATGAGATCCTTTTGTGAATTTTTGATAGTGTATCGACCAAAATTGCGAACTCATTTAGATTTTGAGTTTGGATGCTTCGTTGATAGTGCAACAATCCTTGATGAGAAGAGGTGTGAATTGATTGAAATAAAATATGCAAACATTGATTGATTGATTTTTCAATTAACATGAAATTTTGACAAAAATTTCGAGAGCTAGACTAAGATGCACAAAATAAATAAAAAATGGGGAATTTAAAAAGAATTTTTTCTAAGAAAAATTGTTGGGTGTGTTGAAGCCTCAACAAATGGTGAGATATTGGGTGAATAAAGAATGTTTAATTTAATCCTCAACCAAAAACAAATATAATTTTTTTTATCTTTTAAAATCTAAAAGACATGACTCAATTATAAGATTTAACATATGTTCTTTGATCCTCAGCCAACAATTGGTTTCTTTATTAGAATTTTGCAGGCTCAAAAACTCATTAAACCGAAAGATCAAAATTTTCAAAGACTACCAAATTGAAAGAGTTGAATAATTTTCATTGATTCCCACTTATTAAAGTTCTGATCAAAGAGTTATTAAAGTTCTAATCAAAGAGTTATTAAAGGATCACTTTTTCATTTTGTGATGTTACTTTGCTACTCGCAAGCATCCATAGCCCTGACAGAGACATCTTGATACTACAAACCTTTCTCCACTTACATCGAGCGTCTAACCTTGGTGGAGATATTTTCTTTTTCTCATAATATTAATTTCCTTAACTCCTTTTTTTGTAAAATATGTATCATTGAGATACTTTGTTATTCCATGGAGTATGAGGGGGGGAATAGTATATAAATTTAGAATGTGGTATATGTTTGTGAAAGATGAAGAGTTAATCAACTCTTTGTTTATTGATAGAAAAATAAATTACTTTGTTCGGTGGAAACCTTAGATCATAACCATCATTTACAATTCATTCAAAACATATTTTGAGCAATATATTCAAATGAGCTTGTTTACTAATCCAATTTCTAATAACAAAACTTAAAAGGAATAAAAAGAGAGAAATTGTAAAAATTAATTCTCATTTATTGATTCAAATCTTTTAAAATTTTAAAATCTACTTTTATCTGGAAAAACAAAGAAAGAGGTTTATCAAGATTCTAGATTTTTATAGTATATTAGATTTATTAGGAGCTAACTAGCCAAAATGTTTATATACAAAGTCAAAGTAAAATTTCAAATCCATGAAAAACAAAATATTAAGAACTCTACAAATCAACTAAATGAAGAAAATTGCAAAAACATATGATTAGTAGATGAAAAGGAATATATACAAGTAAATTGATAAATTAGAAATTAAATAAAATACCTTCTAAGTATTTTCCAATTAACCAGAAGTTGATCAAGATCTCCTCCAAGTTTCTTTAACATGTATGTACCAATCCCTATCATCTCAACAATTTCATAAGTTCCAATTCAAAGTTGTTGAAATTTTGTGTGTTTCCATTTTGGTTCATTCAACTTATCCCATTTTAGTAGTAATTCCCCTATTTAAAATTTATGATCTCCCACATTATGGTTACCGAACCATATCTTAATGATTTGTCAATGAGCTACAAACTTTTGTTTTTCCTTCTCTCTCTCCTTCTAATAATAATAAAGTGTCATTCTATTTTTTAGAGAAGATGAAGAATTTCCTTATGCATATTGAGATAATTGAAGAGATGGTAGGAAACATTTAAAGGAAGAATTTCTTACTAACCAGAAACCAAAAAATAAGGAGATGTTCCAAGGAAAATTTTAGGTGTCACTCTATCAGCCCATAATGCATTTGGCAAGGCATCGTGCCAATTTTTATAATTTTCAACCACTATTTTTTTTTTCAGAATGCGAATTAGATTTTTATTTGTTAACTCCGATACACCATCCCCTTGGGAATAATAGTTACAAGAAAAACAAATAATGATTCCTTTATCGAGGAAAAAATTAATAAATAGTAGAGGAAGACAAATAGGAAGTATTATTGAACACGATGACCTGAGGAACTCTAAATCTAGTAATTAAATTAGATTCAATAAATTGAATGATTATATATTCATTGATGTGAGTTAAGGGGATTTATTCTACCAACGAGTAAGATAATCAGTCACAGTGATAATATATGTGTGCTTCTTAAATGAGTGTGGATTAAATTCTCCAATTATGTAAATCCCCCATTATTCAAATTTTTTTTCAATTGAAACATGTTGTAAAGGTATAGATTCTTTCTTCTCTCTACCAACACTACATTAACAATTTCAATTTTTTGTACATAACTGTGGGAATATTTAAAAATTGTTGGAAAATAGTACCCAACCCTGAGTATCTTATAAGAGGTGGTTTCTCTAGCAAAGTGACTCCCAACTGGGCCATCATGAAGGTCTATTAAGACTTTCTCTGCACCATTTCTCTTAACATAGTAAGAGGACTCCATCATAATTTTGGCAAAAAAGTATTACATTCATGAGTTTATATTGAGCATATTTAACCCTAAGTTCTCTTGTCTCTTTTGTATTCAAATGACTTGGACAAGAACCTTGGTGTAAATAATATTAAACTAGAATACCAAGAAGAATGTTGAATAGGGAGAAATAATATTTCAAAAGAAGAAATAGAAATCTCAATCTTCCATTCTTCCCCTTTATTTTCTCTGAATCATGTGACTGAGTAACCAATTTACATAAGCCTTGTGTTAGAAAAGCACGATCGCAGAAAAATAGCATAAAACAAGATGTAGAAATAAAACACATAAGCACAATACAAGAGAGACACCAATATATGTGGTTCACCTAATATGGGCTACGACCATGAAGAAATTTCCAGTCCTTTTATTATGTCGTCCAACAAAATGAAGGGATACAACCTGTAACAGATCCGTTGCAAATTCCTCTTCTCTCTCTTACGGTCTCTCTCACACAATCAAGAGATCATTTTCACAATACTCTATAGCCGCAATAAATTTATCTCATACATAAAGAGGGTTTCCTTCTAGGGATAAAACCCCTAACATAACTTCTACCATCATATATGAGATATAATGAACAACTCATATTGACTATGAAAATACAACATTTTACAAGGCAATGAAAATTTTCGTTTGGGTTCGCCTCCCCTGAACCTCCACCAAGGACCTGTTGGCCCTCAGGACCCCCATCCGGGGCGAGGTGGGCTACCTCAGACCCCTACGAGGGGGATAATCCCCCCCGTTAAGATGAGTGTACATTCCACCTACACATCATATAAAAATGGGGTACAAACATGTTGAACAACAAGATCTATGAATCACGAAGATCAGGCACCACAACCAACAATCTCCCACTTGGAGACTGATCACAACCACTCCATCGTTACTACATCTACTAGACTATGATCCAAAACTTGGACCTGGAAAATTTCTCATCTTCACCTTCACTCTTGAAGGCCAATTGAAACTAATAAGGAACTCAATTTCTCTGTAGTTACTACCTTTGTCAACATGTCTACAGGATTCTGGATAGTATGCATATTTTCCAACTTCAATAGTTCATATTCTAGAAAAAAATTTATGAAATGGTACTTGAGTTGTATATGTTTAGTCTTAGAATTGAAGGTTGATTTCTTTGCAAGATGAATGGAACTCTGACTATCACTGTACAACCTTATGTTCTCATGCTTCTTACCCAATTCCTCCATGAACCCATGTAACCAAATCATCTCTTTACTAGCCTCTTTCATAAAAACATACTCTGCTTCCATTGTTGAAAGTGAAACAACCTTTTGCAGTTTCGAAATCCAACTTATTGGTGTTGCACCTAAAGTAAAAACATAGCCTGTGGTGCTCCTCCTTCTATCTTTATCACCTGCCATATCTACATCAACATATCCCTGTAGAACAATGTCCGAACCTCCAAAACATAATTCACGAGTAGTAGTACCTATCAAATACCTGAGAATCCACTTTACTTCCTTCCAATGTTCTTTAAATATATTATTCATATACCTTCTCACAACTCTTACTGCATGTGCAGTATCTAGTCTTGTGCACACCATTGCATACATCATACTACAAACTGCGGATGAATAAGGGACCTTGGACATGTATTCTATTTCCTCTTGTATCTTGGGACACATATCCTTACTTAATTTGAAATGTCTAGCCAAAGGTTTACTAACTAGTTTTGCATCTTGCATTCTAAACCTCTCCAACACCTTTTATATGTCTCATCCTGAGACAATGTCAATTTGTGATTTTTCTTCTCTCTTGTTATCCCATACCAAGGATTTTCTTTGCAGCTCCCAAATCCTTCATTACAAATGAATTAGCTTATTTCCTTTTGAGCACATTTATATCCTTTTGGCCTTGTAAGAATCATTCCATCCAGATACAACAACAAGATAATATATCTTCCATTATCTGTCCTCTTGAAATAAACACAATGATCAAAATTATGGCATCTACTAAAACCTTGTTCTATCATAAACCTGCCAAATTTCAAATACCATTTCCTTGGATCTTTACAACAAGTCTAGCCTTGTACCGTTTCTTGCCTCCATCTTCTTCCTTCAACCCGTAAACCCATTTATTCTGCAATGATATTTTACCTACATGAAACTAAACCAAATCCTATGCCAATTTATTACCGAGTCCATCTCCTCATTCATTCCTTGCTCCCACTTCTTTTTAGTTTCCACCTGCATTGCTTCTTCAGAACATTTTTGGCTCATTAGAATCAGTCATCAGTAAATAATACAGTGAAGAAGAGTATCGTTCAGGTGGTCTACTTAACTTGGTAGATCTTCTAACACTTGCAGGAGTTTGAGGTACCTGTTGTTGTTCTTGATTTTCTAGCACCTTTGGAGTTTCATTTTCTTTGATTTCATCAAGCACTGTATATTTTGTGTTTTCCTTTTCCTATTTCTTTCCCTGTAACTGATCTTTGTACATGACATTTTCATTGAATACTACATCTCTACTCCTAATGATTTTTTTATTTTTATAATTTCATAAGTGATAACCAAAATCATCAACCTGGTATCCAATAAAGGTACACTTCTTGGATTTAGCCTCAATCTTTTTTCTATTTTCTTTATCAATATGGACAAATGCTTCACATCCAAAGCTTCTTAGAAATGAATAGTTTACCTTTTTACTTGTTCATGCCTCCTCTAGAATGTCGCCATCCAAGGATCTTGAAGGCCCTTTGTTTCTCAAGTAAACAACAATATCTATAGCATCTGCCCAAAACTGTGAGGGAAACCTTGCATTCAGTCTCATACACCTTGCAAGCTCCATGATTGTCTTGTTCATCATTTCTGACACACCATTTTCTTGTGGTGTTCTTGGGACTATCTTCTCTCTACGAATCCCATGGTATGAATACTAACTATACAAATACTTATTGCAGTATTCACCTCCATTATTATACCTAAGACACTTCAACCTTTTCCTTGTATCGTTCTCAACCAAATCTTTCGATTTCTTAAAAGTGGAAAAACATCAAATTTATGTCGAATGAAATAAACCCAAGTTTTTCTAGTTGCAACATCAATAAAAGTAACATAATAATGAGAGACACCAAGGGATTGTACCTAGGTAGGTAGTTAATGTTAAGCATAGTCCTGACATATGTGAAGGAAGTAGAGTAGCAAGAACCCATGAAGCAATAGGTTGAAGAAAATGAAGAGCAAAGTATCAATGCTACAATAGAATCACCGTTGGAGGAGGAACTTTTGGGATTTTTCCATTACAATAATGTGTTTTTATGATGGTATTTTGCAGGAAATGTAGTAGAAATGTGAAGGAAGTGTCCATGATGAAGACATCCATAAAGAAAAATAGGGTAATAGTAGAAAACTTGACAATTACAAGGAAATGATTACATTGGTGAAGTAAAAGAGACTAGTAATGGGAATGGTTCTTAAGAGGGAGTATGAAGAGGAAATAACTACCATTGAGTGGGAGTGGTATTAAGTAGAAAAAATCATTGATAGGGCGAAATTTAAGGTAGGAAGGACAATTGGATTATATGAGAAAGCATAAGTGCAATGGTGTGGGAAAAAGTTGAAAATAATGAAATAAAATATTATTGGAGTATATGAAGAGAATAATTTTTTAAATAGATTGAAGTGAATGTTGTGGATGTTAGCAATAGAGATTAACAAATTTGGATGGCGAGTGTATAAAATAGTTTCACCTATCTTATAAGAAAGATCCTTAAAATTTTCAAATTGGGGAAATATGATGCAAGAGAATCCATGGCTAACCAATATATTATGTATACATTTGAATTCAGTAATAGGTTTGAAAATTAGAAGCACTATTACTACTTTGAAATTCAAGACTTGAGCATGCCTAGTTTTCCATATGTGTGCTTTTTTAAAGCTCTTGTCATATGTTTTCTAAATTGTGTAAATGCTGGAAATTATGTTTTCAAGCATGAGACATTGAGTCATGGTATGAAATGGAGAATATTTGAAGAGAATTGAAATAAGAAATTATATTATCTTACAAAATATTATTTTGATCCCTAACATGGATTTTGCATCATTTTTATGATGTTGGTGTGCATTTCAAGGAAAATGTCAAAACAATGTGAGAGTGTAGTTTTGAGTGAAAACTATGTGCATTTGGAGCTTAATCTCGAAAATACAAGTCATTAATTTTGTGCCCGGCACGACAAATTCCCACCCAGTGCAATCTGCTTCCTTAAATCATGCATGAGGAAGGATGGGAATGCATTTTCGCAATGCCTCTAAGATTTCTTTGACACTATGTAAAAGGAGACTAGAATTTTGGTATTTTTGTACAATGACAACTTTTGTGGCTAAAATTGATAATATAAAAGTAAAAAGAGGTGAGGAATGTGAAAAAAATTTATCTTCGATTCGAATTAGTCAATTTGGAAATAAATAAACACTAGTCATGCATTTTTCTAAACCTACGATTTTTTTTAACTTTTAGTCAAAATTGCATAAGTTGTTGACTTGATAGATTCGATACAAGAAAATACAGGTGATTTTAAAAACATGAGAATGGGTTTTGCTGAAAGTGTAAAAATATTTGGATAAGGAGACTCACTTTTTACAAAGGACATATGTATGATTTCATAATTCATTTTTTCTAAGCCATCTCATGAAGATTTGTACTTTGTTTTAACCATAGACTTCGTAATTTTGAGAAATTACATAAAATTCAACATTTTTGTTTCAATTTTGTAAACCCTAGGAATATCAATAGTTGTATTTTTAATTTGAACCATTATAGTATTTGAAATTCAAAAATTCAATGAACTCATGCATAAATATGAAGCTTGTGAATGAACTAAGAGCCTTTGGCTCCATTTTGATTTGGGGATTTGTAGTTTTTTGTTGTGCAATTTAGAGACTTTTGGATAGGATATGTGATTGTAATGAGGATAAAGAGTATTGGGCATTCAATCAAATATATTTGCAGATATTATTGATTAAAATTTTTACTGTAATTTTTGTACAATAAAAAAATATGTCTGTGAGATGCCTATTTTAATGATGTCATTTACAAGAAAGGAAAGTCGACGGAGCTTGAGCTATGCGATCAAAGATAGGGTTTAATATAAGGTTTTTTGTTGGATATTTTGAACTCTATGTGAAATATTCCTATGAGATCCTACCATCGATATCCCGATGGGGGAGAGTAAACCCTCCCATCACACGTATCGTGATGTCATTGGATGCAAATCAGCGGTTCAATCGACCAAAAACTAGAAGCAATGGTGGTGATATGGATTGGAGGACCAACCAACAACAAGCCTGTTCGGGAATAATAAAGGCAAAGGAAAAGAAGATGATAAAAATGCATCTAATTCCCATCCAAAGGTGGCTCGTGCATGGAATATGGGAAAATGCATTCCTAAATATATAGAAATTCCCAAGTACAAGGTCAACATGGAGAGTTATGAAAGTTGCACACAATATATGAGAGATCATGCTTTAATTGGTAAATTTATAGGACTTTGGCCATCAGAGTGAGATGTTATCAAATGGATAGAAACGTGGTGGAGGCCCAAGGTGCACTATGACCTATGCCTAGGTTCAAAAGGGTTCTTTATATCCTTATTTGACAATTTGGAGGATAGGAATATCATTTTTGAGTGAGAACCATACTTCTGCAACTCTGAAGGTCCCTTACTCCGTGACTGGACAGAGAAATTCAACCCGAACAAGGAATATTTTTCAAATGGTCTGGTGTGGATATCACTATATTCTCTTATGCATGAATTTTGGCTACCTGAAATTCTTAAAGGAATTGGTAATGTGATAGGAAATTTTGTGAAGGCGTCGAAAGCCACCAAGATAGGAAAGTATACTTCATATGCTAGGATTTGTGTTTATCTTAACATATCAAAGGCCCTCCCTAAATAAATATTCCTTTCAAGGCATGATGAAGACTGGATTCAAACAATATATAATGAACACATACCGTTCAAGTGTATAAAATTCCATGTTCACGGTCACCTCTTTAGGGACTTCCCTCTTAACAATGTCCTTAGACTTTAGGAACTAGAAAAGCAATGAAGCAAGGAGGAATTCATACCAGTAAAAGGAAAAGTAAAATTGGCTCACTAGAGGGGGAAATGGAGGAAGAAACTTAGCTTCAAGGAATAAATATGATCATCTTTCGTCAAACCCTTAATATGAAGATGGAGGGGAAAGTAAGGAATAAGAGCAACAAAAGCAACCGACACCAAATCCGATAACAGAAATCAACATGAATCCTATGCCCACATAATCATTACCATTGGAGAGCCAAAAAGTGGAGGGAAAGGAACTAACCCCCTAGAGCATGATGATATTTCTATGGAGGATGTCACTGACCTAGAATCCAATTTCGATGACAATGACTTGTTGGGGCTCAATCTATAAAACATAGTGGAAGTATGTCAGAAAAGAGACTATCAAGTAGTTCCTATAGAGCAGCTAACGAATTTTCAAAAAATGTTTCTAAACTCAACAGCAAGGGAGGCATCTAGGGCCAACTCCAAAATAAGAATAATTTCAGGGGTAAACAAACCCATCAAAAAAGGCCCTAAGAATGAAAATTGAAAAGGAAGAAATCCAACAAGGCAACTAATTGAGGAATTCGGTCAAATCATGGTTAACTAAGGACAGATAGAGGTTCTCACATGCACCTTCACTCCTGTTCAAACCAAACATTAAATAAATGAAGATCCAATCCTAGAATATTAGTGGCATCAATAGCACGAGTAAGCAAAGGCTCTTGCACAAATGCATTCAAGATGAACAATCGGACATCTTCATGTTACAGGAAACAAAATGCCAAGGAGACGAAGAAAAGAGAATCCTCTCTCACTGCTGGAATACTAGTGAAATGATTGTTATAGACACAAGGGGAGCTGCATGAGGATTAGCAATCCTTTGGAACCCACTTTTAGTTGATATTTCCAACCTCTTTTCTACCCAAGGAACCATCACATTCAATTTCAAAGCCATCAAAATTGAATTTAAAGGTATGATGTCCAATGTGTATGGGTCGCAAGTCCTCCAAGGTAAATTGATCTTTATTCAAAGGCTACGTGACATAAAGAACATGGTTGAAACTCAACATTGGATAGTGGGTGGGGACTTCAATATGATAACCTATCTAGATGAAAAGTAGGGTGGAATTAGAGTATGGGAGCAGGACAGTTTGGATTTCCATAATTTCATTAGGAACTCAACCTTATTGACTTAGAGACCTCAAATGGAACATATACCTAGAGAAATAGGCACTCAAGATCACATCATGTCACCTATAGATTGGATAGATTCCTAATTTGTGACTCACTATTTATTACTAGAATAGCCAAGGAATCCTCTATAATCCCCCTCAGAGCTCAGATCATTGGCCCATTATTATTTCAATAGACATCAATCATCCTATTCTCAACAAAACCTTCATATTCGAGAAATTATGGATATTAAACAAGGATTTATAGGATAATGTGAATACTTGGTGGGAATAATTAGGTATCTGTCGAGGCTCTCTGATGTACCGCTTTCACCAAAAATCAAAAACTTCAAGCAAATAGTCAAATAATTGGAATAAATCCAGTTTTTGAAACATCTTCCAAGCCCAACGAGACTTGGAAGCTCAGATGCAAAAAACGCAATAGGACATTATCCTTGAAGGATGAACTAAATATCTTGTGGAAAAAGAACACCAATATTCAGTGAAAATTCTTGTGGAGTGGCACAAGGAACCACAGGAAATGGGCCCTCATCAAATGTTCGAACCTCTACCAACCCAAAAGTGTTGTAGGTCTCGGCATCGAAGATCTAGAAACAATGAACCAAATCTTAAGTGCAAAAGTCTACTGGTGGTGGCTCAAAAGGCCTAATGATATTTGGGCTAAATTTTTGAGGTAAAAATAATCTCCAAACCTAGAAGAATATTATCTAGTGAGATGGGAAGATGCCCACCAAGGATCTCTAATATGGAATGTGGTCTGGAAGAATCAAATCCCGATCAAAGAGCATTGCTTTTTGGAGATAAAATATGGAGACTCAACATGATTTTGGGAAAAATCATGGTAACAAATTCGCCCATGCTAGGAAAATAAACCCTCCAAAATATCCTACAGAATATTGTTCAGGATCTGGAAAGAACAATTTCTTTCTACTAGAAGCATAATACACACAAGGAGGAGAGGTGGCGATGGAAGAACATGAATGAGGAACTTGGGATTCTAGAACACCTAGGCATTCATCCTTGCATTAATGAACTCATGAGAAGAATAATCGGGATCAAGTAGGGCCCATATATACTCAAATGGGGATACTCTAGATCAAGTAATTTTTCAGTTAAGGAAGCCTACTCGATAAAAATTGGAGAGCACACTCTTAACAAAGACATAATATGTGAGAAAATATGGCATTCGGGCTATTAGAAAAAAAATAGCTCCTTGCACTGGCTCATTGGAAATGGAAGGATTCTAACTTGGGATAACCTGCAAGGACGAGGATTCTATGGGCCATCTCTATGTCATCTATGTGCACAAGACACATAATCCATCAATGACCTATTAGACAGTTGCTCTTTCATCTCACGCCTTTGGGTTCAAGAAGTCATTGTTATGAGGCAATCAAATAGGTGACACAATTATGCTATAGGAACCATCATAGCATGGAGACCAAAAATATACAAAAATTATATCCTAAATGGGATCTGGTAAATATTTCCCCACTTCATTATGTGGGAGTTATATTGAAAGAAATAAATCGTACAATATTCAAAGGCACACAAATCCAATGGAAGGGGTTTTGGAATAGCATCTGTAAACATGTTTCCGAAACAATCACTATCTCCAAATGGTCAGAGGAATATTTTCAAGGCGATCCTGTGGAGACAAAAAATCCTAGGGAAATGGATTTCCAATCCACACAAGAACATAAACACCATTTGTCCCTTCCCCCTTCTCACTCATATATATTCCTCCTAGAAATCTTTGGGTCGGGTATTTACTAAAATTAATTTCAATGGTGCATCAAGGGGAAACCCAAGAAACGAAGGATACAGAAGAGTTTTCCAAAACTTGGAGGGAATAATAACTTGCATATATGCGAGAGTCCTTGGCATAGAATCAAACAATGCTGCAGATCCCTAGGAACTATTCCAGGGTCTTAAGATGGAAATCCAACACAAATTTTACCAAGGCATTGTCGAAGGATACTCCAAATTTTTTATCTGTGACATGCTCAATAGGCTCCAAAATAGCATTCCACCCTCAAATATCTCTACTAGCTGGCATCTGGAGCACATTCTCATAATGATGGATGATATGGTTCATCCTACGCTAATGATTTTTCCTTTGCATGTTAAGAGGATCACCAATAAGGTAGCAAATCACTTGGAAAATATGGGGACATATCTCCAACAAGATAGTATTAGCATAACGAGGACTCTGGAAAATCCAACTCCTCTCTCTCTCTTGCTAAGAAATTGCTAAGTAGGAATAGGTCATCCTAGATGGGGAGATTGATCGTTGGGATAGAGGCATTTATCACGAAATGAATGAGGAAGGACAAACGTTAGTTGGGGGAGGAACGATTGTTAGGAACCCATGTCTTTACTTTGTTAGTATATTGTTGTTGGGCGCATATGCTTTGTAAGTCGTCCCAGAGTATTTGTTGATCCATAGTTTATATTAGCCCATAGTATTGACCCATAGTATTGGACGCATATGCTTTGTAAGTCGTCCCATGGTATTATATGTCCCATGGTTTTGACTCATAGTATTGGCGCCTAGACTTAGCCCATGGTTTGTATTGACACATAGTATTGACCCATGGTATTGGCGCCTAGACTTAGTATATAAGTGTGTGTTGAGGCCTATGAAGGCACGGTGAAGTTAATTGTATTGAGCTTTCTCAAAGGAGGTTGCCCCCTCGAAGTGGCCCGTGATCAATATAAAAGTGATTCTGAGTTCTATTATTTCTGATATCTCGTGTATTTGCATTAATTAATTATTGCAGATTCATCACATCTGGTATCAGAGCACTTTCTTGGGCTCATTGGGTAGAATTTCTGCCAACTTTTTTTTCGCATCTGTTGCAACTTCGGATTTGGGAATAATCCCTATCCGCTTAATTGTGGGAAGTACTTGGGCATAAGCCCTAAAACTCATTGTGAGGAGTACCATAGGAACACCAAAGTACCTGGCCCATTGAAAGGACCTGCCAGCGAAAAGGGCAACGACCCCTACCTGATTGACTAGTTCCCACCCGTGAGGTAAACTAAGAGTTGCCGTTTGTGGCAGAGCGGTTATCAGTTTTACCTGAGTCGTGGAGTGAGGGGTACTTCCCCAATACGCAAGCCGTCAGACAACATTGGTGGCCGAGTGAAACACCTGAACTGTTAGGAATCCGTACATACCTGGGGTCCATATCTATTTTCAGTTGAACTGTTGCCGATCACTTTTCCTCCAGATCCAGCCGTTTCAGATCTATTCTGAAAGTCGTTCCAGATCCAGTCGTCGTTTCAGATCCCGCCGTTTTTTATCCCTTCCGCGCCGTTGTAGATCCATCTATTGCGGATCCCTTCCACACCGCTGTTGCCGATCCATTTCTGGAAGAAAAAAAATAAATAAATAAATAAAATAAAATAAAATAAAAATAAATAAATAAAATAAATAAATAAGTTAAATAAATAAATAAATAAATAAATAAAAATAAAATAAATAAATAAAAAAACTGTTTTTCGGCCATATCTCCCTTGTTTCAACTCTGTTTTTCCGGAAAATAAATAAATAAATAAATAAAAATAAAAACTGTTTTTCGGCCATATCTCCCTTGTTTCAACTCTGTTTTCCCTGATAAAAAAAAAAATCCTATTTTTCGGCCATATCTCCCTTGTTTCAACTCTGTTTTCCCTGAAAAAAAAAAAAATCCTGTTTTTCGGCCATATCTCCCTTGTTTCAACTCTGTTTTCCCTGAAACTTCACTGACATACCTGCAATCCCATTTTGAATATTTCATTCCTGAAGACCCTATCCCAAATTCCACTTCCCAAGACCAAAAATTCCACATTTGTCTATTTTTACGGTTTACCATAACTTCTTTAATTTTCACCCGATTGCCTTCAAATTTTACCATAGAGTTCCCGCTTCTGGAATTCCCATTTTTTACCTCCCTATCCCTCAGAAAGTGTCGAAAACCTAGTCAAACCCCAATTACCCCTCCGAGTTTTTCCCAAATCCAAATTTCCCCTTACTAAATAAGCTTGTGTTTGTGTTTTTCTATCCATTCCCCCCCCCCCACCCCCGACAAAAAAAAAATAAAAAAATTACTGGTTATGGTTGTCACTCGCACAGGAGCAAACACCATGGAGGAAGCACTTGCATCCATCCAAACCAAACTCCAAGATTTGGATGAAAAATTTCTCAGCCTCCATCTTCAGCATTCAGCCATGAGCAATAACCAACAGCCAGAATCTTTTGCAGCCACCAGGTTCTCTTCTTCCAGCAATTTTCGTGGGCCGAAGCTTGATTTTCCTTGCTTCAATGGTACTGATCCGACTGGATGGATATAGCGAGCAGAACAATATTTCAATTTGCATAATACTTTTGATGTCCAGAAAGTTCCACTTGCATCCTTTCATTTGGAACAGGAAGCCCTTCAATGGTACCGTTGGTACATCAAAGCTCATCCCGAGTCAAACTAGATAGATTTTTGCCAACTCCTTTTGCCACGATTTGGTCCTAGTGCTTTTGACGACTTCACAGGAGCACTCACTAAACTTCACCAAACTGGCACAGTGAGAGAGTATCAGACGGAATTTGAGAAACTAGTCAATCACACAGAAGGATTATCTGATGAATTCTACAGGAGTTGTTTTATTAGTGGTCTCAAGGATGAAAGCAGCTCAGAGGTCAAAATGTTTTGTCCCAACACAGTGATGGAAGTCCTAGGGTTGGCTAAGATGGCCAAGGACAAGATCGCAGCTCAACAACGCTCCAAACCCACCTTTGTTCCCTTCAGAAATATGAGTTCCCAACGACCTCCCATCACACCTGCTCCTCAACCAACTCCTATCAAGAAATTGTCTGAAACAGAGATGCAGGCACGCCGAGAAAAAGGGATTTGCTATAATTGTGATGAGAAATTCACTCAGGGACATAGATGTGTTCAACAAAAGCTCTATCTCTTGGATGTGGATTCTCCGCTTGCCTCAGAACTTGATGAAGAAGCTCCATATACAGTAGATGATCAGGTCGACATTCAACACCTGCCTGTTCACACCCCATCTCAGGACGACCCACCCGAGATCTCTCTCCATGTTGTAACCGGCGTCACCACCCCACAAACAATGCAAGTCAGGGGATACTTCAAGAAGCTCCCTCTTACCATACTCATTGATTCTGGTAGCACTCATAACTTCATTGATCCTCGGATTGCCAAACAGGATGATTATTTTGTCCATCCTTGCTCCCACTTTGAAGTCATGGTTGCCAATGGGGGCACCTTACCTTGCAAGGGGAAGTGTCACAATGTGCGTATCTCTATGGAAGATTATAACCTGTGCTCTCACATGTTTGCCTTGTCCTTAGGAAGATGTGATGTGGTTTTGGGTGGTCAATGGTTACGCACACATGGCCCCATCTTATGGGATTTTGCTGAACTTTGGATGCAGTTTTCAGTCAATGGGGTACGACACAAATTTATGGGATTACAACCAGGGTCTCTCTGCCTCATCAGTTCACATCGCCTGGAAAAAATACTTAAGAAGAATTCACATGGTGTCATCGCTCAGCTCCATTCCATTCAGATGCGCCCATCAACAGTCTCCGCTACTCCCTTGGATAGATATGCAGGTGTCTTTGCTGAACCAATGAGCTTGTTGCCTTCAAGAGACCTTTCCGGTAAGAATTTAGCCGCATATACCTCTCAGTAGGAAATGATGACTATTTTGCATACAGTACAGAAGTGGCAGCCATCCCTATTGGGGAATTATTTCTGCATCAAGACTGATCTCCAAAGTCTGGAAACTTTCCTGGAACAATGGGTCTCCTCCCCAACACACCTGGAATGGGTTATCCAACTCATGGGTTATGACTATGCGACCACTTACCAGAATGGTAAGGACAATATGGTGGAAGATGCTCCTCCTCGCACATTTGATGACCCAGTTTCTCTTACAGCTATTTCTTTGCTTGTTCCAAATTGGTTGCAATCTGTTCAACGGGACTATCTCTTCTATGAACTCCATGCTTCTTCATCAGTAGGGCACTCTGGGGTCCTCAAAACGTATGACCAGGAACAATGTAACTTATTTTGGTAGGGACTCAAAAGGACAATTCAACGGATGGTGGTTGACTGTGATACTTTCCAGGTCAACAAGGGTGAAACGACCCTCCTTTCGGGACTGCTCGAACCCTTGCCCATCCCTCCACAAATTTGGATAACTATTTCTATGGATTTCCTAGAAGCACTCGAGTGGTATAGTACCACATCTCAAAGGACACCATATGAAGCAGTCTCTGGACAGGCACCACCAGTTCTTCTTCCATACAACTTCAGTAGCTCCTCAGTTCAGGCAATTGACTCAATTCTTCGAAACCTTAATCAGCTTCTTCTCATTCTGTAGGACAATTTTCACATGGCAAGAATTCGACTGAAACAACAAGTCGATCAACACCGTTCTGAGCGCACTTTTCACATCGCTGATATGGTTCTTCTTCATCTACAACCTTCCATGCAATCCTCCCTAAAACTCGAAAGGTGCCAATGGCTCGAAATGCAACCCGAGGATGCTACAGGGGACCCACTCCTTCAGATTCTGCATCAATTTCCACATCTAAAGCTTTGAGGACAAAGCTTTTACTAAGGGAGAGGGGATGTTAGGAACCCATGTCTTTACTTTGTTAGTATATTGTTGTTGGATGCATATGCTTTGTAAGTCACTCCGTAGTATTTGTTGATCCATAGTTTATATTAGCCCATAGTATTGACCCATAGTATTTGATGCATATGCTTTGTAAGTCGTCCCATAGTATTATATGTCCCATGGTTTTGACTCATAGTATTGGCACCTAGACTTAGCCCATGGTTTGTACTGACACATAGTATTGACCCATGGTATTGGCGCCTAGACTTAGTATATAAGTGTGTGTTGAGGCCTATGAAGGCACGGTGAAGTTAATTGTATTGAGCTTGCTCAAAGGATGTTGCCCCCTCGAAGTGGCCTGTGATCAATATAAAAGTGATTTTGAGTTCTATTATTTCTGATATCTCGTGTATTTGCATTAATTAATTATTGCAGGTTCATCACAACGATGCGCTCATCCATCCCATGACTTGCAAGCTTGCACACTCCCGTCACATGGACACCATAGGGGCAGTTATGACAGATAGAAAGAGAGGGGGAGAAGTTAAGGTGCCACCTGGATTATTTACCGTTCTCTGGCATGAGTAGGATCTCATCACGGAGGAAGCATTTTTCAAGTCTCATCCCAACCTACAAGAAACAATCCAGTGCACCAAGCAAGAAGGGAGTGACACCATGGTTTGAGAGTGCCACCATGATCTCAGTAGACAAGAGCGCTCTCAATACATGAAGACCATGGATGCAAGAAGCTCATACCTTGTTTGTCACATCATCACCATGATCGAATCCTTTCTTGACATTAGGAATGATCTCCAGGATTTGGATGGCAATTTGGAAATTAGGGTGTAAACAATTGAACACTGAGTGCAAGTGGTAATTCACCTGTGTGCGAAGGTCACTTAAATGTACAACCTCCATCCCTTCTCCTGGTTATGGTGGTGGTGTTGGAGGGTGAGGTGATCATTCCGCCATCGCAAATGGGTGAAGCAAACATTTCTCCACTTGAGCAATCTAAAGAGAAGGTGCAAATGGAAGTGATGAAGGACCCCAACCCAAAGGAAAATTCTCAGAATAAAGATGTCGATGGCAGTAGTAAAACCATGGTAAATCCCAATATAGAGGTCAATACTGAGACAAAGTTGTAAATCAATGTGCCTCCTACCGAGAGAAGCGAATGGGATGAAGAAGGTCATCCCCACAAGCGAGGCCGAGCAAAACCCCGACCGTCTGTCTTCCAAAAGTAGTAATGAAGCTTCGCAGGCCCCTTTTTTGACATGGTTTCTTTATATTGTTGATATGCAGATGTCTTGTTTGCCGAAAGGTTGGAAATTTAGAATGGGTATTATAGAATTTTGGCTATTTTTGGCTCTTGGCCTTTAGTTGTTTTTCTTGAAGTAATTCATATGTTTAGTTTAACAAATACAGAAGCTTTGTAGACTTTTGTAATAGACCCAATTGTAATACCCCAGTTGTTAAGCCCTGGGATTGTGGTATTTTATTTTGGACTTATGTTATGTTTGTTAATGTGACTATGGACTTATGATCATTTGTTTTATGATGTGATTATAGACTTTGGCATTATTGTTAATGTTAATGGTGTTATTGTTATTGTTGTTATCATTGAGTGTTGTTAAATAAACAACTAGCTCAACAAAGGAAACTAAAAGAGTAAGGGATACCATGGATTCCACAGTGTGAGGGGACATCCCTAGAACCTTAGAACTTGTTGTTGGATTGAGCTTTTCCATCCTAGTTCATTTTGTGCCTTGGTGACATTAGTAGTGTTGGTCACCAAAACATTGTACAACGGACCTTATTTTTTGTTTTTATGGACTATGGAGTTGTTATTGCACATGATGCACCCTCCTTCATGTTTTGTAACCCCTTTTATGCACTAAGGTGTCCTCTCCCTAGATTCTAGGAGTTGTAAGATAGAATTTAGCTTCCACCTCCTCGATCTATTCCTTCACCTCCACAAGTGTGCCCCACTCCTCTATTCATGGAGATGCTCCCTATTTTTGTGCTTGCAGGTCATTTATGATCATATTGGATCCACTTTCTCACCTCACATGACTAGTGTATCCTCCTTGAGATATTCTTGGCCTCCACTCCCTGGTTTTTGGTAACTCCTCCTCATGGTGCTAATCTGGGAAAGGGAATATCCTAACTAAGCCACCACTCCACTAATTCGAGTTAAGTATCCATGATGAAGCTTAAGCTTACCTCTCTCTAACTCGAGTTGATCCCCTTGGGTTAGAGTTGGCTTCCTTGTGTTATAAATGCATATGACCTCTCCTTGTTGAAGTTAATCCTAAGCTTTGGATCATTTGACTTGTGCTATCTCACTATGATGTGAGTGTTTACAGTATTGAGATTGTGTTGAGATATAGCATTATTATAGGATCCTATCAGAGCGTTATTCTAGTTGGATGTTTCTCTTACTTCCTTGAGTTCACTCTACTAGTACAGGTTCTCACATAGGAAACCAGGAAATGGGATGGTGATATCTTGAGGGATGAGTTAGGTGAAGGAAGTCCCATCTTATAGGCAATGGAGACAAACAAGAAAGTAGTAGTGGGAAGCATTGTGGTTCTCAGAAGAGGTAGTTCTGAGAGTTGCTAGACTGAGTGTGCCTCTGCCTGTGGGTCCATGGTCTCTGCTCGGGGGTGACCTGTTCAAGTGAGTTATACTTGACTTTTTCTACGACTGGGAGGAAAGTTGTCTTCCTGAAGCCAAATGCACATTGAAGATAAGTATTTATTCATATACTTATTTATATTATTTTATCATATTTATGTGGCATGTAGGATGAATTGTGTCCTGGTTATGTTTATGGTTTATGTGCCAGAATTTGTATGTAGGATGGATGGCTTTCGTACACTGAAATTATGATTTTCTATAAGATTCTTCTACCATCTATTCTTTCTCTTCTCCTTTGTGGTTTACCATTATGGCTTTCATGGTAATGAGAGGGGCGCAAACATATGTTTTGGTTCTCACATTTCTAATCATTTATGGGTTGTGAGACCTGTTACAATACGTCTGTAGGGATGTTTCCAGTAAGGAAAAACTTTTGTTTCACTGGAAAAGATTTCCATATGACCAAGTTATGATTGTTTTGGATGGAAGTGTTTCCGGTGCTTAAATGAACGCACCTTGTCTTTTGATTGAGAACACCTTTGAATGTAGACATGTTCTATTATTGTAGATCTGGTTATAATGTTGTAGATATGATTTTATTAATATATATTTGATTTGTATTGATGATTGATGGTTGGAGGGAAGCCATACAATCTAAATCATAACTAGTGAAAGATGGCTATAGGAGATAGCCACAGGATTTGATTTTGGAGGCTATGGTTGGCGGCCTGTGTTTTTCTTTGCTATGGTTTGTGTGGCTGTATTTGATGTTATTCTTACTACTTAACCATGCTATCAACGCACACATCATAGAAGTGATAAATAATCCTCATATGAAAGATAATTTTTATGCAGGCAACCATAACAACTAAATACTCACTACTCATCTTCTCAACAGCTTTACAATCTGATATTACTATCAAGTTCCTGACTTAATTGTATGCCCATACTCATGCTAGAGATTCTCATTATCGTTCCTTACTCATGTACACATTATGGATTGTGTTATTATTATGTTTAATAGTATGCACGTTGGGAAATATCATGTTTCATTTTTATACATTTCATAAGGCTATAAGTTTTAATTTTTTGATTATATGGCATGTTGGCCTAACCTTAGAACACTTAGTTACACTGTGTAATATTAAGTTATCCCTTTTCCTAGGCCTCCTAATTCCTTTGACCTTGTTTAAAGGCCAAGGACACTACATCAATAGTGGTTTGTAGGATCCTGTTTTTGAATGACTGTAAGCAGGAAAACCATGACTCAATGTTTGAGCCTCGACCATGCTTGGAGAGATCATAACAAACTGTAAGCATATGTACTTGTATTTTTTGTTAATATAATATACAATCTAACTTACAAAATTAATGTCATCTACAAGTTTGTGGTTTGTTGTGACTGTATTTTGTGTATAACTGTGATTTACAAGTCATACACGCTACATCAAAACAACCCAAGTATAATGAGAACATATTTTCCTAGCAATCATATAATGATATTTAATCCCTAAATAATACTATTCCTAAATAATACTATTCTTGAATTGCAACATCTTCTATTATGGTTCTTAGATTGCAACATCTTCTATTATGAACAACCTAGTATGGTGTTTTATTTAAAGATTCTTATCTACAAGTAAAAGATTATGAGCTCAATCACACCTTCCTATATCATAACAACTTTATACATTAAAAAATATGTTCATATATCATGACAACTTTATACATTAATTTTTTTAATAACCTATGAATCCAATTAACCTTCCAATTTTGTGTTCGGGATAATGATCCATATCTACTAGTAAAATACTATGAGTTCTAACACAAATGTCCCCTCAATAAATATTGTCCCTTAATCTCATAAATGAATAAATGGTGTTTATTTTACGGGTCCATATCCACATGTACAACATATGAGTTTCATCTTCCATGTACCATCCCTTAAGAATAAATAACTAATAATGTGAGTAACTTAGTGTTTACTAATCATTTGGTATCCTTCTCAATACCTTGATCTAGTGTTTTGATTAAGAATCCACCTTCAAAAATAAAATATTATAAATTCCATCCATTTTATTAGCCTCTTGTCTAATTAGCTAACAACTAAAACTAAATGAACTATTAATACATTTAATGATATGTAAAATATCCATCCATACTTTATACCTTATTTTAGTGTAACAAAAATACACATTAACTTATGCTTTAGTTTTATTAATATTTCTATTTTGAATTATATTAAAGACATATTGTACTTTTTGAGCTCGCTCTATCTTGAAAGCTAAAGAACTCTTATACAATTATACATGTCTTCTAGTCAAGAAATTATAATAGCTATGAGAAAATGGCATCATAATCATGTCAACAACAAAGAATAATTCAACCAAACCATTCACCATGAATGTCAACAACACCTATCTCATGAATTTTAAACGTCCATTCATCAAATAAACAAAATTAAGTTTTTTTATAATGAAAAGTTAAATTGAATATATTTTTTAATCTCACTTGAGAGTATATAACTTGTAATTCGTGGCATTACAATAAACGTTTTGGGTTATATGATAGTGTTTGTAATATAACATTTTTTATAAAATGTACGGCAATTAAAAGATTTTTAAAAATATTATTTATGAGAAATAAAAATATTTAAATACACTAACATAATTATATTTTAATACTTGCATGGGCGGAAGGGAGGTAAGTGTATTGGAGGATGGTTATATGGGAGGGACACATATAAGGGACACTTATCATTCTAACTCCATGCTATTTTTCTTTATGAAATGAATCCATAGCTTTATGTGTAGTTGAGTAGCTTTATGTGTAGTTGAGGGTTATGATGGTTGTCTAAATTGATGAGGTGGCAGTTTATTTCACATCTTATGAAAATGAAGAGTTATTTAGATAAATCTACTTTACTCAAGTAAAGTGTAGGTTGATCATGAATCCAACTCGATATGAGATTATGGTAGTTCATGGGAAGAAAATGTAGTGAGTTTTGTGTGATAGATAGTATTTGGAGGTGACTTTGGAAGTTATTGACGTAGTATTCTATTTACTTCAATCCCTTGGTCAACATTGGTTTTTTGAGTCCCACAGAGTCTCAATCTATAATCCATTTGTAGTCCGGAAGAAACATCTAGGCCCTGCTCCCGTGTGTGCCTAAACCAAGCATCATCATCACCTAAAGCAATAGTCTACTTTTGCGCTAGCATTTTTTGGGGCTTGTTGACGCCATGCCTAGTCAGAGCAATCTTCAAGTAGAGGATAGGAAAGCAAAGACTCCATTTAAAAAAATAATGAAAAGAAGCATAGGGGCCACATAGTGGGGTAGACAGATAATAGCCACTACGATTTGTATCAAGTAGGATCCCAGAAAACTAACTAGAGCCCAATATGAAGCAATGGTTGCAACAAAGAGGTAATTCCTCAAACACTAAGAAGTTATTAAAATTGAAGTCGTTAAAATTGAGATGAATAATCCAGAAAATGAGGCTTAGTCTAGAAGGGGAACGACTATCACTGATAAAAGTGGATTTAGAAGCCCCTCAATAGATCCATGATACTAGCTTTTCCAAAAGAAGGGAGACCAATATCTCTAAAATTATTGAAATTTAATAATTAGTCAAATCGCTAATTATCGAACCAATGGAAAAAAGAGATACTAATATGAATATTCGAATCATGAAAAAACTAGACCTGATAGAACCAAACACCAAACACAGTGCTCTTGTCAAACAAAATCAACTAAAACCTAAAATAAAATAATTGTTATTGAAGATGAGAATGAGCTTAAAGATAAGGACCACAATAAGAACGCTATTAAAAAGAATCTGTAGAACTCCTAACCCAAGTTTATCTCTATTGACTTTGATTATGGTGATGAACAATATCTATTAACTTTGATTCTGGTGATGAACAATATCTGATACATCAGTAGAACTCCTAACCCAAGTTTATCTCTATTGACTTTGATTCTGGTGATGAACAATATCTGATACATTCAATCTTGCATGCTTTGTTTGTCTTTCGTTTTGTAATTGCTAGCGTATAGGATTTCCTTTAAAACCTTTAATTTGATAACAATGTATAAAAGTTAATGCCAATGATATTGCCTTTTTTTTACACTTTCTTATGTTATTACCCGCTACCCTAGAAGTTACGAGAAGGAAGAAAAGTTTTATATTTTTTATAAGATTGTGTTAATTTTAGTAGACAACACTCGATATTAAATACACACTGTAAAAAAAACACTCGATATTATATTATATTCATAAATACACATTTTATATATCTTCATATATGTGATGATGTAACCTCTTCTCTTTTATATTAATAAAATTTAGAATATTAACATAAAAAACATCTCTATATTTAAAATTTTTATAATAACTTTATTTAATATTTAATATTAATAAATTTGATCAACTATGATAAAAAACTACGATAGAGGATTCAATTATTAAGGATTTTTTATAGCAACACGATACCTATCCTTAATTGATTAATCGGTTGGGTTACAGACTGATGGTGTTATAGGTCAAACTTGCACCTCTCCGTCCGTGATCACCCTGAGCTGCTGATCACACAAAAGGACAACTTGGATGGAGGAGCATGTTGACCTTGGATGATATGACAACTCATCCCATTTCCTGAGAATACTGAAAACATACAAAAATATCATTTTGAGGTATGAGCGCTACTCTACTTAAAGAGACTAGCGCCCATACGCGACTCCAGTGCATAATAGTAGCGCCCATATCAATATATACGCTACTCCTTATTATCAAAGTAGCGCTCGGAATTTAAAACTAAATGAGCGCTATTTCTCAAACAATAGAGTAGCGCCCTATACGCTACTCCACTGTGTAATAGTCGCGTGTATCTTAAAAATGATTAAAAAATATATTAATCCATCGAAGAGGATTAGTTGAAGTCAGTTTCTTAACTTCCCCAACCTCCTCATCGACTTGAACTGCTTCCTTAAACCTATAAATTCCTAGAAGGCTAAGGGAGCAAGGTTAGAAGAAATTATGAATGCAAATGATTACTAAAGAATGAGAGGATGAGTTAATGGAGAAACTGTTGCAGAAGACACTCAGACCAGAGCAGAGCCAGAGCCCAGGATCTAGTTGCAGGAGCCTGCTTCATTATCAGGTATATTTGTACTGCATACTATTTTGACAAATAAAGGTTGAAGTGTTTCCTTGTTCCAATCTGAAGGTGTTATAAAATGGCATTTTGAGTTGGATTCATTTTGGTCAATACTGGACATTAAACATAATCTTTGTTTATTTTATGATTTATATGTTGCCCAAAGTGTTTGAGGAAGGTATTGTTGTTTCAGGTTTGCTGAAAGAAAGTAGATTTGAGAGCTGGACACAAGACTGGGTCAGGGCTAGGATCAGACTCCAGTACAAGGTATGTTCTCTAAATCTGTAATCTATTTCTTTTGTAAACACCTCTGTAATGACATAAATGCACTTACCTGTCACCCCAACCAAGTTGATAGTTTAGTTTCCTGACTATAGGGTAGAAATATCCGCCAACAGACTGGCGACCATACTGGGGATAAAGTGTTTTTGGCTTTAGGAAACCATTGTTTTTGGATGTCTTCTCGGTTTATTTTGATTCCTTCGATGTGTTAAGAACTTTTTTAGGTATCCTGTGTTTTTGGCTTGCCTGCTTTCATCGATTTTCATACCCTCCAAAGTCATTTTCCTAGCCTTTGAAATATGAGCGCTACTCTTACATATACACAGTAGCGCCCATACGCTACTGTTCTGTATATACAGTAGCGCCCGTTTTGGCATGGGCGCGAGTTGCTCTACTGCACAGTAGAGTATATTTCCTGAAGCAGTCATTTTTTGATTTTTCTTGCTTTTGGCCCTTTGGAGACTTTCTGACTTTGTTGTAGGATTCTTGGGATGATTGCATAAGGTTTTTAATCGTTGATTCAAGTCATAGAACCACTCCTTAAAGTTTTTCCATTTTTTAAACCATTTGTTGACCTTTGGCTTTCTTTGAGACCTTTTTGACCTATTTGGAAGACCTAGTGGTGTTTGGTGACGAACATTTTCACTTGTTTTCAGACCCTGACTGCTTTTGCCCATTTACAAACCCGTACACTCCTGTGTCTGTTGTTTGTGGTGAAGTTGTCTGCTCTCTCCTATCCATGTCCTTTGTTTAGGGTTTGGTCTTTGGTGGAGCTTCTAGGGTGTCTTCTCTTTTTGTCAAGTTTCATTTTCTTCCGAGACTTTTGTCTTCGATGGTCACAAGTGCTTTTTGAATAGCTGTAGGCTAGTTTTCACCTCTCAGTTTTCTTCGTATTAGTAGGGCAGCCTGCTTGTCTACGTGTACTTGGCTTTGTGGTCTTGTTAGGGTTAAACACTTTAGGTCAGTCCTTGGGTGTTCTCTCCTTGGTTTTCTCCCACTTGGTGTCCAAGTTTATAGGCTTTTTCCTGAGTAAAAAACCTGTAGATTAAGCCTTTCTCGAGTTAGGTTTCGATAGCTGTAGGCTCAAGAACATTTGCCATATTTCCACTTTTTTGCATAAGAAGTTTTTATTTGGCTTTCCATTTTTATTTTTTTTTCATAGTTCTTTTTCGGTCATTGAAAAAGCAAAAAAAAATTTGGTACTTTGAGTTAAATAGAACTTGTTTTTGTCAATGCAAAATAGCTTAGTATATTTTGTTTAATTCAAAAAGAAAACAAAAAATTAGTAGGAAAGTTTGCTTAGATTTTCATTTTTGAAAAAGATAGATGAAAAAATAAAAAATAAAAGAGTTTTGTTGTAAGAAAATTTGAATATATTTGCATTTAGTTTTCTTGTTGTAACCACGTTCACACACTCACTATCCCCTTTGCGTAATAAAAGCCCTTAAAATTTATTAATAAAATTAACTAGAAACCTTTTCTTTTTTAGGGCACACTACACCAACTAGTCTTGGTTAGGGTCTTGGGTTTAAATCACCTTAAACCACCCAAGATCACACATTGCGCAATAATCGTAGTGAGATTATCATTTAGGCAAATCCACCACACTCAAAAATTGCCTGGGAGCATATGCAGTAGGTCAATGTGAGATCGGTTTGTGGGAATACCTCTCCTACTTTCTGATTGAGCATACGCCAGGATCGGATAGCGTATTGGGGACTCTTTCGAGTTTCGGGCTTAGCTACCCTGCCCACGCTTTCTGATTCGACCGGTGACTGTTCCCCCAGGATTTTTCGGTGTTGTGGTATCCTTAGTATCAGACTTCTAGGTTCTTACACAGGTGACAGCAGAGGGTATATCTGCTGTACCTAGAACAGACGTGGGAGGAAATCCCTTGCAGGTCTTTGGGAGGGCGGTTGGGTGATTCCAGCGCTTGCACCCTTAGTCATTGTATTGTGGACCCCGGGTAACTGTTCTTCATCCTTCGTTGATCTGTTCTGGGCCCTCATCATCCCAGACTCTTCTCCGGAAGGCACCTTTGTTTGATTGGTTTGAATACTTAGGAATTTTTAGTTGGTGTGCTCTTTGCCCCCTAGTCTTAGTGGCTACTAGGTTATAGGCTGTTTATTGGATATCTATAATCACGGAGAATCAACAACTCCGTAGATCGAGAAGGATTCAAAACCTTCCTCCTATTAGAATAGAACCTATTCAACCAGCTACAAGACAGCGGGTAAACCCCAGTATTTCTTCAGAAATTACCTCTGAAATAGAACTGCTTGAAGAAATACTTATAACATAAAACCTTGAAACTGAGGTTTCTGAGGAACCATCACCAGGTATCACAGATCAACAACATTTTAGTACTATTGAGGTGGAAGATCTTACTTCCGCGGAGTATAGCACTCCTTTCAATCCTCCCTTAACTAACACTAGAATTCCGTTGCTGTCACCTGTTGGTTTCCAACAGCCTCTTTTCAGTGCAGATCTTTTGCTTCCCGATTATCTGATGACTAACACAGGAGGTGAACCAGGGGGTCCCCAAACTCCCACTTTAGGTATGAATACCAGCACAGTTAACCCTTCTTTTACCGCTACATCTAGTCAGGCACAAACTACGTCTGTGCCTACTCCATCTTTCAGTTTTAACACTAGTACTTTAGGAATGCCTAGTTTCACAACAATGGCATCTATTCCCACGTCTACTGTTAGACCTAGCGGTATGGCTAACTGTGCAACACCTTCTACTTCACAACCTTTATATCAGATCCCTAGTACTTGGGTTTCCACACCTGTGGTAGGACCAAGTGTTTCAGCAAACATGCCAGTCATGGGTACCATGACTGCACCGTCCACATCAGCTTCGGCTGGTTTCAACAACTTTGTAGGCCCTAACTTGAATCAAGGTAGCATGCCTGCAAATAATGTTCCTTTTTCCTTATTCTCAGGGGGAGGGGGCAACTTTTTCAACCAACAATATGGCGGGGCTAACACCCAGCCACAATGGACGAACCAACAAAGCACTAATCCGCTCTCGTATGGGTGGGGAAATTTTAATCATTCTTTCTCACAACAACAACAACTGGCAGGGGGCAACCCCTACCAACAAATACCTGGGGGTAGCCCCTACCAACAGTTAACTGGGGGTAACCCCTATCAACAGTTGGGAGGTGGAAACTCCTACCAACACATGGCCGGGGGCAACCCTAATCACCAAATGGCTGGGGGCAACCCCTACCAACAATTTATGGGACAAACAATGGGTGCTTTCCCTTATCAAGCTTCATCTTACCGGCCTCGTCTACCTTTTCTGGCAACTTTGAATTTGCCAGACCTTTCGAAATTGACAAATGATCCTGTGTGTCATAACTCAGCATGGCCATCAGTTCCCACCAAATTACCGTCGGATATTCCCAAATTCGAAGGCAAAGCTGGTGAAGATCATGGTGACCATGTCACTACCTTTCACTTGTGGTGTTCTTCAAATTCATTGAACGAAGATTCCATCAGATTGAGATTGTTTCAAAGGACCTTAACTGGTCCCGCGGCCAAATGGTACATTGAGTTACCTGCGGCTACTTTCTCTAGTTTTGGGGATCTGGCCACCGTCTTTTTGAACCATTTCCAACTTCCTGTTCGGTATGATGCCGGAACAGAACTTTTGTCTACTTTTAGACAAAACAAAGCCACTCACCTATCTGACCACATTCAGGAGTGGCGAAGACGGAAGAGGCTCATAAAGGCCAATATCCCTCCAGAGTTCCTGCTCGAGTGGTACTTGAAATCACTCCTTCCTTATATTTCTAAGGAAGTAGCGACATCTGGAGTCTCCAATGAAGAAGAAGCCATCTTAAGGACTCAACAGTTAGACCTTGTATACGCACAATCTGGTTTACTGTATGAGATTATACCGGACGCACCGAGATCAAACACTGATCTAAGTAGACCCAAACCTGGACCACATGCTGACGGCATAGTGGGTTCGGTTAACTCTGCAGCTTTCGAAGCACTGACCAAACAGGTCCAAGCCTTAACTGTCAAACATTCGACTGCAGACATTGCTTCCGTCACAACCTCTCCTTCTACTTCTGAATCTGTTAATCAGGTTCAGAACAATCAAAAGGGCCCTCGGCAGCCCAACAACAAAAAGAAGGGCAAGAAAGGAGAGGGAAACCAACAAAAGCCCAAAAAAGATAACGCCGAAGAGGGTAATAAAGAAGAGAAGAAGGTTAGGTTCCCTTGTAAACTTTGCAAACAAAACCACCTTACTCACCAATGCCCTCTACTAGAAGAAGCCCAGAAGCTTTTGAAAGAGAAGAAGCCTGCCGTCTTGAAAGATCCATTTCCCAAAGGACAAGGCTCCACTTCTGGCACCTCCAAAACTGGGGGCACTTCACACGCTTCGGTTGATCAAACATTCATAAACATGGTCAACTCAGATGCACTTTTGCAAACCAGAGCTAAAAACTATACCCCGGAAATGCAGAGAAAGGATAAGGAGATTGCTGAATCCTCCACTCCACTCCACATACCAATGGACCCAATGCCTAAGATCCCGAAAGGTGTCTTAAAGAGGGCATCGCACAATCCCAACATGCGGGCTGCTTCTAATTACAATGTAGTTGAAGATCTAGCCCAAACTCCTTGTGCCATGTCTACCTTAGAAGTATTGCAGAGTTGTCCTTTGCAACGAAATGCACTTCTGGCAGCTATTGGGAGTATGGAGTCCTCCAACATGTCTGCGCGTTTTGATATGACTGATGTCAAATACCGGTTGCCATATCACGTTGCCCTCCAGATTGAAGTCGTTCATGGTCCAATGACCATAAGACGAGCTGTAGTAGATGAGGGAGCGTCGACTTGCGTAATGTCTATTTCCTGCTGGAAAGCTCTAGGTTCTCCTGAGTTAGTCCCTTCCAACACAATGCTTACTGCATTTGATGGCAGAACTTTCCGTCCACATGGAGTTTTGCCATCATTTAATGTCACCTTGGCCGGTAAGACAGTTGCTGTTGAGATTGAAGTTCTGGACGCTCCGCTCGATTACAATATGTTATTGGGCAGGAGTTGGACTTATGCCATGCAAGCTATAGCATCGGCAGTTTTCCGAGTGGTCATGTTCCCATTTGAAGGTAAGATCGTTACAGTCGATCAACTTTCTTTCACTCAAGGAAAACACCAGACTTCTACGGAAACCACGATTCCTATGATTGATCAAACCACCCCAGTTAGCGAGAGTTTAGGAGCAGGACTTTTTGGATCACTGATTGGCACTTTTGATCTACCCGCTCCTACTTTATTTGTTGGTACTGAAGGATGTTCATCGTCTGAAATTCCTATGATTAGTTCAACAACTGATTCCGAGTTTCTCTCAGCTAATAAAAACCCCTCCGTGCCTACCCCTGTTGAAGAAGTTACCCATTTGGAGTCTCATCAAACTACAACAGGACATATGTCGACTCAATTGGTGTCTGTTGAGTCAAATATAGATGGTGCCACTACTCAGATACCTAACCCAATTCATTCTCTCAACAGTTCAGGAATTACTTTACCTTCTGATGAGGAAATGTTAGAAGCTTTGAATGACCCAGACCATCCTCGTGAACATATAAATCGCGTATCCTTCTTGTTTCCTTTTCTTCACTTATTAGAGAGAGGAGAATTTTGTTCACCACCCGATGAGAATACTGGTCTCACCCCTTCACAAGTTGCCATTGTTGAAGCAAATAGAGCACATACCTCGTTGGTGAACATTTTTACTGGAGTTAACGGAAACATTTTCTTTGAAACGGGATGTTATCTCGATGAAATAATCCCGTATGCTAATCTTTTCCATGAGTTCCATAACACCTTTGCCCGGCCTCCTGAGGAATATCCAGGCATTGACCCTACCTGAAGAAGTACTACGCCTAGGTTGAAGTATTTTTTCTTGTAACATAGCTGTATATCTTTGTATAGTTAGTTTTGTTATGTTCGTTAGGTGATCTGATGTGTGTTTCTCGTTTCATGTACCAGATGTCAACCGCACATTTCCTAGGATTTGCTGATGGCGCCAGTCGCCACACCTGTCAGTTGGCTGCGGCATCTTGGGTCATTTATTCACCCGCTGACCAACTTGTCTCTTCGGGGGGGGTTTGTTTGGGATCGACCACGAACAATGTGGCTGAATACAGTGCAGTTATAGAACTTCTCCGAGATGCCCTCAGTCATGGCATTTCATACCTGGAGGTAAGGCTTGACTCACAACTAATTGTATTTCAGTTAACAGGTGTCTATCGGATCAGAGATCCAGGATTGCTACGACAGTTTCTACGAGTTAGATTATTGGAAAGACATTTTCATTCTATCAGATATGAACACATTCCAAGAAATTTAAACAATTTAGCTGATTCGTTAGCAAACTATGTGTTAGACTGGCATTTGCATCATACATTGTAAAAAACTTTCCACACATAAGATTTAAAAACACATTCACATGTAAATAACCGATACTGTATATATAACTGATACCGTATCAAAAAATATGAGTTTCGAGTCATGAGTCTCATAAGTCAAGTCGTAAAAGTACAAAAGTTGGGCATGGCAGCCTCAAAAATATATACATATAATGTTTTTCTTCTCCTATGGAGAAGGAGGAACCTCCTCATCATCTACCCCATTATGGTAGCATATCACTAGTCTAGCAACCCTACGCAGTAATCTAAGCCATGCTGGGGGCACCCCAACAACATCTTCCTGCATGTCAACAGGTATCTGGTCCATGCGGCTTGCAGGAATCTCATGAGTCAGCCGACTCATTTTCCTCTCCAGGGTTCCCAGCATAGCTTCTGCTGCGGTGATATCAGCCGGCCTCACATAGATAGTAGGATGGCCCTCGGGACGAACAGGCCCAACATCTGCATTGAACACTTGATTAGAACTCCAAAACTCATTTCATAAAAATCAAATATTTGAAAAGTTTGAAAAAATTAAATAAATTCTCAAAAAGTAAACATACCAATATCTCCCCAGGCTCCACCTGGCGGAAGTACCAGCTCTGGGTCGTGACGAAAATCTAGTCCAGCATACGGAAACTGCTCAAAAGCGGGAACTTGCCTCTCCCACCACCCCCAGAAGTCATCTGTATGGTAACAATAGTGACTCTCCCCACCACCCTGGCGGAGAAAAATGTCACCCCAACGGCCTAGTCTGGGCTCACGGGGGTTAACCTGTGGTAATGGCATTCCCAAACTAATAGCAGGCATTCTCTCGAAGAAGAAAGTACACAAGATACTCCTGTACCCGAAATTCTTCATTGTACCAGATTTGCAACTTGTCATTTGATACTTCATGTTTGCCAACAAGCTAGTACTCCAATCATAAACATGCCCATGCAAGCACTGTACACCGACATGCATCGAGTTCCTAGAAGCCAAGTGTTGTGATGCACTACCGGATACCCGGTTGATCGTGCTCACTATCACTTTCAGCAGGAGACCATCAATAGTTGAAATCAGAATTTGGCTTCCCGATTTCTCTGCTCCGGCAACACAGTAGGTGTTCACATATTCTTGCACTGATCGTGCACCCAAGCGAGATGTACTTTTTAGATTGATTACGTCTCCTCTCCTCGAGAGACCGGTTATAAAGTATATATCCTCAACGGTAAGCTCAAGAGTTTGCCCCCGGATGATGAAGGTATTAGTATCGACATCCCAATACTGAATCAATCTCCGAAACAACTTGTTTAGTGCCCGCATGTTTACGGTTCGATAAAATTTCAACAAACCGCATCTACGGAGTGCATGAAGGGTAGCAGGGTCTTGCATAGCTAGTCTATCCATGTCTTCATGCTCCCTTTCCCTCCATTGTAAGACCATCCTGCACAAAAACCCCAAAATTTTTGAGTCTCGGCGCTTTAATTTGGCTTTGCAAGTATGTACGCTACTGTGTATACTACACAGTAGCGTGTAGGCGCTACTCTGTTTGAGCAAAGTAGCGCCCATTGCCTTCGTACGCTACTGTTATGTATATACAGTAGCGCCCGCGCATAAAACTTTATGAGCATTGCGTTTCGGGCCATTTTTCCTCAAAATTTTAAAAATAAACCATTGAAATGCAAGTTGGGTTGATTTCTACTTACTTGGTGGAAGCAGTTTGGCGATTGGATGCTCCGTTCGATCACAAAGGAGATTTGAAATTCGTGAAAATGTGCCCAATGTTTGCCCTACAACACAAAATGCAAATTGATTTGTTAATATTGAAATTATATATATAATTGGATTTTAATTTTTACCCATAATTTTTAATTTTCTATAGTTTCAAACATTTTCAAAAACCCTAATTAATCAATTGAAACACAAAATAAGGTATAAAATTGATCCAAATTCAATTTTCACTCAAATGTTGTCGAATTCGTCTCCTGACCTCAAATTTCTTAACGATAAATCTTGTCAATTAGCTAAACATTTCAAATCCATATATTCTTTAAGATTTTTGCGTCATCGACTAATATTTTGTTGAAAACCTAGTTTTGGCAGGACATGAAGTTACGATCCCAGAAGCTGACCTTTAAGTCATTTTAAGCTCTTGTTTGGACTATTTAAACCTAAACAAGATTGCCGAGCAGACTTGTCCTCTTCGAGCTCGTTAAAGTATCCGAAGGCTCATCCACTCAGGTATAGAATTACCCCTTTTTCGGGCCTCAGTGGATTAACTACGGAAAAGGTATACTCTAGGTATACGTCAGTATGCGCTAGAAGAGTTCTCCTTTCATTGTTTTATACTTTTTCGGGGGAAGAGACTAACTATACGAAAAAGGACCTTCTAGAGTCTTTCTTTAGGGTTTTCAGACTCTCTAAATATGAAAATACCAAGCGAGCATTCACCTACTCGGGCTCGATGTGAAATCCACCAGAGGGTAAGAAGAGGATTGTTTAAGTTTTTCAGACTCTATAAACAGGAAAATACCGGCGAGCATTAATCTGCTTGGGCTCGATACTAAAATCCACGAGCAGATATATGGAGTTATTGTTTAAGTTTTTCAGACTCCTTAAAATTGAAAACACCGGCGAGCAAGAACAGATCTCGGCTCGATACTAAAATCCAGAGATCAGTACATATAGAGTAATCTTCTATCTCTTCTTCGAACTCTTTAAATTATGAAGAAGGTACTGATTCTTCCTCCCATGGGCTCATTAAACTATTTACATGGTTGGACCTATTGAGTTTTCATTCTTTCTTGGACTCATTAAATCCACAAGAAGGGTATTCTTTTATCTAAAAAGAATAAGGAACGGGAAAACACATCATATCTTCATTGTTAAAGGCAGTATCAGTCAAGTCCTATCCTTGAACATAGCACCTACTTGAGTCTATCTTGTCGGTTGGGTTTAGTTTTTGGCCTTAGGGTGAACCTTTCCTCCGAGTTATTTACTCCCCCGGTTGGTTATTCTCCCAACCATATGGAGGGTCTGCTAATGTCTCTTACATTTCAGACTTATTTACCCCATTATGTCAGAAACTGCCTGAGTCACTTTGTGTCGTGCTCAATGTTCAAGGATATACCCTGTGTCGTCCATTCTGCAGTTACCTTGACCTCATGTGTCGGCCTTCCTAGTGTCAGTCTTGTTACATGTCATTCCATATCAGCTCTTACCAGTTGAGTGTTCCTCGAGTTGGATGATGGAGGATTCCTTAAGGCCTCCCTTCCAACGGACTTCCTCCCATCGACATCAAATCATTATTCTGGGATTGAAGTTTAGAGTTTCGGTTAGTACCTTGGAGATTGCAGTCACCAGTGGCAATTTTCCTCGCTGTTGAATGATGAGAATACATCAATGTCTCTTCTTCGACAGGATTCCCAAGTGTTCGACTCCAAGTCCATCTATTCACATTTGGCGAATCGTACTTGGTACCTTGGACTCCATCATCATTATCGATGGAAGTCCTCGCGTTTGTTAACGGTATACATCAATGACCGGTAATCAGACGATGCCCTCCATGTTCGACTGTCAACTCATCTATTCACATGGCTCGGGTTTGTACCTAGGGTCGTTATGGGATGAAGACCTTGGGATTTTGATGACATAACCTCATTTTTGTTATCACCCAAGTTGCGCAAGACTGAGCCTCACTTCTATACGGCTCTCCATGAGACATAGATCCAGTGTGTTGTTATGGCTATGATCTCTTAGTTTGACATGGATCCACGCTTGTATTTCAAGTGGCCATGCTTTTATATACATCTCCTTGTTATGTATCGGAGATCATGTTGTATCACCTTACACATCTATAAGATGTCAACAATGTAATTGCTCGCTGACCTTGATTTTTGTTGCAGGTTTCTTGCGACTTTTTCCTACGGTTCTGTGCTCTCTCTCTGGTTTTGGATTATAATGTATTTCGGCCATCGTTACCCTCTGATCTCACACATTAGGGGGCATCTGTTATAGGTCAAACTTGCACCTCTCCGTCCGTGATCACCCTGAGCTGCTGATCACACAAAAGGACAACTTGGATGGAGGAGCATGTTGACCTTGGATGATATGACAACTCATCCCATTTCCTGAGAATACTGAAAACATACAAAAATATCATTTTGAGGTATGAGCGCTACTCTACTTAAAGAGACTAGCGCCCATACGCGACTCCAGTGCATAATAGTAGCGCCCATATCAATATATACGCTACTCCTTATTATCAAAGTAGCGCTCGGAATTTAAAACTAAATGAGCGCTATTTCTCAAACAATAGAGTAGCGCCCTATACGCTACTCCACTGTGTAATAGTCGCGTGTATCTTAAAAATGATTAAAAAATATATTAATCCATCGAAGAGGATTAGTTGAAGTCAGTTTCTTAACTTCCCCAACCTCCTCATCGACTTGAACTGCTTCCTTAAACCTATAAATTCCTAGAAGGCTAAGGGAGCAAGGTTAGAAGAAATTATGAATGCAAATGATTACTAAAGAATGAGAGGATGAGTTAATGGAGAAACTGTTGCAGAAGACACTCAGACCAGAGCAGAGCCAGAGCCCAGGATCTAGTTGCAGGAGCCTGCTTCATTATCAGGTATATTTGTACTGCATACTATTTTGACAAATAAAGGTTGAAGTGTTTCCTTGTTCCAATCTGAAGGTGTTATAAAATGGCATTTTGAGTTGGATTCATTTTGGTCAATACTGGACATTAAACATAATCTTTGTTTATTTTATGATTTATATGTTGCCCAAAGTGTTTGAGGAAGGTATTGTTGTTTCAGGTTTGCTGAAAGAAAGTAGATTTGAGAGCTGGACACAAGACTGGGTCAGGGCTAGGATCAGACTCCAGTACAAGGTATGTTCTCTAAATCTGTAATCTATTTCTTTTGTAAACACCTCTGTAATGACATAAATGCACTTACTTGTCACCCCAACCAAGTTGATAGTTTAGTTTCCTGACTATAGGGTAGAAATATCCGCCAACAGATGGGAAACGCGCCCAGTAACACAAGGCACGTTTCTCACAATCTCATACTACTTTATGTTAAACATATAATTATTAATTTTATATGGCCTTTATTTCAACACATTTTTACAAGGCACGTTTTTATTGATCAAATATATATATATATTTCTTAAACAATTTATATTTTTTGGAATTTTAGTGGGTATAGCCATTAGAATATGTGTTTCTTGTCAAAAGATTATAAGTTTAAATATAAAGAGATATGTTAGAAGGTTATAGAACATTGAAACAAGAGAGGGAGATAGATGAATTAGAAGTTAAAACCAGGGATATTTAGGAAGAAAACAAAGTGATTTATAGATTAAAAAGTAGGGTAGTTTGGTTGAAGAAGGGTGATGATAATATTAAATTTTTCTATAATTTTGTTAAGCATAGAAAGAATGTAAATACTTTGTGGTTGTCGGAGGTTGACAATGTAGATCAAGTGACAGGGTTAAAAAATCTTGCAAAGGTGAGTGTAAATCACATTAGTAGGTTGTTTCGAGAAGATGATATAGCAATTGTTGCATAGATGATGAGTAGTAGGTCTATTTCCCTCATATGTCAACAAGGCGCATAATAATGACTTCTGGAGGTGGTTTCTCTTGAGGAGCGCAAGGAGGTTGTACACTTTATTCAAAAGGATAAAAGTCCTGGGCAAGATGGTTGGCCAGTGGAGTTTTTCTTTGCATTCATGGACATTTTTTAACTACATCTTCTTCGAGTTGTTGAGAAATCCAGAGTGAATGCTAGGGTTTTGGGATCTTTTAGCACCATTTTCATCACCCTTATTCAAAAATTTGATAACGCAGGTAATCTTGAGGACTATAGATCTATTTCTTCAAGTGTAATTGTATCTACAAGTTGATAACAAAAGTTTTAGCTAGAAGAATCAAGGGGATTTTGTCCAACTCCATCTCTCAAGAACAATTTGGCTTTTTGGTTGGTAGACAGATACATGCTACTATCAATACTACATAGGAGGTTATGCACTCTATTAAGGTGAAGCATTTTCTAGCTCTGATAGTGAAGGTTGATCTGTCTAAGGCCTATGATAGGGTCAACTGGCTATATTCGAGGTTAGTGCTGCTATAAGTTGGTTTTCATTTACAGGTTGTTAATTGGATAATTTCTTGTGTGCAATAAGTCTCTTTCATTGTCATGGTAAATGGGCCTGCATCTTCTTTCTTTAGATCGGGGAGGATGCTTCATCAAGGCTGTCCATTGGCCCCTCGCCTCTTTATCTTTGTGATGGAAGGTTTGAGTAGAATCCTACTTCAAGCTAATCAAAATGGTTCCTTTGGAGGTATTTTTATTGGAGGCCCTATCAGTATTACTCATATATTGTTTGTTGATGATATTATGATATTTTCCAATGGTTCTTGAAGACAAGTTCTCAATCTTCAAGGATATTTGGATTTATTTGCAGGAGCCTTAGGTATGTGTTATAATGAAAAAAAACCTCTGTCTCATTTATGAATCTAGTTCAGGAAATCATTGATTGGATCTATACATAGTTTGTCTTCCCTATAGTTTATATCCAGCTAGGCCTCAGGTACATAGGTCTTTCTTTAAAACCTATTGCTTATCATAGAAGGGATTGGGCTTGGCTAGTTGGTAAATTTGAAAAAAGACTCCTTCTTTGGTGTAACAAATGGCTTAGTAAGGTCGACATTTTATTCTGATGAAATCAATACTAGATGCAATTCTAGTATATTCGGTCTCTTTGGCATATGTATCGATTGGCATTATGGATCAAATCAAGAAGTTGAGCATTAATTTTCTTTGGGCAGAGTCTCAAGAATTTGTTACCTTCCATTGGGCTACTTAGCATAAAATTGCTAGACCCAAGGACTTGGTAGGTTGGGGTTTAAAAAATCCCCATTGTTTTGCAAAGGCCCTAGTAGTAAAAGGGGTTTGGATTATTTTTAAAGGCAATGGTTTATGGGTGTCTGTGGTCTGTCATAAGTATTTTTTTGTTTATTTGTTAAGGATTGGTATAGATGTAGAGCGAAATCTTTCAAGAATGTCTCTGTTATGTGGAGAGTAATGTTATTTATCTTTGATCTTGTTGGAAAATTTGTTGGAATGGAGTATAGGAAACAGTAGAAAGTTAAGAGTAGTTTGTGATCCTTGGATCAATTGTGGATGGGCCCATAAAATCCCTATAGCTCTCATTGAAAAAATGAGGGACCATGGTTTCATATTTTTAGAACATATTCATGATCATGTTCATTCGTCAGTAATGAAACAATAATGGTTCAAGGCTAAAGACATAGGTATAGAGGATGAGGTAGAAAAAGATTCCTAGAACAAGTCGATAATGGCTCTCCATAATAACTAGGTTAGACTCGTTGATCATGATGATGTCCTCTTATGGGACAAAAATTCTGTGGGTGTTATATACTCCTCCAGTCTAGGTTATCTGGTTATTCGAGAAGAAGAAGATCTTCCTGAGCGGTGATGTTGGTTCCGTACATCTAGAATTTTAAGTGTCCCCTTAAGAATAAGATCTTCTTATGGTTAGGCATTTCATATAAGGTCCCAGTTTTGTTAGATTTTTAATTATAGCAGTGTAATTTTCATCTCTTTAAACTTATAACAATATAGGAGCATTGAAAGAACAACTATGCACATAATTAATATACACGAGATTTTATCCTGGGAAAACCAAAACTCGGGGAAAAGCCGCAACCCTTTCTTACTCAGAGATTCATTACAATAAAGAATAAAATTACAAGAAGAATAGATGTCCAAAGAAAAACTGTTGCAAATGTCTTCTGCTACCCAAATAGTCGAACTTCTCCACTTGAGTGAACTTGCTTGAGTTGTGTGTCAAATGGGGAGAGCATCTCTCCTATTTATACATTGCTTTTGGGTGAATTTCGCAACTGGTCCGACTTGACATTTTTATTGGGATGACCTGTCATTTTGGAATATAAAAAATATATTTATTGTTTGTTTTATTTTGCAGGTCGGCTGGGCTAGTGAGGATTCCTCATGTATCTACATCAACAACACTCCCTCTTAGCTAGAGAGGTATCATCAAGCTAGAACACATCTAGCATCATCTAGTTGTCAAAACTAGACTTGTACATATGGGCATCATCTGATCGTCACAGCTAGACTCGTACATCTCTCCATGATCTGATCATTACAGTTGGACTCGTGCTTCTCATCATTATAAGAAAGGGTCAATACTATCTATACAGGACAACATCCCACACAGGGATCCAAGTATACTCTATACAATATTCCTCTCCACACAGGAGAATGTTCCTCATAGGAATAGTATTCCTTACTATACTAAGCTCATCTCGGTCTACACAGGACCACCTCTCCTCACTGGACTAAGCTAATCTCGGTCTACACAAGATCTCCTGTCCTCATTGGACTAAGATCATATTAATCTACACAAGACCACCTGTCCTACAAGGATTGAGCTCTTCTCGGTCTACAAGGACCACCTGTCCTACTTGGATTGATCTCTTCTCGGTCTACAAAGACCGCATGTCCTACCTGGATTGAGCTCATTCTCGGTCTACAAGGACCTCCTATCCTACATGGACTGAGCTCATTCTCGGTCTACAAGGACCACTTTTCCTACCTGGACTGAGCTCATTCTTGGTCTATAGGGACCACTTGTCCTACCTGGACTGAGCTCATTCTCAATCTACAAGGACTGCCTATCCTACTTGGACTAAGAGCACTCCCTCTCACCGAGGGAATCATTCTCCAATATTCCAAGTCTTTCACGGAAGTACGCAAATTCACTCTGGAAAGAGGCTTGGTGAGAATGTCTGCAATCTGATCATTAGTTGAAAAATATAGGAGTTGAACTACTCCTCTTCGTATCATGTCTCTAATATAGTGGTACCTCATCATATGCTACAACTGCTCCCTCTATGCTGGAATCTTCTGCTCCCTCTGCACTATATCATACCACTACAAGCTATACTACTAGACATTGTTTCTTATTCATTAGTGTCATGTCTCATTAAGTGACTCTACTAGGACCAAATTCTCGTTCTCTCAATAATACTAGATGGAAATCTAGACTCCCTCTTGGATCTCTGTTGCAGATTACTTCTGCAACTCTGCATCATACTCCCCCTCTGGAGCTACACACTAGCTAGTACATCAATATGTAGAGGTGTCATCATCTCTCATAAGAACAACTCCTCATGAGAGTATAATTATATCACGGATTCAATCAACTATTACCAAATCTGAATTGGAAGCATACTTCAGCTTCTTATGGTCCATCATCCTAAATTTCTCAACTATGTACTCCCTCTGACTAAGGGATATCTCATCTAGTCTCGGACATACTTATAATATCAAGAAGTAATGCGTCAAGATAATACTCTTCATCTTGAAATCAGAGGACAACTCCCTCTGAACCTGTCAATAGATCTCTTTGTCTTGGTGGGGAACTGATCACTAGTATATAACATCAAGATTAAGGAAACATCATCAGCAACCCGTGTCATCTGCAGATGTTGAATCCTGATCCACTACTCTAACTGGATGTATACTGTACCTCCTATGAGGTAAATTGAGTGGTTCTTATCCTAGAGCATGCTAATTCTCCACTCAGGTACAATAAATGGTCAATTGGAAGCCAACTGCTATTTATGTAGTCCCCACATATCTTACTGAAGTAACTGATGAACTTTCATAGAACTTATCTACTATTGCTAATTGAAACTCCTTATGTTCATCGGAAGGATGAACATCAATTGTTAGTCTTCATATGATATCTCCTGGACCTGTGAGTCATGGGCCCACATATGACTAAATGTACTAGATTCACATATGTCTGCTATTACTGCATAATAGTCATCACATCCTGCTCTCTAATCTTGAGAGCCATTTTTGAGCATCTTGCACCCTCTCAAATAATAAATATTAGCAGGATCATAAACTGGTTGACTACACATCCATCACTTGTTCTTTCATACAAGTCCCATCATCCTTCTCTTGTAGGCCATTGTCATATGGTCTTTCCCTACAAGTCATATTTTTTTAAATTAATCAGTAACCTTGCATAATCACGAAAATTAAATCTTATTTCAATGACAATAGTTCACACAGTCATGTAAGCATCTTAGCCAATGCTCCGACACAAGATCCATCCATATCCCAAACATACTTGGTGACTATTTGGATGCCTTCCATATCAACCAGAACATACTGTCAAGAGCGTGCACTTCTCCAGTATGTTATTAAAAAGGTTGCATCCTAGACTAGTCCCATCTAGGGTTCATGGAATGTTGTGCAACACTACAAGCTTATTACTCAAAACATGCATAATATGAGCCCACTGCTAGTCAATCTTGTTGATATATTGTAACTTCTAAGAATATTATATTTGTACTTTATTATTCCGGATATGTTTCATTCCTCCGTGAAGATCTTATTGTATATCCGGAGATGTTTATTCCTCCGTCGGAATGTGGTAACTTGGGTTATTAGACTTCCCTAGTGGGGGTCGGTCCTGTATGTGTTATGTGAGTCAAAGGGTTGTTAGACCACCCTAGTGGGGTCGGCCCAGTCAGTTGTAGTGGGGTATTTAACCCAATGGTTAAATACGAGCCTACATGATTTGTGTAAAAGACAAGTCGGAGTAGTGTATAAATAGAGGAGGTGTATTCCTCATTTAACACACACTCACTCACTTGAGAGTGGCGCACTTATGAGAGAGAGGTCTGCTATGGAGAAGGAGGAGCTTATGCTCAGGGTTACATCTTTTGTATTTGTTGGTCATCTATATTGAGGAAGCTTTGCTGGGTTTTCTACCCCATGAGGGTTTCCCAGGATAAATCTGTGTCTCTTGTGTTTATGTTGTGCTTGTTGTTTCTTCAGTGATCCTGTATATGCTATTATTGTGAAATGGAATGTAATGCTGCTATTTTCTGTCTTAGCATATTAAATCTTAACATGGTATCAGAGCTAACCTGAAGGAAGGCAATGTATGGCACTTACTACACTTGCTTCACTTACGACAATTTGAAGGTTTGGGTTTTACATAGCAAAAACCAGTCATCGTGGAACTTTCGCTATAAATCCATTTATGCAAAGTTTCAGGATCTGAAAAGTTTACAGGTCATATATAACATCCCCAGGTACCTTGTGTCCAAAGGGTACCCTCAGATTCGTTGTACTTTGTGAGTTATGATCAGTACAAGTTAGGGTTTCTGCCTCTTCCAGATCTCAGTGAAAATCAGGTGACCTAGGAAAAAATGTCATAACTTGGGCTAGGAAGCTCCAAATGAAATTTTTTTAAAAGAGACAGGTAGTACACATAATGTACTATCTCAAGAAATTTTTTCAGAGGCCGAAGCTGAACCAGTGACACGTGGCACGCTGTACAAGTTTGCTCTCCTGTTTTATCCCATAAATAGGTCACGTTGCGACACTTGGCATAAATCTCTCTCAGAAAATCCAATTGAGGTAAGACCTATCAGGATGGAAAGATGACAGGTCAGGATACCACAGAAAGAGTTTTCAGACCCTGTGGAGTGAAAAGTTCATAGTTACAGCAGAAACAATCAGGTACATATTTCTGTCAAAACATAATTATTTTTGGAGCACCTTCATTCATGGCTTCCGGAATTTAGGGTTTCGGAGAAAGTTAGAAATTTTGGAATCAGAATCCATGGCTGAATGCTACTCAGGAAAATCGAAATTTAGAGTCTAAGATCGAATTTTTTGGTTGGGTAGAAGACCGGGCTTGATCAAACCCCAGTTCAGGATTTTGATCGAAAAGATGGAAAATTAGGGCTTCAGTAAAAGTTGGAATTTTTGAAGTCTGTAACCACGGCTGGAAGCTCCTCAGAAAAATAAGAGTTTAGAGCCTTGGATCAAACCTTTTGATTGGGAAGAAGGGTGGGCTTCATCAAACCCTAGTTCGGGATCCTGTCCAGAAGATCCAGAAGTTTCGAAGGCAATTTTGAGGGGTCAAATTTTGGAGATTTCAAAATTGAAGTATGCTAGTTTGATCAGCTCAGCAAGACACATCCTTCCATCCATTCAGAAGTGTGAAAGTCAAAAATTGAATTTTTAGGGTTTCTCTAACAAACCCTAATCAAGCTCCAGATCAAGTTTCAGGGGGAGTTGATGCTAAGGCCTTACATAAGGAGACTACAAGAAGTCTCGATAGGTATGACTTAAGGAGATACAGCTATGTCTTATTCTTGATTAAGTTCATAATATGTTTGTCCTCATATTATTCAGGTCAGTACAATCTCGATTAATGTTAGAATTGTCTTATCACCCTAGTGATAGTATGAATGCATGTGAATGATAGAAGACATTCATTTATTAGGGCTATATGATTGTACTAATGCATTATGGTGTTGTATGAGGTTGATGTTGTCTGCTAACAAGATACAGGTACATCAAGAAAGACAAATCAAGTTCCATGACCATGACAACATGAAGACAAAGACTCATCCATAATCTTTGTTCTACTTACGAGGTATGTATGACTTTGTTATATTATGCTTAACCTAGGAGATATGCAGGTTCTAGCACGGGATCTCTAAATCATTGAAGAGAACAAAGAAGATATTGTTTAGGCATGTTAGACATAACTAAGCAGGTATACTAATCCAGGTATGTTTTCCTATGTCAAGTTAGAATCTTACCTTGTGCTAGGATCCCTTATGTAAGTATACTTGGTATGATTGGTTATGCTTATTCATAAAGTTAGTAATCAAGGGTTTATGCATATTATGTCTCTTATCTTGATGATTTAACTAACCAGAAGAGTACTATGATCAAATAAGAATATACATGAGTAAAAGAAGACTTCCTTGAAACCCTGAATACTAATGATCATGACTATACATATTCAAGATTATTTAGAATTATAATGTTTTGATAATATTTATAATATACTAATGAATGTATGTTTGTGTATGAGATCATGACGATGACACTAGTGCACACTTGAGCATGCACAGTGGTACAGAATGAATAGAAGTTCAAAAGACATATAGAAGATCAAGTGGGAGGCAACAACACAAACATAAAAGATAAGTATTTGAGTTTTTATTTGAAATAGTAAATGATATTGCTTGTATGCATATTTGTATTCCTAGAATATATCATGCTGAGTGTAAACATTCAGAGAGCATTGAACAATATACTACTAATATGCATATGATTGGTAAGTTGGACAAACATTCCATTATTGCTTGTCTAGAATGAAACCTCTTTGCTGACATGCTAAGAGCTGTGCACACTCTCGATAGTATGTTCTGGTAGAGATGGAAGGCATCTAGATAGCCACTGTATGCATACAGGATATGGAAAAGTGTTGTGCCAAAGTATTGGTCAAGATAGTTGCATAACTATGTAAATGATATCTGTATGCATAATAGGTTATCATGTCAACATGATTTCATGATTATGAAGTATTACTAATCATGTACTAATTTTGTTTTGTAGGAAAGATCATGAAGAATGATGAACACCGAACAAGTGATGGATGTTCAACAAGAAGATTTACAAATCAAACAAAATATAGAAGGCTCATGGCTAGAAGATTCTCTTAGAAAGAGGAAGAGAATCATGACAAGATGTTTTCTCCAAGTGGATAGATAAGACCATTCTTTTAATGGTGTAATTAAAGAAGAAGTGTGAATCAGATGATCAATTAATGAGCTTAATGATCACCATGGGTGATGTGGATCTCAACCTTTGCTACAAGGTTGAATATGGTTTCTATACACAGATGACATGGATGCAAGAAGGAACTCACCACAGAGTTCAAATGATATTGAGGCTCATATCAGTAGACCCATCTGACGAGAGATGGCACAGATAGATATGCAGAAGATCACTCAATGAAGAGTGTGAATAATGTTCAGTCACAAAGGGAGAATTGACAATTTCTTGATAAGCTTGGGTTTTACCAAAAGTAAAGCTGACCCATTACGAATGATGAACCTATCATACTATTACTATATGAGGATGATCTATTTTTACAAATAGATCATGAAAAGAAAGAAGAAGATGGATGCAAAAATGAAAATGAAAGATCTCAAATTGATGCATTACTTCCTAGGTTTGGAAGTATGGCAAGGCTCAGAAGGAATCTTTCTCAACCAGGGAAAATATGTCAATAAATATTAAAAGGACTTGATGTGTTGGAATGGCCACTCTCATGGACTCCAACTTGAAGCTGTTAGCGGATGACCCTTCAGAGTTAGTGGATATAACTCTATACAGACAAATTATTGGGTCACTGATGTATCTAATAAATACTAGGTCAGATATATGCTTTGCTGTGAATAACTTGAGTCAGTCTCTAGTGAAAACTAGATGTGTTCACCTATTAGTTGCAAAGCATGTGATCAGGTACCTAAAGGATACGATAGACTTTGATCTATGCTATCTTAGAGATCATGACTTCAGATGGCTACACAGATGTTGATTGAGCAGAAAGTGTATTAGACAGGAAGAGCACATCGAGAAGATGTTATTGTCTGGGATCAACCATGATCTTGTGGTTTAGAAGGAAGCAGTCTAGTGTGGCTCTTAGCACAAGAAGAATATATGGTTGCTTGCTCTACTAAGTTATGAAGCAGTATGGCTTCAAGATCGTTTGACTTAGAGATAGACCCAACTATGATCCTATGTGACAAACAGAGTTGTATCAAGATGGCAGAGAATCTAGTGTTCCAAGATATGGTGCAGAAAGGAACTAAAAGTTTGAATTTGTAACAAGTTACCAATGTACTAACCAAACTTCTACCGATCTGATGTACTAACCAAACCTCTACCTCAAGTGAACAAGTTGCTGATGTACTAACCAAAAATCTACCTCAAGTAAAGTTTTTCGAGACAAACTTAATATAGTTCATAAGGACCCTCCTCGAAAGGGGGAGTGATGTGATCACTTATGATGAGATTGCCTGCATCGACAGAGAGGTCGATGATGTGGTTACCTATATTGGTGATGCCAACAGAGAGGTTGGTGTATGGTCCTTAGACAGGGTCTAAGTTGACAAAAGGATTGCATCATCCTTGAACACATGTTCTAAAAGGATCCGTAGATAAGATGTCTCCGAGAATAAAATCCTGAATGAACAGGTAAGGGGATTGGATCGTCCTAGGACTTTGGTCCTATGAATTGAGCCACAGACAAGATGTCTCCAAGAATAAAATCCTGAATGAACAGGTAAGGGGATTGGATCGTCCTCGGACTTTGGTCCTATGAATTGAGCCGTAGACAAGATGTCTCCGAGAATAAAATCCTGAATAAACAGGTAAGGGGATTGGATCGTCCTCGAACTTTGGTCCTATGAATTGAGCCGTAGACAAGATGTCTCCAAGAATAAAATCCTGAATGAACAGGTAAGGGGATTGGATCATTCTCGGACTTTGGTCCTATGAATTGAGCCGTAGACAAGATGTCTCCGAGAATAAAATCCTGAATGAACAGGTAAGGGGATTGGATCATCCTCGGACTTTGGTCCTATGAATTGAGCCGTAAACAAGATGTCTCCGAGAATAAAATCCTGAATGAACAGGTAAGGGGATTGGATCGTCCTCGGACTTTGGTCCTATGAATTGAGCCATAGACAAGATGTCTCCGAGAGTAAAATCCTGAATGAACAGGTAAGGGGATTGGATCGTCCTCAGACTTTGGTCCTTTGAATTGAGCAGTAGACATGAGGTCTTCGAGAATTGAATGATAGGACTGGATCGTCCCTGGACTTCGGTTCAAAAGGTACATGATAGGACTGGATTGTCCCTGGACCTTGGTTCAAAAGGCACATGACAGGATTGCATCATCCATGGACCTATGTCCTAAAGAGAGTAGGATTGATCATCCTGTAATATGATCGTGTGTGTTGCAGGGTATGCTGCTATTGTGTGGATACTTGTATTGATGATGTGTATACTTGTATTGTGTGGATACTTGTATTGATGATGTGTATACTTGTATTGTGTGGATACTTGTATTGATGATGTGTATACTTGTATTGTGTGGATACTTGTATTGATGATGTGTATACTTGTATTGTGTGGATACTTGTATTGATGATGTGTATACTTGTATTGGTGTGGATACTAATACTGTTGATCTAGATGACGATGCTGCTGATCGTGTTGATCTAGATGATGATGATGCTGATCATGTAGATTGAGATGATTCAGATGCTGTAGATCGTGATGAACTAGATGCTGTAGATCGAGATGATGTGATGATGCTAATCATGTTGATCTAGATGACGATGTTGATGATCGTGTGATGACGATGCTGATGATCGTGTGATGACGATGATGATGATCGTGTGATGACGATGCTGACGATCGTGAGGATTCAGATGTTGATGTTGCTATAGCTGTTTGAGTGCTGCAGAAGATAAGGACTCAGTACTGAAGATGTCGATGTTCCAGTATTGAAGATGTTCCAGTAACTGGTTGAGTTACTGATGATGTTGAGAAAGCTTCCAATGATTTATAGATGTATCTTGTTGATGACTCCTTGCTCCTACAGATGTTGTTATAATATCCTTCTCGTTAAGGGGGAGTGTTGAGATATTGTAACTTCTAAGAATATTATATTTGTACTTTATTATTCCGGAGATGTTTCATTCCTCCGTGAAGATCTTATTGTATATCCGGAGATGTTTATTCCTCCGTTGGAATGTGGTAACTTGGGTTATTAGACTTCCCTAGTGGGGGTCGGCCCTGTGTGTGTTATGTGAGTCAAAGGGTTGTTAGACCACCCTAGTGGGGTCGGCCCAGTCAGTTGTAATGGGGTATTTAACCCAATGGTTAAATACGAGCCTACATGATTTGTGTAAAAGACAAGTCGGAGTAGTGTATAAATATAGGAGGTGTATTCCTCATTTAACACACACTCACTCACTTGAGAGTGGCACACTTATGAGAGAGAGGTCTGCTATGGAGAAGGAGGAGCTTATGCTCAGGGTTACATCTTTTGTATTCGTTGGTCATCTATATTGAGGAATCTTTGCTGGGTTTTCTATCCCATGAGGGTTTCCCAGGATAAATCTGTGTCTCTTGTGTTTATGATGTGCTTGTTGTTTCTTCAGTGATCTTGTATATGCTATTATTGTGAAATGGAATGTAATGCTGCTATTTTCTGTCTTAGCATATTAAATCTTAACAAATCTCAGTCATATAAACATGCATAATACACTTCCTGATTCTAAGAATACAAATCTCCATACAGCTATTATGAAAATTCAGATATGATCTACAAGAGCAATAAGGACAAATGATAATCCAAATACATATCTTTTATTGTTTTGTGTGGGATCCCTCTTGATCTGTGCCTCCTTACAGGGATCACCGGAGTCCTTAGATCTTTGTCTTCTTACTTGGAAGCTAACTGCAACATGAATCTTCATACAACACTAATGACAATCTCCTCGACTAGAGATAATACAATCATTAGTGTACTAGAAGAGAAACTCCTTTCGATGGCCATCATCTTCTGCATTCCTTGACTTCTTTGGTGAAGTCTCTTCATCAACTTCAGTGGTTGAAGCATGTTCCTTTATCTTCTTTGATTTGCATTGATTCTTCTAGTGACCGAACTTTTTGCAATTGAAGCATTGGATTTGTGAAACATCTTTCTTCTTCCTTTGATCATAGGTTGGACTTCCACCATTGTCCTTTATACCAAAGGTCCACTTTCCTCTTTTCTTGGTGTGTGTAGCAAGAGCTTGATTTTCTTCATGACAGACATGATCATTGCCTCTAGCCATCAGTCTGGTTTCTTCTTGTGTACATTATTCCCACAATATTTCAAAATTTAGTATCTTAGATCTTCCAGTTATACTTTGATTGAATGGTTCGCAATATTGAGGGAGACCATTCAAAGTCATCATGACTAATTCCCTATATGCAATAATTTCACCAGTTGTGCCCAATTGATACTTGATCTCTGCGATCTTCATGAAGTATGATGCAATGGAATTAGATCTATACATCTTGATGTTTGAGAATTGTTTCCTTGGGGAAAGAGCCCTATTAATATTTGTGTTCTCAAACAACTTCTTCAAGGTGTCAAACATTGCCTTTGTCGTCTTCTTCTAAGAAATATGAGGAATCAAATGATCTTTGACTGAATCTATTAGGATTCTCTTTGTCTTTGCATCATTCTTCTTCCACTGAGTCTTCTCCACTTCTTCTTTAGGTTCTGACACTCCATTCACAACAAAATTTAGTAGGTCATTTTCTTCTAGAGCAATAAGCACTCTAGACTTCCATGAATGGAAATTTGAAGCTCCATCAAGCCTATCTTCAACCTTGATGCTTGACATGCAACCTGGATCAAAAACCCTAGTAGGAGCTAAGTTAAAAATGAACTTTGGATTCTTGGGAAACTACTTCCACATATGAATTTTCCCTCCTAAGGTGATTTGAATTATCCTCCTTTTCTTCCTAATCTATGGTTAGAACAATGAGAACCAACAAACCCTAATTCTCAACTTACTGTAGTAACTGCAACAATTAGGTAAAAAAATTGAAAATATTCAGAATGGAGTTCTGCTTGCACAAGAAGGTTCGCCTTCCTAGGGAGATCACAGTGAAGCTAAGGGAGAACCAAATTTATGGTTTAAAACTGAAGAAATGGTAAACCTTAGTTCCAACAATAGTATCCTTCAGTACTGCTTTGAAACCATGTTATACTTTTAATTATAGCAGTATAATTTTCATCTATTTCAACTTATAACAATATAGGATCATTGAAAGAACAACTATGCACAAAAAAAATAGACACAATATTTTATCTTGGCAAAACCCAAATTTGGGAAAAACACAATAACCCTTTCTTACTCAGAGATTTAGTATAATAAAGAATAAAAGTACAAGAAGAATAGATGCCCAAAGAAAAACTGTTGCAAATGTCTTCTGCTACCCAAAAAGTTGAACTTCTCCACTTGAGTGAACTTGCTTGAGTTGTGTGTCAAATGGGGAGAGCAACTCTCCTATTTATTGGTTGCTTTTGGGTGAATTTCCCAACTGGGCTGACCTGTCATTTTGGAATATAAAAAATATATTTATTGTTAGTTTTATTTTGTAGGCCGGTTGGGCTAATGAGGATGCCTTGCGTAGCTACATCAACAACAAGTTTAGGAATTAATTCTCAAGAAATTTTGGTGTGGTCCGAATAGATGCCCACTCTATAAAGAAAGTGGTGAAATCATTGAACATGTTTTTATCATCTACTCATACATAAGAGAAATGTGGGACTATGCCACTACAGTATGTGGTATTCAATTTTATTGGGATGGTCAGAAACTTGAAGGAGCTTTGGAGAATTGGTCAATCAATCCTATTCACGAGAACCATCTTGATATTCCTATAATTTTCATTTGGGAAGTATGGATTTCAAGAAACAAAGTCATTTTTGAAGACATATACATTCCCCCTCCTATTTATGCATCAAAAGCATTTTCGATTCTTAGACATTTTCCACAGGATGGAAATCTTTATAAATAAATGAGGGTACAAGAGGAAACTATTAACAAATTTGGATCCTATTTATATTTTGATAGAGCCTCTTAGGGCACTCTATCCCTAGGGCAGGGGGGCAAGGGGTGTGGGTTACTTTACCTTTCAGGCCAACACTATATTATATTTGTTGTAGGCACGGGTTCCAACTCGAACAATAGAGATGAACTGATGGCTCTAAAGTTGTCCTTGATTTGGGAAAATATCAATGGAGTACATAATCTGCAAGTTTTAACTAACTCAAAATTAGTCATTGAATGGATGAGCCAGAGGAGACTTCCTAGGAACTTTCTTCTATTTTCCATTTTGAAGAGATCTCAAGACTGTTGGGACAATTTCAAATTATAAAGTTTGAGCATATGTTCAAACAAAGGAACCATATAGTTGATCATCAGTAAAAAATTGGCCTTCTGATGGATGAGTATACGTTAGTCCTAAATTCTGCCAACTAGACTACAGGGAAGTAGAGCTTATGCACCTCAGTGTTTAGAAGTTGATTTTTGTTCATTTTCGGATAAATATGGGGGATCAAGAAATAAAATCACTAAATCATAACAGATAAATAAAGATATGAAAATATCAGATAATTGCATGCATAAGGATATATAATATAAAAGATGGAAAAGGAATGACTAATCAAAAAATGGGGATTAGGTTCAAATCATAGGTAATACAAAGAAAACCAGACAGTTTTAAAATCATTGCATCATATGAAATTCAGGTGTTCAAAAATACATTTTAAACATCTTTCTGCAATAACATTCATTTGTATGCACATGCATTTATATAGAAAACATCTATATAAATAAAAAGTACACACAATAGTTCAAACAGAACTACAGAACATTAAAACAACATATAGATTTAAACCTAGCTCCCAAATATCAAACAGTCATTCATCTCATAAAATAAATCCTCACACAACAATATATATATCAGACTGTCATAATGGTATCTTGTATATTATCGAACCTCATGTGTCTCTGCCAATTCAAGAAAAAGCTTTACAATATATAGGAAGAATAATCCTGGATAGTTTGTTTCTAGATCCACTTTCCTAGGACCGAATTGTACCAAAATAGAAAAGTACAAAATAACAAAATTTAAGTTGTAAATCAACTAACTATGACATGTGTCTTTTCCAACTAGACTTGATCATCAAATTAGAGTCTTCTAGCTGCTTCTGCTAGCAAAACAAGGCCATTTAATGCATGGTCCTTCTTTTGTAATCGGTTGCATTCTTTCTGGACTTGACCCAATCTCTTTTTGAGCTCTTCTTTCTCTTTAATAAGCTTGATATTCTGCTCTTGTGCCATTTTCCTTCTTTTCATCGCCTCCTCTGTTACATGTACCAGCTCTGAGTAATTTTTATTTACTTCCTGTAGATCTTGTTTCAACATCCTATTTGCTTGCATCAAACCATCATTAATCTGATTTACATGCTCATTCTGAAGTTTGAATTAATCAATTTCTTTTTTTTGTTTGTCCCTTTCAAATTCTTTCATAAAAACATCTGAATCCTCATGTACTTCATCTGCAACATTATCTTTATTGAAATTCATTTGCTCCTTTGAGGATTCACCAAATTCGGCTTTAGCAACAAATTTCCCTTTAATATCTGAGATAAATGATAATGTGTTCTCTTCTAAGTCTTCTTCATTATTAAATTTATAGGGATAATTTTTTGGAGCAAGATCTGGAACGTTTTTCAAACTCTGATCAATGTTATTTAGTATTTCATTTAAAGTTGATTCCAATACCTTTGACCTTTTATCTTCCTCATCATATGATGAATTTTGCATATCTATAGTCTGATCCTTTTTAATTTTTGGATCCAAGATAACCCTCATGTTCAATCTTAATTTATTTATAGAGCGATTTTTAGGCCTTTGGCACACCTTTACTGGCTTGTATGAGCTTTCCACTTTGCCAACATAATCTCTACCCATGTCAATATATTTCAACCCTTCATCTTCAAATCTTCCCTATTCAAACTTAGAGGGCATGTGAATAGTTATTTCTTCCTCAAAAGATTTAACTTTATGTTGATCTTCTGTTTCCTTCTCAGGGCAAGAATTGGATACATTAGCTGCTTTCTTATCAGAATGAGTCTTTATGCCCTTTTTCTTAACAAGGGTTTGTTTTTATTTTATTTTATTTTGTTTGGGCTCCTTAAACTCAACTTTGAAACCAAACCAGAATAGAAAATGAGACCAGGATCTCTTACATTTTTCTAACTCTTTGCTTATTACATTTTAATCAACCCGTGATGGAAGATGCTATGACTGGAAGATTCAGGATGATTATGCACCCTAGTAGCCATCTTACTTAGGCTCTTTAAGAAGTAATAGGGTAAGTTTATCCTTTTAGTACCTAATACATGCTACAAGAACCACATATGGTAGAGGTAGATAGTGAAGAACATCCTGTCACATACCCCAAGTTCTAGACATTTTATGTTATTGAGAAAACATTATGTTTTATTTTTATTGTAAAGTTTTATGACAATTGATCAAGTGGGGTCATGGATGATTGTAATTAATTATTCTGAATATTTTATTATTAATAAATAAAAGTGGAGACAAATATCCAAAGGAGACTGTTGAATGAGTGTTCACTGACCCACTAGGGGGAATGGACTATGGTGGAGAGCAAATCGACACTTGGCAGCATCCTCAACTCACTTCTAACTGTTGCAGGTGGCAACTTCCCTACTTTTGTGGTCATATTCCCCAAGAAAGTGGAACTAAGCAGGTGGCTCATTTACTGAAATAAACTAACCAAAAGACCTAGGCATGCTATTTATCTATCCATCAAATTCAGCAGGAGGCTGTTCATTCTTACCTTGTGATAATTTCTGAGCACAAGAGATTTGATGAGGGGAAAATTAGAAGCGATTGAGTGAACTAAGACTGCATTCTAAACTAGTGCAACCACATTGCTGAGTTCAATATTGCTAAAGGCAGGTAGTGGTGCTACTAAGTACTACTGCTAAGTTGCAAGGGAATTTATTCCATTATTCCACACAGCATCTTTGTCCTAGTGGTTCAGTGAACAGGCTCGGGGGTCCTAAGGCAAGTAGCTTGGCTGTCTTTAGGAATTGGTTGGTTGGAATGGGCTCCTTTGGCTGTTTGTTTCTCCTACAGTTTCCAGGTTCATATTGTGTTATCTTCTTTACTTCTGTTATGTTAGTAAAATAAATAGGAAAACACTCGTTATCTGCTCTTTCCATTTAGTCTAAGATAATCTGCCTGAGTTAGTAATTGTTTTACTTCTGTAAAATTTTGTTGATGAAATAAAATACAGTATGAATGATGTAGTCAGAATGATTGAATGATTGATTATAAAATTCACTTTCCTACATTTTTCCACACACTGTAAACAGTGTCATACTCTAGTAAAGGAAAGGAAAATTAAAGTAGATCAGAATGATTATATGTATTGAATAAATTTAAATGTTTTATAAACAGAGTCATATCATTATCAGTTCTGTATTATTGTTATTTTCTTAATAGAGTTGTAGAAAATACAAGCTTTATAAATATTTCACTTATTATGCTGATCATTAAACCCTATCTTTTGTTTTATACAACAACAGTATCAGAAGTACTTTCTGTCCAAACAATAATAATTATAGCCTTTAAAACCCGACAACATATAAATGGATTTCTTTTGTTTAAGTAAAACATCACATATATTTGATTAACAGGCTTCTTGCATCATCTTTTACATCACCTAAACATGTATAAAGATAGGTTGAATATCTCAATAGCAATCACATCGCTTTCTTTAAACAAAACCAAGTCATCTATTTCGACATAGTATTATTACTCATATATTTACAGTAATGTATTATAAAAAAATTATCATTTGTATAAATGCGAAATAATACGCAGATATCTACTATCTTCAAGAATTCATATTACGACTTGAAATTAAAATGACTCTTTCATTTTCAACTATTTTACACATTGTACAAAACATTTGGCATAGCAGTATTGAGTTTTCGGGTTAAGGTTTCAATCACAAGAGGCTAGGGTTTACAACCCTGTCTTAAATACAAACGAATTCATCTATCCAAGATGGATACAAATTACATTGTATGCCATTGTATTTTCAATACAAACCCTAGACCCAAGGTTTCAGCCACAACTCATGATTTAAAATCCTGTAGTTTCAACCATCGACAATATTACTTTGAAAAAAGAAAACAAATCTACTAAGCAATAAATGAAGTTTGTACAAAAAAACAAGACCTAAGGCTTCGACATAGCACCGTAAAACTATCAACTCGGGCCCTGCCTTAAATATTTCCTCAAAACTACCATATCCCAGTATCAACAAGAGAATTCAACGCAGGACGATACAGTTATCATTACTTTGAACAGTCTCATTATTTGCAAGAACTCATAGCATCATATACAGTGAAATTTCTAAAGACCTACTTTACACTATAAACATTGACGGGCCATGTTAACACAAAAATAACAAAAAACTGTATATTTCTTCAATAGAAGTTTGGCCAAGCGTAGCTCGCCATTGAAGGTTAAAAACCTTAGTCACTTCAAAATAAAACTCTTATACTGCTGAAATCGTTGGAGAAAATCCCAAGGAGAGCCATGAAGGGCTTCGGAGTCATACTCCAAGTCTTTTACCAACAGAGCGAAAAGGCCATATGGCTTAACCATTTAAACTTCAAACTATAAACATTTCAACTTAGTATTTTTTGCCTCAGTTTCGACGAAGACTGGTCTGGAGCCATTTAGGCCCACCTTGAAAACTGTGAACTACTAGGGTGACCCTGAGTATGTCTCCGAAGCTTATCAGGACACTTTGTGTTCATCCTGAAAACCTTCACGACCATTTGTATCCACTGCCGGGAGGTTACCTGCCATTAAAAAACCAAAACGATGAAGGGTTAAATTTATGACTGAGAAGTATCGAAACAACAAAGTTATTTAAGAAGCAACCATTAAAAAAAGCATTACAACTCCACCTGAAATTATCGAAGCACGGTCAATTGCACCATTAAACGAAGACTGCAGAGAAGAAGCTCCACTTAAACACCAGGTATCCCATACTGTACAATCGTGAAAGGAGTGGCAATCTAGAACTAAAAGAACTCTGCCATCAGACTACGACTCATAAGAAGACCCTCCATTGACATAAAATAAGTTCTGTGCACTGCAAACACTGTTTTTATAATATCAGGGTAACGAAACTCATGGGGCACCTTCAAACCAAAACCCTGGAAGGTCGAGAGCTTGTCGACCTCCCTTCCTTTTCGCAAATGAATCAATTTTCGTGTATCATATCATATCAATACCATGGTTAGGGTTAAACCCAAAACCCGAGGCCAATCTAGAGATCAACGACGTAGGTTCAACCACGGAGGCACAAAATCTTACACGATCATCACCTCTTTAAACAACAGTTATTGCTACAACGTTCCATGGCACAAAATCTTACACAATCATCACCTCTTTAAACAACAGTTATTGCTACAACGTTCCATGGCACAAAATCTTACACAATCATCAGCTCTTTAAACAACAGTTATTGCTACAACGTTCCATGTACAATTGGTTGCCAACACGATGATCCAACTTTGATCTTAATGCATCAACAATTGCATAGCTCATCAAGAATGACTTACGTTGCAAAGACTTGGTACCCAACACCATACTAAAATCACATGGATTCAGGACACGAAGGCCGCCATTAGACCATCCACCAAGATCATAGTTAAGGAGAAATTAATACGTCAACCACCATTTCTTTATGCCTGCCAACCCATATCCCATAACAAGATTAATGTAACATGTACCTGCGAAAGGAAGGTTAAGTAACCGGCAAGTTTTATAAAACATTACACTATATTATTGTGACATTAAATCGTAAACATCAAGTGTTAGACCTTGCACCTAATACGATTTCTCAATGAAATAATGGTCAACTTTTAGTTGTTACGCAAGGTAGGTTTTATACGTAACATTTGCATATAAGATTTATGCACTTAGCACTTAATATATGTGCACATAGTTCAAATCCATAGGATATGCTTTATACATGACACCTATATTTCCATACAAGAGATTGTATAAAAGAAATGATTCATTATCATTGTGGTATCATATAGTTTAAGTATGGTTTATAGAAGAATAAAATAATACTCACATAAGCATCGCATTTATCCATTGAGATAGGAAAATTATTCCTTGGTCCTATCCTTAGCTTAGTGGATGATTATATAGTGTTTAGACTATGCAATTCTTCTATAGTGGAAATACAAGAACTCAAGGATTGCTAATGTATATAAAATATTTCCATAGCATATTGTTATATTTGCAACATAGCAGAGGTATTTTATTAATGTTAAAGATACCTAAGTAGTTGGAAGAGTAGGTATTCCACTACATATTCATCATGATATTTTAAAAGCCAGTAAGTGCTGAAAGATGAATTGAAACACTTTATAGATTATTCTTGGAAATCTCTCTGTCCATCTTACCTATCCACTGCAATAGAATTCGGGAGCGTTAGCTAGCAATAGCTAAGTAAGCCTCGGGGCTATTCAAGGACCCCTTCACAACATCAAAGACAAACTTTTAGTCTCGTGAAAACAAAATATTCGACATAGGAGGAAAGCGACATTATACATGCAAACTTTTGACAACCAGCATTGTTTCAACGACAATTGTGTTACGACTTTTAAATGTTTCTGATATGATTTATAACCAAACTGAAATCTCTTAGTTGTTATTGTCAAAGCATATGAGTAGTTATCATTAAGTATGCAATTAATGTTTAGTCGGATTAAAATCGACTTCTTTAGTAAAAAAACACAAGCAATTATTGTTACTGAAAAATTTTAAATTTTAGTGAAATTTGGGGATGTTACACATCCCCTCGCATGTAACATATCTTTGAATGATCTACAGAATATCGCGCCAATCTTCAAGCAAAAAGGTCCTTGGATTCCCTTGGCCCCAATTAGGGTTTCTGTGTGCAAGTAGGAGAAATTGATCAAAATCTTCATCCATCAGATGTCTCTTAAACCACCTTTCGCCCTCAGGAGCAATGCTGATAGCTTGTGCAATAGATTCCTCGGTTACAGAGAACTAGAACCCATCGAGGTTCACAACTAACTCTTTAAAATTTTGAGCAAAATACTTCGAAACTTCTACATTATGATCCTTGATTCTTTCACAGAGAGTATACCAACCAGCTTCCCTCAATTTTGCAGCAGCAGTCGGCAAATCACTGATCCAAACGGTGTTTTGGGGTTCGATTCTGACCAAGTTACCGCTAGAGCCACTGGGATGACGCTTCTTCTCCGAAGCCATAACTAAATTTGAGGTTGCGGACAAAATGCTAGGGACGGAAGCCGAAGAGGAAAACATGAAAACCCTATCGAGAAATCAATCGCTATTTCATACCCAGTCGGTGAGGTACAAAGCATTAAGTTCAAACTGATTCTTGAACATGGAATAGTATTGTTTCTTTTACAAGTGTAATGACAGATCCAACTGTCGCCTTATTAGCTAGAACAGGCCCCAAAGACCGAATAACGCCATCATTGTTTGATAAGAATTTGGAATCTGCACAATACCCTAACTTGACAATTTGGTAGCACGCATATACATGGAAATAATGAAATGCACTTCCAGATTGCATTAGAACATATAACATGTCTAATCAAGCATTCAAAATTCAACTTTCATTTGTTTTTATTATAAGTGTACTCAATAATCAATCAAATTGGGAGCTAAGTCTAAACTTACATGTTTTCTAAAATGCAAAAATAAATTTAAAACGAAATTTGAACAACCCAAAATATAGGGAATAAGGTAAAATAAAAGGAATGAAAAAATTCTAAGATGAGTTGGTAAACTAAGAAATTAGTTGACAGACCTAGGACTAACAGTATATATGGCACAGGTGGGAGTTAATTGACAAAGATGAGATAGTTTTTGATCCTAGTCCCCATTTGGGATAACTCTTTTTGTTGTTGGTACAGGTTTCATTTCTCTTTTTTGGAGTTTACATCCTCTTTGTTGAAGAACAATGCTTTTCTTTTATGTTTTGATTCCAGTGGATGCCATGAGAGACAATCATGATGTAATGTTATGGATACATATGACGGATATGTCTACCTAATATGCTTTTGAATTAATTGACCGATAAGATTTGTTGATCCATGTAAAATGTGGTTTATTATAATATAAATAGATTGCAAATTTTTTTCCTCGGAAAAAAAAGTACACTTCCACAAACTTTAAAAGTCAAATCATTACATAAAAAGAATTCATTATCCCATAAACAAAAATATCTTATAAAGCATTTTAATGTCTAACTTAATCATGATCTTAAAAACTAGATCAATATTATTTATTAAACATAACTATTCTTGAAATATAAAAAATAATTTATTTATGTTTAAATTATATTATATATATTTATTAAAAAAAGAAAAAATATATTTACATTAAAGATTGCAAAAAATTATAATAATTAATATTTTGTAACAAAATTGGTTTAATGTAATGTATATTTACACATAATAATAATATATTTGATTTTAAATCCACAATCTAACCACCAAAAAACTCCATACATATAATAATATTGTATACTATATATAATTAGTAAGTTTATGATGTTGAACTTATTCCTAGGAAATAATTTATTTGTATTTAAATTAAATTATATATAATATAATTAATAAAAGAAAGATAATATTTTATATTATAATTAGTAATTTTATAATGTTGAATTTTATATATATATATATATATATATATATATTTATTTATTTCCATATATAAGAAATAATTTAGAATAATGGGCTTGTATCAACCACGGTTGACATTTTTACTATGATTATTTGTATTTAAATTAGATTATTTTAATTATATTATATATAAAAAAATTAGTTATATATATTTGAATTCAAGATTATTATTCTTTTAAATATAGTTTTATTTATTTTAATTTTAATTATATAATATATAATTAATAAAAAAATAGATTATTATAAATTGAAAACAAATACTTTTATATAGTGGTTGGAAAGTCTTCTTATTATGATTTTACTTTTTTATATATATTTTATATTTATATTTATATTAGCTTGGACTTAACTAGGATACGATTTGGGATTTGTATTGGCAAGCAATGGAGGAAGGAGGAGAGGAAACGTATCTTGGATAAAGGATGAGCTGAGGTCTTTTTAAATAAGAGGTGTTTTATTTTTCTTGGTTGAATGGATTGCACATGGGTGGTAAGATTTGGTTTCAAGGGTTTTCATAAGCCATTACTACCGAATTGTACCAAAATAACAAAATTTAAGTTGTAAATTAACTGATTATGACATGTGTCTTTTCCAACTAGTCTTGATCATCAAATTATTGTCTTTTGGATGCTTCTGCTAGCACAACAAGGCCATTTAATGCATGGTCCTTTTTTTGTAATCGGTTGCATTCTTTCTGGACTCAACCCAATCTCTTTTTGAGCTCTTCTTTCTCTTTAATAAGCTTGATATTCTGCTCTTGTGCCATTTTTTTTCTTTTCACTGCCTCCTCTGCTACATGTACCAGCTCTGAGTAATTTTTATTTTCTTCCTGTGGATCTTGTTTCAACATCCTATTTGCTTGTATCAAACCATCATTTATCTGATTTAAATGCTTATTCTGAAGTTTGAATTGATCAATTTATTTTTTTTACTTGTCCCTTTCAAATTCTTTCATAAAAACATTTGAATCCTCGTGTACTTCATCTGCAACATTATCTTTATTGAAATTCATTTGCTCCTTTGAGGATTCACCAAATTTGGCTTTAGCAATAGATTTCCCTTTAATATCTGAGATAAATGATATTGTGTTCTCTTCTAAGTCTTCTTCATTATTAAATTTATAGGGATACTTTTTTGGAGCAAGATCTGGAATGTTTTTCAAACTCTAATCAATGTTATTTAGTATTTCATTTAAAGTTGATTCCAATACCTTTGACCTTTTATCTTCCTCATCATCTGATGAATTTTGCACATCTATAGTTTGATCCTTTTTAATTTTTGGATCCAACACATCCCTCATGTTCAATCTTAATTTATTTACAGAGCGAGTTTTAGGCCTTTGGCACACCTTTACTCGCTTGTATGAGCTTTCCACTTTGTCAACAGAATCTCTACCCGTGTCGAAATATTTCAACCCTTCATCTTCAAGTCTACCCTATTCAAACTTAGAGAGCGTGTGAATAGTTATTTATTCCTCAAAAGATTTAACTTTATGTTGATCTTATGTTTCCTTCTCAGGGCAAGAATTGGATACATTAGCTGCTTTCTTATTAGAAGGAGTCTTTATGCCCTTTTTCTTAATAGGGGTTTGTTTTTATTTTATTTTATTTTGTTTGGGCTCCTTAGACTCGACCATGAAACCAGACCAGAATAGAAAATGAGACCAGGATCTCTTACATTTTTCTAACTCTTTGCTTATTAAATTTTAATCAACCCGTGATGGAATATGCTATGACTGGAAGATTTAGGATGATTCTACACCCTAGTAGCCATCTTACTTAGGATATTCAAGAAGTAATAGGGTATGTTTAGCCTTCTAATACCTAATACATGCTGCAAGAACCGCATATGGTAGAGGTAGATAGTGAAGAACATCCCCTCGCATGTAACGTATCTTTTAATGATCTACAAAATATCACTCCAATCTTCAAGCAAACAGGTCCTTGGAATCCCTTGGCCCCAATTAGGGTTTTTGTGTGCAGGTAGGAGAAATTGATCAAAGTCTTCATCCATCGGATGTCTCTTAAACCACCTTTCGCCCTCAGGAGCAACGTCGATAGCTTGTGCAATAGATTCCTTGGTTATAGAGAACTCGAACCCATCGAGGTTCACAACTGACCCTTTAAAATTTTGAGCAAAATACTTCGAAACTTCTACATTATGATCCCTGATTCTTTCACAGAGAGTATACCAACCAACTTCCCTCAATTTTGCAGCAGCAGCCGGGAAATCACTGATCCAAACGATGTTCCGGGGTTCGATTCTGACCAATTTACCGCTAGAGCCACTGGGATGACGCTTCTTCTCCGAAGCCATAACTGAATTTGAGGTTGTGGACAAAATGCTGGGGACAGAAGCCGAAGAGGAAAACATGAAAACCCTATAGAGAAATCAATCATTGTTTCATACCCAGTCGGTGAGTTACAGAGCATTAAGTTCAAACTGATTCTTGGACATGGAATAGTATTGTTTCTTTTACAAGTGTAATAACAGAACCAACTGTTGCCTTATTAGCTAGAACATGCCCCAAAGACCGAATAATGCCATTATTGTTTGATAAGACTTTGGAATCTGCACAATACCTTAACTTGACAATCTGGTAGCGCACATATACATGGAAATAATGAAATGCACTGCTAGATTGCATTAGAACATATAACATGTCTAATCAAGCATTCAAACTTCAACTTTCATTTGTTTTTATTATAAGTGCACTCAATTATCAATCAAATTGGGAGCTAAGTCTAAACTTACATGTTTTCTAAAATGCAAAAATAAATTTAAAATGAAATTTGAACAACCCAAAATATAGGGAATGAGGTAAAATAAAATGAATGAAAAATGTCTAAGATGAGTTGGTAAACTAAGAAATTAGTTGTCAGACCTAGGACTAACAGTATATATGGCACAGGTGGGAGTTAATTGACAAAGATGAGATAGTTTTTGATCCTAGTCCCCATTTGGGATAACTCTTTTTGTTGTTGGTACAGGTTTCATTTCTCTTTTTTGGAGTTTACATCCTCTTTGTTGAAGAACAATGCTTTTCTTTTATGTTTTGATCCTAGTGGATGCCATGAGAGACAATCATGATGTAATGTTATGGATACATATGACGGATATGTCTACCTAATATGCTTTTGAATTATGACCGATAAGATTTGTTGATCCATGTAAAATGTGGTTTATTATAATATAAATAGATTGCAAATTTTTTTCCTCAGAAAAAAGAAAAGAAAAAAAAGTACACTTCCACAAACTTTAAAAGTCAAATCATTACATAAAAAGAATTCATTATCCCATAAACAAAAAAATATTATAAAGCATTTTAATGTCTAACTTAATCATGATCTTAAAAACTAGATCAATATTATTTATTAAACATAACTATTATGGAAATATAAAAAATAATTTATTTATGTTTAAATATTTAAGATCAATATTATTTATTAAACATAACTATTATTGAAATATAAAAAATAATTTATTTATATTTAAATTATATTATATATATTTAATAAAAAAATATATATATATATTTACATTAAAAATTGCAAAAAATTATAATAATTAATATTTTGTGACAAAATTGGTTTAATGTAATGTATATTTACACACAACAATAATATATCTGATTTTAAAGTCACAATCTAACCACCAAAAAACTCCATACATATAATAATATTGTATACTATATATAATTAGTAAGTTTATAATGTTGAACTTATTCCTAGGAAATAATTTATTTGTATTTAAATTAAATTATATATAATATAATTAATAAAAGAAAAATAATATCTTATATTATAATTAGTAATTTTATAATGTTGAATTATATATATATATATATATATATATATATATATATATATTTCTATATATAAAAAATAATTTAGAAGAATGGGTTCCTGAATTAACCAGGGTCGATATTTTTATTGTGATTATTTGTATTTAAATTATATTATATATAAAAAAAATTAGTTATATATTTGAATTCAAGATTATTATTCTTTTAAATATAGTTTTATTTATTTTAATTTTAATTATATAATATATAATTAATAAAAAAATAGATTATTATAAATTGAAAACAAATACTTTTATATAGTGGTTGGAAAGTCTTTTTATTATGATTTTACTTTTATTATATATATTTTATATTTATATTTATATTAGCTTGGACTTAACTAGGATACGATTTGGGATTTTTATTGGCAAGCAATGGAGGAAAGAGGAGAGGAAACGTATCTTGGATAAAGGATGAGCTGAGCTTTTTTAAAATAAGAGGTGCTTTTTTTTCTTCGTTGATTGGATTGCACATGGGTGACAAGATTTGGTTTCAAGGGTTTTCATAAGCCATTACTACTGTCTAAAGGTAACATAGGGATCTACTTACCATTTCAAAATGTGATTTTTCATTTAATTTTTTAATATTTTTTTAAATTATCATTTAAATATTTTATCCAAAGTGTGATAATGACATGGCTGGACTATTTATAATTATAAATTGCTAAGTTAAAAGAGAAACTCACATTGAATGACATGTCTTCACCTTTTATAATAATTATAAATTGCTAGGTTAAAGGAGAAAGTCACAATGATTTTCATTTGGAGGTTATTGGAAATAACTTAATTTATGTTAAATATTTTGTAAATGATATTTACAAAGTTCTAATGACATGTTTTGATTATTTATGATAATTATAAATTGATAGGTTAAAAAGAAAGTCACAATGATTTTTATTTAGAAGTTATTGGGAATAATTTAGTTAATGTTAAATTTATGTAAATAACATTTATAAAGTTTAAAAAAAAGTTATTTTAAAATGAGAAAATATTTTTATAATTTTATTTATGCATAATAAATAAGGAAATTTAAAACATTTCCATAATGATTTTCTAATTATATTAAGTAAAATAAATTTAAAAATAAAAAATAAAAAATATAGTAATTTTAGATCTTTAAAAAGCTCAATCCCAATCAATGGACCATAAATAAATAATTTTAAACAATATTTCTTTTGTTAATGTGTTATGTCCAAATAAACAACTCAAGAATATTTTTGAGAATAATATTTTTGAAAGGGTAATAAAGACATACATATACAGATAAAAGCTTTTATAGTATGCCATTATGTAAGAGAATATGTTTTGAGAATAATATTTTTTGAAAGGGTAATAAAGACATACATATAAAGATAAAGGCTTTTATAATATGCCGTTATGTAAGAGTTTTTGGAATAGAATTATGTTGAAATTTAGAAGTTTATAAATTCCAAAAGTTTTTAAACTCAAATCTACTAATATTCCAAAATCTTTTACATGGTTACATAGCATGATTACTTACAATAATTCTCTTATACTATTATTCCAAAATCTCTTACATGGTGACATAGCATGATTACTTACAACAATTGTCTTACATGGTTACATAACATGATTATTTAAAATAATTATAAATGGTTATGTCAAAACAGAAAGTTCATATTAATTCTCTACCGTAGTTGGGTAAAAGTTCATATTAATTCTCTACCGTAGTTGGGTAGTTGGGATTAAAGATCTTGTAAATCACATTAGAAAATATTAGAATTTTTCAATCTATGAATGAAGAAAATATCATTGTGATTTTGTTTATGCATAATTGCTTTGAAAATTTAAAAGATGTACATGTTAATTTTCCATTAAAAAAATTAATAAAAAAATCTTAAACACATTGAAATTAGTGAATTAAATTTTCAATAAACATTAAAAAGATTGCAATTAAAATAGCGATATGTAAAAGAATTCAATTAAAAATATTGCAATTAAAATAGCGATATGTAAAAGAATTCAATTTGATCATTTGAAAACATTTTTAACAAAAGGATTGATATTCCTAGAAGCAAAGAAGTTTAAAAATATTTAAAATAATATTAGAATATGAAAACAAGAAAATATAGCTAATGCAACAAATGTTGGGGTATAAGAAAATATAGCTAATGCAATACATGTTGAGGTATTGCGTTAGCTATAAATAAAATGTAATTAATAAAAATTTGCGTTAGCTATAAATACAATGTAATTAATAAAAAATAGTTGAAATCTTATTAATGGGATTGGATTACCTGATGAAAAAGAAGCCCAGTGATTGAGTGGAGTAATATGTTAGCGAATGTAAGGGATTTTCTTAATAAGGATTCAAGCAAGCACCAACTAATGCTCAAATAAAAGATGTATGGAAATAGATCATGCTATTCAAATGGTGGGTCCAAACATCATTCGAGTCACATGGACATAAGTAGTCGACAAGGTAGCTAGTGCTACATAGCTTATTATTCCATGTTGTGCACTCAATATGGTATTATAATTGCTATTCCATTTGTACTTACTGAGTGTAAAATATTTACTTATTATTTAGCCTCCTCCATTTGAGTCTATAGGATTATGGCCACCACTTTGTCTCCTTCCAGGGTCATCATCCTTTCTTCTAAAGCATAGTTTTGAATTGAGAAACTAGTATTGTTATGAAGGCATCTAACTCTTTTGATAACTAATATTCCCTGGCCAATAGTTGCTCAATAAGTGGGAAATTTTCTATTGTGGCAACACCTTCTTGGCCTGTTACCTTTTCCCTTTCGTTATTCAATTTGGCAATCACCCTAGTTATTGCTTGGGCCTACTATTTTTAGCTTGTTTTCTAGGATTTTGTCCTTATCAACAATGTCATTTGTTGTCCTCATTAGCTATGGTGTTTGCTATGTTAGATGGAGTTCTTCCCAAACTATGGTAATTGAACAAAGTTGAAGCATAATATATCTATATATATAAGCTATACTTGGAGTCTTTGTAATTGATCGAATCAACAAAAAGAAAAGAAAATATTTGTTTTCACAATCTAATGAGACTTTGTATCATTTAGGGGTTACACTTAATCCAATGGTGGGACTCTTTGGAATACCTCCTTTATTGATGCATACCTCTTTATCGATCTCAACTGGAAACTAATTGTCATATTCCAATTGCATGTGCTTTGAGTTATACATCGAAGACACACATGCATGTGCTCTCGCATGTCCATCAAAGATGCACCTACTTGGAGTCGATTGCATCGATTAAGGTGACTTTGTTGTTTGCAGAGAGATCTATTTTGCACAAGAAGTATCTCAATTTTTCCTTCGGCCATATTGTACGATGTCCTCTTCGGAAATGTTCAGGACCTTCCAACCAACCAAAAGGGTCCCAATATAGACCGGGACTAGAAGAATGAATGGTTGAGCATGGAACAAACTATTGAGTCTTTAAATAGGTTTGAAGCTTCGTTGGTTCCCTAACTTCTGCAATAGAAAGCTTCAATTTTTAAATTTTATAGAGTCTATTGTATGTGCAACACAACTACGCAAAAACAAGAAAATATGCTGCAACTTATAACTATCTAAGAGTAGATTATAGCAGATGAGACTACAACACATCTCATAATTGAGCAACATGGTCAGAAGATTCATCGAGGATTGATAGGCTAACAATAATGACGGAATTGCTACGCCATGTGCTTAAGTTGTGCTCAAGAATGTTCATTCTCTTCTCATTTTTCTCTCCCCATTTTTCACCTAATTGAACCTCAAAAGTTTTCATATGTACATAGGGTTTTTGGTCCAAGCGACGGAAAATTTTAAGGATCCATAATTTTCTTAAAGTGTAAAAAAATTGGCTAATCTTACAAATTCTTATAAAATGTTGTTGATATTTTTGTAAAAATATTCAAATTTCTAGGGATTTCATATTGGTTCTAGCAAATTTGGGTGATGTTTAGAGTGGAAAAAAATTTCCTATGAAAGTTGGGCGAATAATTTTAGAAAAAAAATGAAAATGGCGCATCTTTTTTTTTTTTAAGTTACAAAATTAGCATATGGGATAAATTTCACCCCTAAATTTTCCAACGTGCAAGCAATGTCTCTCAAATGATCTTGGTAAATCTTCTTCAAACATTCATTTTAATTGTTATTTTCCAAGGTGACTAATTGTATGGAGAAAAAGCAAAATGTTTACTAGTTTGCATAGCATTCTAATTCCTCGATTTTCACTAAAATTTAATTTAATCAATAGGAAAACCCCCTCAATTACTAGGTGTTTTTTGTGAAATTCCCTTTGCCAATACTTAAAGCTGCTCATGGCAGACTAAGCTTCAAACTGAGTGTCCAAGATGCCGCAGTTATGTATTTTTAGTGGATTTTCCCTTTGTCGAAGAGATCTTAATTTTCTCATTTTAGGTGTAATGGTGTTCTCTTTAATAGTACTTATTTTTCTTCTTCTTATTTCCCAACGTATGGATTAAGAATTTTTTCATTTACAAATGCTCTGTATTTCGGGTGCATATTCCTTCGATTTGTGGTTTGTGTTAAGCAAATCGTAAGTTTATGTGTCAACTCAAAGCAATGAGTCTCGATTTTGATCATGAGAGGAATTTTATAAAAGGTTTAAGTAGACAACTGATTTCCTCCATTTTCACTCAATCTGGTTTAATCAACAAAAAAATTCCCTCCACTACTAGAGGTTTTTTTTGAAATTGCCTCATAAAAAAAATTATAGTTGTTAATAACATGCTAAGCTTCAAATTGAGTATCTAATACATTGCATTTCTGCTTTCTCACCAAAATTTTAGTTCATCAGAGAGATCTTTATTTTTTTATTTGAGTTGAAATGATGCTTGAACTCTTGTTGTAGTTCAGCATCCTCTTGAAGTATTTACCATCATTGGCTTGTCTCATGAGCTAGAGGCATTAGCGAGTTGGCTAAAAGAGAGTTTAATCTAACACATTAACACATAGTACACAATCAAAACACATTGGGAACCATCATAGGAACATATTTACACATATTTCTTACTTGTATTTTGTAAAGCTTTACAAAACACACATGTCCATTTGCTTCAAGTAAGCATAATTAGAGTCATAGCAATCGCAACAGGATCTTGCACTGGTGGATTGAGAGGTAGCATAAGAGACGTTGCAAGAGGTGGCAGAAGGAGAGACGTGGCAAGAGATGGCAAGTGACACATCAAATTGCTCTTTTCTCCTATAAGGAGAAGCTCAGTGATGTTAAAGTTTTTAAATGCCCTCGTTAAAAAAAAATTCTATTACCAAGAAGCATGTCATCAACTCGGCAATAAGACCCAATTCTCTTAATCAATTGCATTGCAATTGAATATTTGAAAACTTTAGAGAATGTTACCACATGAAATCATGATTTTGAGAAGTTTAGATAAAAATAACAATTGGGGATTGGCCAGATTCGAACTTTATTTTTGTTTATAGAATTTTGACTCATAAAAATCGGATTTATAAAAATCTTCCAAGCTTTGTAGCATGGTGTGTATGGAAAACTCGAAATGATGCCATTTTCAGAAATACTATTCCTGATATTAAATTTACTTTGTTCAACTTCTGGAAAAAAATTTCTTCATATATTCATCCTGGATACAAGGAAATATTTTTTGGCAGATCTCTGAACTGGAGTTTCAATGTGACTGGTTCAGCTTATGGGTGTTTTGATGGTGCTGCGACGGAACATAAATGTGGTGTTGGTTTCCACATTCATTGTGGAGAAAGTCTTTCATATAATTTTAATATTTCTGGTGGACAAGGCACCAATTCAAAGGCTAAATTATTAGGATTGTGGGGAATCCTTAAGGTGTCAATGTTATGCAGTTTGGGTACTTTTAAGATTTTTGGAGATTCCATGTTTATCATAAAATGGGCAAAAGGTCTGTTAAGGATGAAGACCATTCACGTAAAACAATGGAGCACTAGAGTAAAAACTATGATTAATTGGTTCGATGATCTCCAAATTGAACATATCTACAGGGAATCTAATGATGTAGCAGATTCATTGTCCAAACTTGCACTGGATTGTGAGGCTGGTATACTTTTCTAGGAAGAGTGGGTAGAAGGTGTCAATTTACAAAACGGTTCATTGTTCTTCTTGGATGATTCTGCTTAAGTCCTTACAGTAGGATTAGCTGGAATCTTATGTTACTGTTTTTTTGTTAATGGTTTGGTAAACACTGGAAGTGAACAATTCCTTATTTCGACTTAAAAAACCGTAAGTTTATGTTTTGAAATCCCTGAAAAAAAAAAAAAACAACAAGAAAAAGAAGTCATAAAAAAATCTAAAACATCAACCTGAATATTATGCGATCAAAATCAAATCTAATACAATGATACATTGTCTATCGACAAATATAATAATGTTCTAATTTTACTTGTATCATTTTTTTTTTAAATTTTTGAGCATCTACCTGAGATGCTCAATAACCATGGTAACCATATTAATACCTTTTGGTAACTAGTAATGGAAAACATATTACTTTCAATAAACGGGAAATATAGTTAACGGAAAACATATTACTTTTATTAAACGGGAAATATATAGCTAATGAATCATATTATTTGGGCCATGAAAATAATTTTAGTGGACCGAAAATATAGCACATCTATAGTGGCGTGAAGAAAGTATAGAGTGTAGATATAGCTCGATTTTTGAAATAATATCTTAAACCGGATCTTTCGATTAGGACATGTGCTCACTTAATACTTTTCATATGCGCAGTGTAACCCCAATGGTGGGTGAGGATGCCGAATCGAGCAGGGTCTCGGGGTGGGTGGGGACACTTAATACTTTATTCCTGGATTGTCAACGATCTCCACAAATTTTATATTTCCAATGCTAAAATGAAAATGAAGACTTTTGGAGCTCGAGTTACAATGCTGAGGTATCTACATTTTGCCATTTTCAAGTTGCTTATTTGTTTATTAATTCTTTGTGTTTGTTTTTCGTTTAAATTGTAATTTCAAAACAATGAAATGTACAAAATGATGATACCATTTTTTTTTAATTTTAATTTTTAAGTATTTTAAATAATGGTTTAATGATTGATGTTGTACTTTTCCTTTTATTGTATATGTTTATGTTTATTAGATAAGAACATTATTTTATAGTAGTTTATTTATTTTATTTTTTGAATTTTATGGTAAGTTTTGGTGGGAATCTAGCAATTTACTTTTGGGTAAAATCTGAATTTGGAAGTGTTTAAATTGTATTTTTGAATCCATAAATAAATTCAACACCTTTGAATACACATTGGCACCCAAATTATACAATTTTCATAGCTAATATATATGATTCTAAGATTTTTTTAAAATTTCCAACCAAACATAAAGTTAAAAAAGTAGAATAAATATTTAGACTAAACCTTATTTTATATATTGATGACTTTGATCATAATAAATGAAAATAAATATTTGAGTTGTATATAAATAATTTATAATTTGGATTCTTTATTTCTAATTCCTTTTAATTAACAAGGTCTAAACATAAACATATAGTTAATTTGATAGAACCAGCTTAGATCCAAATCCTAGGCTCTATCAAGCACCGAGAGGGATCAAATCTCTCGAGGTGTAAACCTCTCCTTGAATAGCTCCTTGAGTGCAATACGTGAGCCACCTAATCCTAAGCTCTAAAGTATCTAGTTTAAGTCTCATATTTACTTTTTACTTTGTATTATTCTTTTTTGTTTATGGCCGACATAATATTTATTACTTTTTACTTTGTATTATTATTTTTTGTTTACTTTGTATTATTTTGTTACTGGACAAACACTCTAAAGTCTCATATTTACTTTTCACTTTGTATTAAAAGTAAAAATAAAGTCTCTAGTTTAAGTCTCATATTTACTTTTTACTTTGTATTATACTTTTTTTGTTTGTGGCAGACATAATATTTACCACCTAATCCTAATCTCTAAAGTCTCTAGTTTAAGTCTCATATTTACTTTTACTTTGTATTATTCTTTTTTGTTTATGACCGACATAATATTTATTACTTTTTACTTTGTATTATTTTGTTACTCGACAAACACTCGACTCACAAGATTTCCCCCATACTGAGCTCTCGACGCAAAAATGAACTTTATTTTCTTTTGAGAAATGACAATTAAATAATTTCATTGTATGATAGATGTTAATGGATGTATCTATTTAGTTAATTACTTCTTAAAACCATCCATACAAAGCCAATATATTGAAATATTGGCTTGAAAAAATAAAAATAAAAAACTAGATGGAAAGCCATGGTAAATTATTATAAAGAAAATGATGAAAAATATTCATACCATGACCAAAATTCTTAGGCATTATGGATTTGCAAATATTATATTTGTCAAATTTTGCAAGATAGTAGCTAAAATAATCTTTTGTAAAAGGAACATGGAATATAAAATATAATTTCTAAATTTCCAAGCACGTCAAATAATTGATAAAAGAATAAAATAACACAGAATTATTTGGTGTGATGTGGGAGACAAATTTGATTTTGATTGTCAATATAAGGAGCTCAACCATTTTCCAATACTTTTATACTATTTTTCTCTTCATTTGCAAGCAGTAATGCACATTCACTTGTTATATTACATATAATAACTGAAAAACATATACATTTTATATCATATATTATTTTGAATTATTTTAATTTTTTATAAAAAAAATGATTTGAATATTTTGATTATATAAATGTAATTTATTCATTTACAAATATATATAATATTTGATAAAAAAATAAAAGACTATAAATTATTTAATATTATATAAAAAATAGCTTTAATTTTAATTATTATTATTATGAGAAAACCAACAATTTCTCAACACTTTCACAATCTTTGTGTAGATACCACGGTAGAAAATAACTTTAATTTTAGTTATTATTATGAGAAAGCCAACAATTTCTCAACACTTTCACAATCTTCCCCTCTTCATTTGTGGATACCACTATACATTGCTCTTATTGTGTGGCACATAATAACTCTAAAACCACATGAATTTTCTATGGGACATTATATTGAGTTGTTTCACTTTCTGGTTTGGAAATAATGATTTGAAAACCTCTTATGTTCTTGTCATAAATTATTATTAGCTCTCCAATACTTCACATAGAGGCTTGGAAATTGCTATCATGAGTTCTAAATATATGTATGAAATGTCTCTTAACGTTTTATGACTTTCGATGTTAGAAGGTCATGCTTTTCCTAATACACTTTGTACTTTCATTTCAAGAAGTAAATATCAAGTCCTCTTTTGACTGCAATGCATTGGAAAGTATCTTTCCATCATAAATTTGATGTTGAGGGAGATATAGAATTATGGTTATAATTTTTAAATGAACTATAAGATGTGATTGATGTTAACTTTATACTTTCTTTATATGTTATTATAAAATATGATTGATGTTAACTTTATACTTTCTTTATATGTTATGACAAAATTTGAAATGAATTGTCAACAAAGAAGGATAAGAATTTCTTTTATGGTTGACATGAGGTCCTAGGGTAAAGAAACGGTAGACCATGAACAATATCTTGACTAAGAAGTAAAAAATAATGATATGATCAAAACATTGAATATTGAAGAAATCCTTCCAGAAGTGATCGATGGTATAGGGATTGACACATTACACAAAATTAATGACAATTTAGAGTAAGTATTTTTTTTTAAAAATGAAGTGTTAAATAAACAATAAAAATACACATATTTAATTCAAAGATGTTGCCAATTAGTTATTAATATAATTATAAATATTTGATTTAAGTTGGTATACCTAGGAAAGGATAATTCATTTCCTTTCCAAACTTCCATGTTAGACATGCCAAGTCGTATTAGCATGTGTTTAATCGACCATAAGTATTATATATACAAGGTGAATTGAGAATTTCTACAAAATATTTTTTCAAAGCTTTATGTAAAATATATAAAATGATATTATTAAGGTTTTTTTAATTTTTAATTTTAATTTTATTTAAATAATATTTCAATTGAAGTTTATTTTATAGAATAGTAGAAATAAATTAAGGAAAGAAAGGGAATTAGAATAATATACATTAGACATAAAGTATTTTTTCATTTATCCAAATCTAGAAGCCTTTGTTCAACTTTGTTTAGATGGAAGTTTTGACATTAGAGTTTAGAGAATGACCATGAAAACAAACACAAAAAAATCATAATTACAAAAATAGATATTGCAAATACAGGAGATTATGAAAGGGAAAGAGAAATGTGAAAGAGTATGGTGTACTATTTGTCGTACATAAGGTTAAGATAGGGGAGAATGAGTGATGGTCATAGATTAGTTGGTAGCAGGACACCCGAATCCATTGGTTCCAGGACCATGAGGAGGACCTTGGTGTGATATATGTAAGGTTTGGGGCTATCCAAGAAATAATTGTCCAAAGATGCAGATGTATCATACTACACCTCAGAATTTGATCTACAAATTTTGTAAATCGATAAGGCACAATGAAAATGATTTATGTGTGCTGGATATGATGAGGGAATGAAATTTAGACTTATACAGAGTTTAGGTGAACCTTATAACAGTAGAAAGAGTAGCACCATATAATGCATCGGTTGGAAGAGGAGGGTATATTCTAGGTGGCAGAGGAGGATTTTGAGGACATGGAAAAGGAGGATTTGGAGGCTTTGGTTGAGGAAAGGCCCCTGTAGTATGTTACAATTGTGTCTAGGAGGGTCATTATGCACAGGAGTGTATGAACTCATGTTCTACCTATTCATATTTCTATCCATTCTATAATGTGATAGAGGATTTTCCACAGTTGATAGCTAGATGGCAAGAGACGAGGAACCAGAATTAGAATCGCAATCAAAATCAAAATTAGAATCAAAACCAACACCAAAATGTACATATGATAGCTATAGAACCTTGGGAGGAGAAAAAGAAGATCGTAGTGGTTACGTGTGGAGGAGTCAAAACTGGAGTTGATGTGACAAATGGAGAGAATAAAAAAATACCTCTGGTTAGAAAGGAAGCAACGTTTAGACCAAAATTTGATCCTAGAAGGGAAAATGAAACTTATGTTTATGTGTGAGATGAACTGTGACAATTGGATTAGGGTGAACCCTTTATGCTAGAGATTCAGGATGGTCGTCTAGTGTACAATATGCCTCCTATATACGATTAAAAATTCTCAGGAGAATCAAAGAAAAAGGTAAGTACTCTAGAAAGTTTCTTGAAGAGTTGTTTGGACTTAGATAAAGATGGATCAACTATGAACACTTTACGCAAGCTAATATATCAATGTGCAAAAGAAATGGAAGGGTATAAATTAGTAAATAATATTCGAGATAGAAGAAGGACTAGGAAGGAGTTTATATTAAGTGCACAAATGTGAGAATATGACATGGGTTATGCTATTTTAGACTTGGGACATGGAAAGGTATGGGTAAATCTAAAATGGTTTTGTCTCCAATATAATTACGCCTGGCCAATCAACTTAAAATATATCCAATTGGGAGGATTGAATGAATAACAATTGATATTGATGGTGTGCGTAGTATAGCAAATTTTGAGATCATTGAAATAGAAGATAATAACAGACCATATCCAACATTACTACGGTTTGATTGGATTTTAATAACCAAGCAATTATCAATTTGAAAAGAAGACAAATGGTGTTTGAGTCTATGGATTTTAGAGTAGTTTCTCCATTGGACCCAAATGAATCTAGACGTTATGTAAATCCTGTGACTAGTAGTTTCGATGTTGGAGAACTTGACCAACTATATAGCATGACTGCACGAATGGATGATTATGTGGATCCTATAGTCAATGGTGTAATAAGTTGATGTAGTGTCGTGTCTTGTGAATACGATTCAAAGGCATCTTTAGAGGATTCACAACAAAGCAAACATGAAGTATCTACTCAAAGATGTGTTGGCCTAACACGATCACTACGCTGGATTGGTACTGAGGTATGTGAACCACCTAGTTTTGATTGATTAACAAGGGTAAGTTCCTTTATAGTAAAATTTGAATCACATATACAAAAGAAACAAAGAATACTGGCACTTGATGTTACACTCAGAGTGACTCCCATGTGATGGTGGAGTGCGCATTTAAAAGTAAGGTTGAATACTATTAAAACTGTAAAAGATTGAGGTAGATCAGATTTGACTCTAGATATATTCAACTATATCAAAGTATAAGGGGTTGAGTAAGACTAAATACCATATCACCAGTTGTGTTAAGGAATGGAGGGTTGTACCTTAGCAGGAATGGGTACTTAGGTTTATTTACACATTGGATATTATTCCTAAGAATTGGTACATAGAACTAGAAGTGCGCATAGGCACAACAGATTGGGCTGAGTTGTCGCGAAACTTTATGGTCACATTCAATTTTGAAGATGATGACCTGAATGTTGATGGAACCTTACAAGTAATTAAGTAGAATATTTTCCGTACAAATGAGCCATAATTCTATTGGAAGATGCAACCCGTAGTCACAACTGCTCCATAATTGTTAGGATGTTATAACATGGCCATAGAGACTTAGGACGGTGAAGATCCGAGAAATATTCATATCCCATTATTCCCATCCATTGAAAACACGCAAATTCAACACTGGAAAAGATGAAAAACCCAATTCTGCAAGCATAGGAGATTATTGGGATGAGGAGATAGTCCAGAAAATCACTGATCTTCTATAAGAGTATCAAGATTTGTTTCTCGCCATGTTTTCTCATATTAATGGAATTGTTGGGGAATTGGGAGAAATAAAGATTCCATTGAAAACAAATGCAAAGCCAGTTAAGCAAAGACCTTATACATTGAATCCAAAATACAAGGAAAAGGTAAAAGTAGAGCTTGATTGAATGTTGGAAGTTGGAATTATAGAACCTGTCACAAAATCTGAATGGATTAACCCTATGGTTGTACAAGATAAGAATACTGGAGGATTAAGGATTTGTGTTGATCTGCAAAAACTAAATGATGCTTCTCTGCATGATCCTTTTCAAACCCCATTTATCAATGAAGTACTAGAAATGTGGGAGGACAAGAAGAATATTCATTCACAGATCAATTTTCTGGGTATACTAGATTAAGATAGCCAAAGAAGACAGACATAAGACTATCTTTGCGAGAGAATGGGGTTGCTTTCAATACACTATTATGCCATTTGTATTAAAGAATGCACCGGCTGTCTTTTGAAGAATTGTTGTCATGAATTTCAAGTAATTTATACATAATTTTTTAGAGTTGTACTTGGATGATTGGAAAATATTTAGTTTGTTGAAGGATCACATTGAACTTCTGCACCTGATGCTAGATAAGTGTCGAGAGTATCATATATCTCTAAATTTGAAGAAGTGTATTTTTTGCACACTGTTTGGAATATTATTGGGGCATGTAGTATGTAAGAAAGGACTATTGGTAGACCCTATAAAGAAAACTATAGTAGTAAATTTGCCACCACCTACGTCGATGTGACAGTTAACATGAACATTGGGATATAGTGGATATTATAGAAAGTTCATCAAGGGATACATGAAGATCACAACACCTATGGAAAAAATGTTGAAGAAAGAATTCAAGTTCAATTGGAATGAAGAATGCCAATGAAGCTTGGATACCTTGAAATATAAGCTAGTAAGTACACCAATATTAGTTTTCCCAAATTGGAATAAGGAATGTAATGTGCATGTAGATGCATCATCTATTGCTTTAGGCATGGTATTAGCTCAACCATGTAAAGGAGATTTAGACCATCCAATTGCATTTTCAAGTAGGAAAATCTCAAGTGCATAGCAGAATTACACTACTATAGAGTGCAAAGGGTTGGCTATGGTTTATTCACTACAAAAGTATGATACATTATCTATTGTGATCACACTTCAAGATGTATACTAATCATTCTGTACTTAAATACTTAGTGAATAAGCTAGTGATGGGGGGGGGACCTGTAGATGGTTGATACTATTCCAAGAGTATGAATTTGAAGTAATAGTGAAACAAAGGAAGATGATTGCTGGTCCAGACAACTTGTCACGGTTAACCTCAGGAGAAGATACCGGGAATTTGGATGAAAACCTGCCTGATGCACACCTATTTGCAGTACACATGGTGGATGAATATTTCACAGAAATTGCACATTTTTTTGGCACTAGGACACCTCCATCAGAATATATGGTTGCGCAGAAGAAACAAATAGTAGTAAAAGCATTTAATTATTAATGGATTGCAGGAAACTTGTATAAGTTGGGTGCAAATGGGATCTTGAGAATATGTGTGTTAGAACACGAAATCCCTATGATACTAGAAGAAGCTCATGAAGGAGTTGGAGGAGGACACTATGTTGGAAAAGCAACAACACAAAAGATATTGCATGTAGGACTCTGGTGGACCACAAGGCATAGGGATGCCAATGAATACTATCAATCCTACGATGTTTTTCAAAGAGTCGGGAAACCATCAAGAAAATATGATATTCCATTAGTCCCACAGATTACTTTACAACCCTTTAGGCTTTGAGAAATGGGCATTAGACTTTATTGGACCTATTAATCCCCCAACAAAGGGATCAGGAGAAAGGTACATCATTACTGAGACAAATTATTTGACTAGATGGGATAAAGCAACGAAACCAATTAAGGGTTACAGCGTAGAGACCACTACGCAATTCCTCTTCGAGAATATGGTAACAAGTTTTGTCCATTCGAGGATTCTCATGAGTGACTAGGGGACTCACTTTTTGAATAAGACAATTGATGTACTAGTCACACAATTTAAGATATACCATCAAAAGAGTACACCATATCATCCTCAAGGAAATGGGATAGTAGAAGCATTCAATAAAATACCGGAGTATGCGTTGAAAAATATTTGCAATGTTAATAGAGATGATTGATATATTAGGATTCTTGCAGTATTATGGTCTTACAAAACTACAAGCAAGAAGCTGATTAGGAAGACACCCTTTATATTAGTATATGGACAAGAGGTAATCATTCCCATGGAGTTCATTGTACCTAGTTTGCACATTGCATCAATGACAGGACTGATGGATAAAATACAACAAAGAAAATATTAGAAGACCCGATGGAGCTAGAAGAAGACCACTTTGTCACATCATATCATCAACACGTGAAGAATGCAAGTGAGAAAACATGGCATGATAGGTGCATTAAGCAGAAGTAATTCTAGAGAGGAGATTTAGTGTTATTGTATGACAATAAGTACTAGAAACACCTAACTAAGTCCAGAATGCATTGGTTAGGACCCCATGTCATAAATTTTTTCACAGGAGGAGGAGATATTCAATTGAAGAATTTGGATGGAGAAATTAAGGAATGATTTTTCAATGGAAGCTGACTAAAAATGTATAGGGACATTCGTCCTTCCACGCACTAAGTATAAGAACTTGAAAAGAAAAAGAAATGATAGAGGGAAGAAGAATGGGAAAATAAGTAAGAAGAAATAGAAGAAGTTGTAAGAAAACCATACCTGTTGCAGAAAGAGTTGCACGCAGGAAGGGATCGTGATAGACTGAAGAAAAGTATGTAGGAATCATTAAAGACTGGAAAGTAGCAAAAGGAATGAGACACGACAACATTAAGGAGGAAATCAACGGCATCATAATGAAAGTTGGATGGATTTGAAGCGAATCAAGGAAAATCTAAGGTGAATGTAGGGAAATCAGAGGATAATGATGGAAAATCTAAGGAAATCAAAATAGTAAGTGGTGCCAAACCTCTCATGCAAGGAAGTGGAAAATTATAAATGTGACTATGAGTAAGTGAGGAATCCATCATTCATTGAAATCACACTAGAGAGTGAGGTTTATAGAAGGAGGGTTGGCAGTTAAATTTTGCACCTAGAGAAACCATGGCACCCAAAAAACCATTCAAAATGAAGAACCCGATAGTAGGATTGCATATAGGGACCGCCGAGTCACTAGGAATGTTTAGATCAAATCCCGTCATGTTTACTTGTGACTATATTCCACCAAGAAATATTACTGCAAATCTATTCAACCTACCAAACACAAGGGTGACATATATACCAATACTAGAGATTCTGGAGGGGTACTAGTCGAAGAAAATATGTTAGGAAGTTTGTACATGTTTCAGTTCATGGATCAAGTCATTACCAATGAAGAAAAGTTTCTGGAGCTGGTGGACAACAATTACATGAACAAAAGGATTAGTCCAGACCCAAAGGATCTAGTTGAATTGGAAGTTCAGACATGGGTCGTTGGATTATAGAAGTCAGGTGTCCTAAATTTGCTGGACATTCCTTATTTCGAGAGAACTCCGTAGGTAAAGCTGTGCACACAGATGTTGTTATCATGCATACATGGTGGGTTCATGTGGATGGACAGACCCATATCCATAGACGCCAATTTGATAGAGCATATAATTGGATTTCCAAATAGGGGAGAAGATGTGAGTGCCCTTCTAGATTAGAAGAAGGATATATTCCTTACAAAGAAAATGACGGAGAAATATGGTACCCAAAGAGTTGATAGAGGATTATCATTCGAACATATCAATGAAAAAGCAATAAGGTTTGCATCTCAAATATTATCTTGTAAGATATTTCAGAAGAGTCACAAAGACAAGCTTTCAGCAACAATAATAAAAACTGCAACTTAGTGCGTAGAGGGAGTACAAATGAACTGGTCGACATTCATACTGAACGATTTTTTGACTGATTTCCAGGATGCATAAGATAAAGTACACCTATTTTTCATTACACTTGGCTACTAATATGCATTGCGATGGTGGGATAGAAGGACCTGGTAGAGAGCCAATTATTTCAAAGGAACGGGAAGCCTTTTTAAGCAGCGCGATATGCAAAATTTATGGTTTTCAGAAAACAAGCACAAACATATAGTTCTTCCTCTATAATGAAGATATTGCGGATGTCATCAAGAGGTTTCCACGCATACAGCCATAGATGATGGATGCATAATATGGGATTGTGCACTTTAAGGAAGGGATGCATCAAGACAAAAAAGTGATCCCAAGAAGCAATGGTTACCTACAATGTTTACGCCTTTAGAGGATGACATTAGTCACATCATAAATGAATGGGCTCTTCCATGGAAATTTATAGTAATAGAGGGATAATAAGCCACACAAAAACAATAGTATGGACAACAAGAAGACATTCCACCATAAAATAAGTCCACAGATGAAGAGACTGAGTGTGTAGAAATTTTCCCTGATAATACACAATAGACTGCATAGACTAAGAAAATAAAAGAAAAGGACCTGCTTGAAGGATAAGAAAGGAAGAAGAGGAAAGCATCCAATCTCATCTTTGTTCGGGTGTTGACAGAGGACGATGTGGACCATATTGGATGGGAGGTCAAGAATGTCACTGAAGAAGTAATAGAAAATGTATCCACAAGGGAATAAATGGAATAACTTGTGATAAAACAAAACGAGATATTCATGAAGGTTGAAGAAGATTTTGTGACAATAAATCAGTTGTTGATAATGACCAAGAAGGAAGAAGGAAAAAATAACATGCAAACACACCCAACTATACCAATGTAGGTTACAATGGAACCACAACAAGGATTGAATATTTTGGCAACAACACTGGTATTTCCCACACAACAGATCTAGGAGTCATTGTTCACAATAATTTTGGTAGAGATAGTTTTTACGCACTTACCTATGGATGAGCTGCATACACTGCATACATCTATCGCGCAAGAGATCCGAGGCTGACATGAGGCGGCCATAGCAGAGCGGTATAGAATCCAAGAGGAAAAAGAAGCATTAATGGAGGAATGCTAGAAAAGAAGAAAGGCGAAAGAGGAAAATGTGTAAAAGGAAACAAAGCTACATAAGGAAGAAGAAGAGGCAGCCAAAAAGAGTGATAAGATAAATAAAGAAGTAAAGGAAATGCAATATAAGAATTCACGATTGCAGAAAGTAGTCAAGGAAGTATGTAGTACACTACAAGATGTACATATAGAAAAGAATACCACTCCAAAAGAGAAGGTAACAAAGATAGGTGAAGCCATTCAAGGTTCCCACTCTAATATTGAGGAGCTTATAGCAAAAAAGAAACTAGGGACACCACCAGAAGCTAGATCATAGTGCAAAAAAAGAGAAGAGAGTGAACATTGCAATAGGAAACATCAGGACCTTGGAATTAATATGTGAAAAGTTTCATGAAGAAAGTAGTCATCTATGGGAATAATTGGTTGTAGATGAACAATTGAGGGATGTGGACCAAAATAGGTTGCACAAGAAGCAGTATAGAAGATGTGCCACTGTTTGACTACCCTAACAGTCACGAAAAATATGACCAATATGGGAGAATACAGAAAGCAATAGATGGAAGTAAGCATGATCCAGTAAGAGCAATAAAATATAGCCAACAAGCTAGAGCCTTTACAAGATCAAGCTATTCAAGTTGCAGAACAATTTGTGTAGGTATCGGGGTAGGTTAAGGAAACTGTCGACGAATGCAAAGAAACCTTGAAGTTAATTCTCAGTGAGCAGATGGAATAAGCAATTTTGGCCAAGGAAGCATAAATGAAGGTGAAGGTCATGACTACATAGGCATCCCTGCAAAAGTTAGAAGCAATAGTGCAACCAAAAAAGCAAGCAGAATAGTGAACATGAATAGATTCTCAAATTTTGGTTAAGTGAACAAGGTGACTTGGGACGAGCCACATGTGATTGTTGGGTGCGTGCTTGACTGAGGTCAAGAAGGGACTATTTTTGGGAAGTGCACACAAGGATGTGGACCACACACATGTAGCAAATGGGTGGAAGAGTGGAAAACATGTAAAGTAGTTAGGGTTTTGGTCCACTAGGCATATTTTTTGTCTGTTTGTGGAATCCCCCCCCACTCAAAAAATATAATTAGGAATTAGATAGAGGTATGGATGGATGAGAAAGGAGAGAGACAAGGGAGAGGATATGATAGAAATAGAGAGGGATATAATGATGTAATACTTTTATGTTTTTGGGCTTCTATCACGCAATGCGTAGGAGATGTATGGTTATGGATGAATGATAATATGTTGAAGATGTTTTATCCTCTTCGTGTATTCATGAATTTTTATTCTTTTGCACACATACTGAATATGATGTTACTATATTTTTGAGTAACTGATCTGAATATGTTCAAGTTGTGCTTGTTTTTCTATTATATATCTAATGTTTGTGCACATAAGTGAGAGAATTTCCTCCTAACCCTTCATCTTTATAGAAAGTTGGTTCCTACACCCCCCGTAGCAGATGCCTTGGGTGAGACTTCATCTGTCTAACAGGTGATTCCATAAGGGCCGGTATCTAGGGGTTTTGTTGGTATTTTAATCCTAGAACTTGGGTCCACCCTTTGTGTGCCAACATGTTGTCTGGAACCATTGTTCTAATTTAGCATAAGCTACTTCACAATTATGGAATCCTTGCTTGCGATTAAAAAATAAAATATCTTTATCCCCATTTTCTATGATTTTAGTCACATCTATAACACCAACTACTACTGGAGTTTTACCAATGTGGTAAAAACATTTGACCATTGAACATTAAACACACAATTCATACTACAAATTGTACAAATCATTTACAAGACTGCATTTTCCTAGATACTGATGTTGTAAATCCATTTAATCATTGAACATAAACACTAAACATAAAAGTTAAGACATACAACCTTTACAAATCATTTATGAGATGAATAAATTTTACATAATAATCTACAACATAGTTCCAAACTACAAGCTTTAGATCATTTCTAAGATTCAAATTTGCATAGTTTTAATGACTAATCAATAAGACATACTACTTGAGTTTTGGATCATTGATCATAGATGATATACTTCCAAACTACAAGATTTGGATCGTTGATGAGATTCATATTTTACAAAACATAATTACTTCAAACATTCCATACTACTTGATCTTTACCATATCATAAAACCATTTCAATATTGAACATTAAACACTAAATATAAACATTAAACCATATGTTACAAATTGTACAAATCATTTATGAAATTCATCATTTACATAATATAGTCGACAACACTTCTCCAAACTACAAGCTTTGGATCATTAATAAGATTCATCTTTTACATGAATACAAGATTGTCTACAACACTACCAAGCTATAAAACATTGTATCTAGGACAATTGGAGAAATAGAGACTTCTCGGGAAGTGACTAAGCTAGTGGAATTGTCTATAGCACTTCCAAACTACAACACTACCCATCTAAAACACATTATATCTAGGGACAATTGGAGAAATATACTTGTCAAAAACTGACTAGACCACTTAAATTGTCTACAGCACTTCCAAACTACAAGCTATGGATCATTTAATGAGATTCATCTTTTACATGGCACAAGACTAATTATGTCTACAACAATGCTATGAAACATTGTATCCATTTAATACATTATGTTTTGAATATTCACTCCTAACAAAAATTTTCACTATTTATTGCTAACATTATGAAACAAATCATTAAACATACATTTAATAAAACATACTTTCATATACATCTTGCAAAATTATGATATAGGCATTTATCATACAACTACAATATGTACTCAACACATATATATGTAAATTATGCTATATTTAATCCAAAAATAAATTTTTAATGTCCAAAACAACTACTATATGTATCAACACATATATATGCAACATAGTCTAGAGTTCAAATGCAAAAATCAAAATGCTAGTATCCAAAACATAACAAAGTTCTCATGTCCAAAACAATTACAATATGTATCAACACATGTATGTAATATAGTCTAGTTCAAATTCCAAAATCAAAATGCTACTCCAAAACATAACGAAACATAACGAAGGAGGACAATAAAAACTCTATATCAAAAGAGGATCAATATACCCAGTTACACGTTTTCCTTTGTCATGTCCACCGACTTGTAAAAAGTGACCATAACAAATGTAAATGTAAATATAAATTTCATACTAATTGAACAATTTTAAAGTAAATTCAAAAACTAAAATAAACTTATAAAATAAAATTGAAAAGAATAATAATTTATAAATTATTACCTCCCACCACAAATACTTCCTCGTGCTTCCTAAAATTTAAATTTTGTAATTAAATTTAAAACATTCCATGAACAGAATAAACTAAACATAAGTAACACTTTAAATCAAAATTAAAAAGTTTTAAAGCATGCTTACATTTCCATGTGATAAAGATGGAATATCATAAATAAAAATTGGACCGAATTGAACCTATGAAGAGAACCATTTTCGATTACAAACCGTGTTCATAATAACAAGGAAATACATAAATTACTTAAAGTGAAATTTTAACATAATATAATACATGTTTGAAAAACATAAATATAGATATTTAACAAAATGGACCCCTCTATGTTCTTCTACATTTTCACTAGAGTAAGTTACTCTAAAATCATGTTCATTCAACAATATAGAAAACTAAAATCAATAAATATTTATTTAAAATTTATTGTTACATATCTAAATATACAAGGCCATAGATATATAACAACCAAAAGTTAGAATCAAAATGAATGAAACAATTCTAGATTACATATAAACACAAACCACTGCTCTACTCTCTCTATCATGAGATATGACCTCATAGGCTGAATCATGACATTCCTTTGCATAGGACCTGATATCTTCAAGGCTCATTGTGTCTACATCATCATTGATTTTGTAAACAAACCTTTGAAAAAACTATCTCGAGCCCTCTCTCGACCCAATCCAACATCAAATACTAAAAATGCCATTGTTAGACCTTCTGTCACAACATCCCTTGAAACTCTACCAACTTTGAATGTAGGCTCCATCTTTGATCTTAAAGTAACAAGCCTAGCAGGGCGAGATATCAAAAGAGCTGGATGTCGATGAGTTGAAGGATCTTGAAAAGCACCGCTAGGATCATAGGTTCGACCCCTTCCAACTCTATCAAAGTTGGAAGGAATGTCAGTATAATACGAATTCATATTTTCAAAAAAATATGCATAAAAATATTTGGAAAAATAAATCGTTACCTCATCATTCCATTGAAATATACCTTAGGATGCAAGTAACCGACCATAGAAAAAATGTGCAAGATGATGATGCTTGAAATATAGCACTGTCAACATTTTTCGCTTTATTTCTTCTTTGTAATTAAAGATTGAAGTGGCTTGTTATTTTGTCACCCTCGTCTTCATGTCGACCCACTTGTCAGGACCCATCACATCTACCCTTATCCTCTATACCAAGTCAATAAAACTATTTGTAGTTGGGACGAGACTCTGATATACATCAATGAATTTTCACAATGAATGCAGAACAATCTCCAAAATTTATTTACTCTCAGAATGGAGATCCAAACTAGAAATATCATCCCACAATTTTGCATGGTGAGATGTACAATGTTGAAGGGTCAATTATTGAACAACATTTTTCCATGGATTTTCCTTAGGTATATCAGAGGGATAAGTTGATATGGGTGTAATACCCACATCTTGTTCAATAGTTACCCTCCTTGTTCGACCTTCGCCCCTCACTACACAATTGGTAGAATGTTGATCTTCTTCTAAACCTTGCTTTGCTACAAAAACATACACAATCAAGTGTGTAAAGACACAAACTTATTGAAAACATGTGCAAAATTATAATTGATATATATTCACATAAATAAATTTTAAACAAAATTATACCAATAGATGGTCAAGATGGAAATTCTCCCATAGAAGATATGTGGGAATCCTTTGTGGCCCTTTGACATTATTGGTGACTATACAATAGGATGTATTCTCTAGATTAATCCGACCATCTCCGACTATCAATGGAGACATCAATGCCTACTGATCTTGATGTCCTTCCCTCAACAAATGGAATTCTATTAGTAGAATTTCTTAAATTCTTTTGCCTCAAAGAGCGAACCAACGACTACTCAAACAATGGCCCCTTTTTTCCATTTGGTGAAATAACCAAAACTAAAGTCAAACCAAAAATAGCCAAAACCGATTACACATCTATTCAATCAATTGAACCTTGGTCATTAGTGAAAAAAATAACATTTTTCTCAAATGATTAATTATATTTCCTAAAGAAACTAAGATAAGAGTTGTACTTGTAAATTAATTTTACAATTTCAATACTATTTCCTAAAAATACACTGTATTCTAAAAAGAAGATACTATATAGTAAAATACACTAGTATATGCTTAAAGTAGCACGAGATTAAACTTGTTTTTATAATGTTCTCTTGAACTACCAATGTCATGTACCTTCAATTACCAATCATTAATGATTTAAAACTTGTTGTAAAAAATATAAAAAAGACCACGGTCGTAATAAAAAAATATTTTGAATAATTGTGGTGTTCAACATGACTAGTGAATCAATTATTCAAAATACACATAACTAAAATATTCGTTCATTTTGAAATTTTCTTAGGTTATATCATAATTTATTTCTAAACAAATTTACAAATGGATGGTAGCTTTAATTTTCAAAGGTTCTACTAATAATCCCATATCATCTAATAATCTTCGCTTCATTCTTTCGTGCCTTGTTTTCTTTTCTTGTTCTTTATAGTTTTGATAATTTATTGGAATGAATTTATAAAATTTTTTACTCTCTCCTAATTAACGTAGCAAATGAACTGTTAGGGTATAATTTCAACCATCTAACACAACAAATGAAGTGTTAAAAGGTATAATTTCAACCATCTAACACAACAAATGAAGTGTTAAGGTATAATTTTCAACATCTAAACTTCTCAACTCAATGTTAGTTCTAAACTTCTCAACTCAATGTTAGTTCTAAGTTAACTTTCAAAAGAAAAGAAAAGCAAAAATTGGGAAGCATTTGTTTTTCAAAAATTTAGGATTTGATTTTGAGAAACTCTACAAATTACAAAAATGACACTTGCAAATTTCAGAAAATGAGGAAATGGCATATCCATAATCTATATGCATATTTTTCATATGGATGTATGGAAGAAAATTTTATTTTTCCTAATTATTATATTTTATTGTTTTATGTATAATTAAGTTCATTTTGGCTTGGATCTAATCTATACCTAATTTTACAAAGGAATTAAAATATTTATTTTCAATTACAAGTAATAATTTGCATACTCAAATTTGCCAGGTAACATTCGTGAAATATTTTTCAATTAAAAAAATTATTTTCAGTATACAAGCAATAATTTGCATACGAATATGCCAGGTAACATTTGTGAAAGATCTTCTAGATATTTCAATGCAACTTGTACATCCTGGAAATATTTCCCAAAAATGTTCCAAGCATTTGCATAACATAAATGTTTCCTGTGTGTAAATGAGCCCCAACTCAAATTTTTTTATTACTATTGGGCCTAGGCCAAGTTAAGGCATTTTTGTGCAAGACAGTTTTGGGAGCTGTGAGGATACAACGCAGCGAAGCATCGACAGAATAAGAGATACAACACAGCGAAGTTGCTGCACTGCAAAGATATAATGTCGTGAAGTGACAGCTTCGCGAAGATACAACATGGCAGAAGTTTTGGATGAAAAGCGGTATAAATTCCGGTAAGACCATTGAAGGTCTATTTTGGTTAAGATACTCCATGATTCCCAGCAGGTGGGTAAGGAGTGGTGAGGAAGGAAAACGACCAGTCGCATGAGCAAAGGAAGCACTATGTGAATCGGCCACATGAAGCCATTAGAGAAGGAACGATGAGATGAAAGAGACCCGTTGGCATGGGCTCGACAGAGGGGCTGAAAGAGACGTGACCACGCACAGAAGGATCGCCACGATGATGAGTTGCTATCGGAGCCTAACAGTCCTGGTTAGCGGGGTAACCGCACTAGTTTTGGGGAACCTTAGGGTTCTTGATCCCATCATGAATGTAAAGACGTGGCCTAAGGGCGCGGTCTATAAAAGGGAATATTTTGTAAGGTAATGGGTTAGAGAGATGTAGATTGATATTATTGTTGAATATTGATCTCGGTTAAGAAGAAGATTGTAAAAAGGCTCTGCAAGCTGCGTGCGCAGAGACCTATTGAGAGAGAAGAGAGTTTGCAGCTGAGTGCGCAGACTGGAACTGTTGTACCCTTCCCATTGATATTATAACAAGAGTTCTTGTGGATGTAGCTCCCATCCTTGGGGTGAACCATGCTAATTCCTTGTGTTAAGTGATTTATTATGTGTTCGCATCTGTGTGTTTGCCTATGTTGAATGGTTAAGTTTCTATTTATAAGTAAATGTATCTTTGCTTCCATATATATTGTCCAGAATAATGAATGATAGGAATAATATGCTAAGTATTGAGTGCATGTGAATGAGTGTTGAATGTGGAAGAACTTGTGAACATGATGAATGCATGAGTATTGGGAAAACACTTAAGTCAACGAAGTCTGTATCGTGTGATTCCCTGAAGCGCAGCACCGGAAGTGCACAGTGAATTGTAGCTCATCATATTGCATAAGTTCGTGAAATAAAAAACCTAAGGCACTTGTTGAATAAGTAACTTACACTAAGTAAATCCCATTGAATTCCTGTGAGTATCGAAGAGGAAGCACAGTATTCAGTTGCGTTGTCCTATTATCGAAGAGCCATTCCGAGCTGCGCAATCCGTGGATGCGCTATTGTATAAGTGTTAACCATGAAGGAGGTGAACTTTGCGCAGTCTCCCATACCATTAAAGTGAACATCACCTGGTTTTGGAAACCTGATTCTGCAACCTGCCCATAACTTCGCCTCGGGTGAGACCTCAATATGTTCACAGACTGTTGCCGAAAGGGCTGGTGAAAAGGGGTTTTGTGGTTCCCTGAACTGCGCAGAACCTGGGCCTATCTTGTGAACTTAAAGGACATATCTAGAGCCAACAAATGGTTCTGTTTCTGCGCTTGAACTGGTGATGAGCACCGAAAATTGGAATCCTGAGAAAATAGAAATATGGAACTGGGTGGACAAAATAGAAAGGGATTTTTCCAGAAAGGAGAATAGACATCCACGTCTCTCTGACGTAGAGTGGTTAAATAAATACTTGTGGGCAGATATTCATGAAATTCTATTTGCAACCTTTGGAAACGAGTTGCACGATTGGTTATCAAGACTCGTAGAGAGAAAGAACTGTTTCCAAGAAGGAGCACCTATTGAGTGGACCCCAAAGCTAATTCAGAGGCTTAAAGCAGTAGATAGTCCACTCTCACGAGTAATCGACTTTTAGGTTGACAGTATTCTAGAAGGATTCGTGACAGAGTTTTTTGTGGACAACAGAAGCAGAGTTCTTCAAAGGTTCCAGAGGTAAGTACCTCAACAATCTGAGTTTATATATCAAAATGCTTTTAGGTGAAAAAGGATTTTTAAGAATGCAGTAAGATTTCTAGAAGTTTTTTAATCTGTAATGGTCGATAACACATACAGTGATTCTGATGAAGATACACACAATTTAAGAAGTGGAAAAATATATAAGTATACCACTGAGAAGAACCCTAGAGAACATAAACTTCGCATAGACACTGAGTTCCAAGTTGAGACTGATAGCCAGACAACACCTCCATCAGCTACCTATCAGCCCATTACTCCTCAGAACCCTCCATCTGTCAATAATGCTAACCCTCAGAGTGTCAATAATAGTAACACCGCAGGAGTGAGTACTCAAAATATTCCGACTCAGACCATTCCGCGCAGTAACATCCCTAACACCGAACAGAACACTGCTCCTAGAAGGAGAATGATTGATGATATTAAGCTTCTGATATTCAAAGGAACGGGTCTAGAAGACCCTGAGCAACATTGGTTCCTGTGTGAAGCCGTGTGGAACGTCAAACAAGTCCAGGATGATGCTGTTAAGCAGGCACAACTCGTCACTACACTCAGGGATAGAGCCTTAAAATGGTTTATGAAGTATTCTGTTGGACATAATAGAACTCCTGTGGATATCAATGCTGCCCTATTAAGAGAATTTAAGAAGCCAAAGTCTGAATCCCAATGCATAACATAATTAAAGGAGATTAAGCAAAAACCTAATGAAATAGTTTGGGAATTTGACTAGAAGTTTAAAACATTGTTAGACCAGGTCAGTTTTGACATAGCACTGCAACATCACCAAGAGTGCTTCATAGTTGCGCTTTTGCCCCATATCAGAATACCATTGATGCAACAGAAGGTGGCTTCGCAGGAAGAAGCCTTGGAGATCGCAATGAAGCTAGAATCTTCACCAATAGGAGAAACAAGTCAAGGCATTGTCCAAATCCAGAATCAGTTAGCAATGCTAACTCTACCGTTACAAGACATCAAAAAAGGAAAAGAAACCAGAGAAGAAGTCTGGTGTACAAGATGCAAGGGAGAGGGACACCTGAAAGAATGTTGCCCCCTATTTCAAGAGTACCTTAACAGTGGAGCACCAAATCCACTGAATCAGCAGCATGGGCCATAGTGTGAGATTTGTAGAACTAGAGGACACCGCCCTGAAGATTGTTATTTAATCTAGAAATATGTGAGAACACCCAAGAATTGGTATTGCAATTTCTGTAAATCAGTTGGGCATGACGATTCCAATTGTCGAGCATATGAGCTTATGATAGAAAGGAAGCACGATATTTATAGAGTCCAAGAGAAACCACCGTAGCACAATGATAATGTGCAGTATGATCACGGCGCATACAGAGGTCGTGGTGGATTCCGAGGAAGAGGAATAAATACTGGCCTAGGAAGAGGAAGAGGTCAGATGATCTATTATAACTGTGGCCAGCAAGTTCACCTATCTAGATATTGTACCAATGCTTGTACTACATGTAGCTACTGTAAATATTTTGACCATTTTATTGAGGCATTCCCAGTGCTACAAGAAAAAATGCAAGAAAGAAAACAAGAAGCGCTGAACCCGAATGTTCAGATGATCGTAGTAGAGAAAAGAGCCAGAGATCAAAATGTCAATGTTGTGACGTGAAGTGGTGTTGCGACAGGAAGAGATAAAGAACCAGAAGCTTCAACTTCTGGGAATTGCCAAGATAAGCAGAATCCTGCTGAAGGGGTCTGGATAAGAAAAGCTACTGGGAAAGCACCTGCTTTCAATCTAAAAAGAAATAAGGAAGTATTTGCAGAAGCAAGGGAGGCCTTCAAAGAGCCAGCACTTGTGACACCAGGAATCCTGTTGCAAAGTGAAACAACGCATACAAAGGATATGCCAGTACCGTATTATCAAACAAGTACCGCGGTAGAAACAAGGATTTATGTTGTGCAGTTCCTACGTAGCTGTATGAAGTTGCCGAAAAGAGAAGATGCTTTAGTAGAATTAAAGAACTTACTAGACCAATATGAACAACGCAGTTCCACAAGTACTACCCAGAGCACAGTTCATCAGATAAAGAGCCGTGAGAGAACAAGCCGAGAAATGAGGCTAAGTCCATAGATTGGAGATTATTAGATGGATGAGATCATCCTTGATTTAGGATATGAAGTAAATGTATTGAATAAGCAGACATGGGAACAAATGGAAAAACCAAGGTTGTCATGGTCACCCATACAGTTAAGATTGGCCAAACAACAGAAATTCATACCCTTCGGTAGATTAGCCAATGTTCTTATTGACATCGATGGAGTGCGAAGTCATGCAGACTTCGAGGTTATTGAAATTGTGGATGACAGTCAACCTTATCCTGCACTATTGGGGATAGACTGGGTGATAGATAACCTCATGATCATCAACCTGAAAACCAAAAATATGATCTTCGAAGGGAAGGATATTAGGGTCATCGCACCCTTGGACCCTTCGCAAGGAGAAAGATACAATGAACCGATACAGGAAGAATCCAGAGCACAGGACCTCGATCGCCTCTATAAGCTGATGGTGAATCAAGACGATTACATCAATCCTACAGCCAATGGAGCATTGAGTTGGCGATGCAACAGCTCTTGCGTATCAGACTCCGACGCAGGACTGAAAAATTGGCAAAGTAGAATGCATGAAGTGTATGTAAGAAGATGTGGCATATCACCAAATCACTACACTGGATTGGAACAGAGGTATGTCCAATTCCCACTTATGATGGATTAACTAATTTCTATACATTTTTGCAAGAGTATACTGTATCAGTTGCAGTTGAACACTGCATACCAGCGTTGGATACAACACTGCGCGCTACACTTTCCAGATGGTGGGCCGCGCATAAGCAGACTTTGACCATATGGGAATCGTGCAAGCACATGATGCAAATCAGATTCACAAAAAAAGTTGCACTGACAATGGAAAAGTATAATGGACAAACATATCCGAGGGATCACATAGAGAGCTGTTCACAAGCATGGATAAATAGACCACAGACATAATGGGTTCATCTGTTTGTCCACACACTAGAACAAATTCCAAAGAATTGGTACATAGATGCAGGACTTCACAAAGGAACAACAGATTGGTCTGTCTTGACTGTGAACTTTTAGAGAACTTTTAGCTTTGAAGATGATTGTATAAGCATAAATGAGGTTTTGTGGATCATCAAGGACATGATATTTAGAAAAGAATGCCCAAGTACAAATGAGGCATTAGAGGCCATCAAAGACAAGATAATGCAAGACATAAAAGTACCTGCGAATATACAACCAGAATGGGCAAGAACAATAGAACATGCCCTTGAATGCTATAATCTCTCTGAATATGAAGAAGAAGATGCAGAGGAGAGTGATGAGGAGGATCCACGCAATATCAATATACCTGAGTCAGAAGGAGCACGCGATGTAGAGGGACCTCCACTAGAAATTCCAGATATGAGCGGCCCTGTCAAGACAAAGAAAGTGAACAATGGTACAAGTGAAGAGCCGAAGTTTGCATCCATTGGAGATTACTGGGATGATGAGACGGTCGCGCAGATCACAGACCTTCTACATGAGTATCAGGATTTGTTTCCGACAAATTTTTCCGAAATGAAAGGCATTTTGGGAGACTTGGGGGTCATGAAGATACCTCTCAAGCCAGGCGCGAATCCCATTAAGCAAAGGCCTTATAGCCTGAATCCCAGATACAAAGAAAGAGTTAAGGTAGAAATTGATAAGATGTTTGATGCAGGAATCATCGAGCCAGTCGAAGAATCCGAGTGGATAAGCCCTATGGTTATCCAGGACAAGAAGACCAAAGGAGAAATTAGAATATGCGTAGATCTAAGGAAGCTGAATGATGCTTCGCTACATGACCCATTTCCTACTCCATTCATGGATGAAGTATTAGATAATGTTGGAGGAAATGTGGCCTATTCTTTTACTAATGGATTTTCTGGATACCATTAGATCAGGATTGATGAAGCAAACATGCATAAGACAACATTTGCTACTGAATGGGGCTCATATTAGTATACAGTTATGCCCTTTGGCTTGAAGAATGCACCAGCTATATTTTCCAGAGTTGTTGTGGCTGCATTCAAGGACTTTATCCATAAGTTCTTAGAAGTTTATTTTGATGATTGGACTGTCTTTGGTTTACTCAAGAATCATTATGAAAACCTAAGAATGATGCTAGTGAAATGTAGACAACATCACATTTCTTCGAATGTGAAGAAATGTATCTTTTGTGTGCCCTATGGAATTTTGTTGGGACACATTTTCTGTAAATAGGGTTTGATGGTTGATCTTGTGAAGATCACAGTTATTATGATCCTGCTAGCACCGAATTCAGTGAAACAACTTCGCACCACGTTGGGACATACAGGATACTATAGAAAATTCATCAAGGTTTATGCGCAGATAACCGCGCCAATGGAGAAGCTTCTGAAGAAAGAAGCACAGTTCCTATGGAACACAGAATGCGAGCAAGGCCTAGACACACTAAAAGAGAAAATGGTAACTATGCCTATCCTTGTCTTTCCGGATTGAGACAAGCAATTCCACGTACATGTTGATGCTTTGACCATTGCACTTGGTGTGGTGCTAGCACATCCAAGTGAGGGAGGCATTGATCATCCCATTGAATTTTTGAGCAGGAAGCTATCATCAGCTGAAAAGAACTACACCACGACAGAAAGAGAGGGTTTAGCTATGGTTTACACATTGCAAAAATTCAGGCACTATTTGCTGGGTGCACACTTCTCCATGTACACTGACCATTCAGCTTTAAAGTATTTGGTCAATAAGCCAGTGTTTAGGGGGAAGGATTTGCAGGTGGTTGTTACTGTTCCAAGAATATGACTTTGAAATCATTGTTAAACTAGATAGACTAAACCTAAGACCTGACCACCTTTCAAGGATTGAGTCAGGAGAAGAACCCACAAATCTCGAATATAATCTACCTGACGCGCAGTTATTTTCCATACAGGTCTCCGATGACTATTACAAAGATATTGTAGATTTCTTGACTATAGGATTGGCACCCACAGAGTTTACTACGTAGCAAAAGAAGCAGTTGGTAGTCAAAGCAGCAGACTTGACTATCATAACAGGACAACTATACAAGTTGGGACCGGATGAAGTGCTGCGCAGATGCATGTTAGAGCATGAGAAGCCATTTATATTTGCTGAGGCACATTTAGGTGCATCGGGAGGTCACTACGCAGGAAGACCTACTACACAGAATATATTAAGAGAAAGGCTATGGTGGCCTACAATCCACAAAGATTCAAAGGAACATTTCCAAAGTTGCGATGTTTGTCAGAGAACAGGAAAGCCATCAAGAAGAGATGAAATGTTGTTAAGACCACAGTTGACACCACAAGCATTTGGCAAGTGGGATATTGATTTTGTGGGACCTATTTACCCACAGGGAAAGAGTACTAGTGTGAGATATATTATCACCACGACTGATTATCTCACCAAATGGGAAGAAGCTAAACTAGTGAAGGACTATAGTGTAGCTACTGCCGCGTAGTTCATCTTTGAGAACATCCTTACTAGATTTGGATGGCCAAAATTTTTAATGAGTGATCAAGGGACTCACTTTTTGAACAGAACTATCAAATCCCTTACTGAAGAGTTCCACATCTACCATCAGAGGAGTACACCGTACCATCCTAAAGCCAATGGAACTGTTGAAGCTTTCAACAAGGTATTGGAAAATGCGCTGGCAAAGGTATGCAATGTGAACATTGATGATTGGGATCTACACATTCCAGCTGTATTATGGGCATACAGAACAACTTGCAAAAAGTTGACAGGCCATACACCTTTCGGATTGGCCTATGGACAAGAAGTTGTGACGCCGATGGAGTATATTGTACCAAGCTTAAGGATTGTTGCATTCAGAGGCATGGAAGATGAAGAAACAATAGAAGAAAGGCTTCTACACTTGGTGGGATTGGAGGAAGATCGCTTCATTGCAAGATTTCACCAACAAGTGCAAAAAGATAGAGAAAAATCATGGCATGATCGCCACATCAAGAAAAAGTCCTTTTAGGTAGGTGACCTTGGCCTCCTGTATGATAGCAAGTTCATGAAATTTCCTGGAAAATTTAAAATGCATTGGCTTGGGCCATATACCGTTGTGCATGTTACTAACGGTGGCGCAGCTCAGTTAGCTATGTTAGTTGGAGATAACTTACCAGGTCTAGTTAATGGAAGTAGACTAAGACTCATAGGGATAGTCCTACTTCACACAACCCTCAGTGATCATAAAAGAAGGAAATTTCTAAGTGTCAAGTACAGTTGAAATTGGGCACTAGAAATTTAAAACAGTCTGTACACAGTTTTGGTCTGATACGAGAAGTTGATGGAAAGGATACATTAACCACGCAGCAGTAGTAGAGAACAGAAGCAACACAAAAAAGAAAAAAAAAGAAAAAAAAGAGATAAATAAAAAAGATAAAGAAAAAGAAAAAGAAAATGAAAAGAAAAGAAAAAGCCTGCAGTACGAAGCTCAAAATGTAGTTGCGCAGATCAAATGGAACAGAAAAGATACAAAGCTTAGAATGAAGAAGTACGACACCACGAAGTAACCGCCCCGGGAGGGGTGATACCTATTTGCACAGTTCGGCGCAACTCCTCAAAATAACCGTTAGAGATGAAAACTAGCCATTATATAGTGATTTTTCCAACGACCATTTGAGCATTTAACACATAATTAGCCGTTCTGAAGCAGTTAATGAAGGAAAAGACCCAAATCCTCGGCAGATTTGGCCAATGGACATGCCATTTAATTCTTATCTAGCCGTTTATGGGTGTGGCTAAGCTCAAATGCCCCTATAAATAACGCCAAGTCTGGACTCGTGGGCATTACCGAAACCTTGAAATTTTTCTGCACGCCGTAGATTCAATCTGTTTCCACTGGGTTATAAGTAATTCCATGAGTTTACAGAGAGATTTCAGTGAATGTCTAATGATTCTACACTTGAGCAGGAGTCCATAACGAGCAGGCTGTGAAGGATTTTAGAAAATCTGGGATTGCAGGGTTGATGAGAACCCCTATTAAGAAGATCGTTACAGAAACAGGCCAGGGTTCATGCCACTCACCACAAAATCCTGAACCAATGAAAAACAAGGGTAAGGAACCCGTAGCTGAGAAAACAAAACGGAAGGTAATGGGGTCCAAGCTACCAGAAGTTCCACTGGAGGACAAGGAGATGCCATTAACCTTGACCCCGAAATATATCTCTCCACATGCACAGGATGCACTGGCCATAAAGATTACCAGAAACGCCAAGTATGAAATCCCACTTCCTTCGATATCCCGTCATGTGAAGCCACAAGAGAATCTGCTGGGTAAGCTCGCGGATTGCAAGTTCGAGCATTACGACTTGCTCCAACAGCAGAAGGATTCGGACAAGCCGAAATACCCACAATTCTAGCCGGACAGATACATGTGTTGGAAGACGGACGTCAAGAACAACCCATTGTTGGTTGCACAGAATTGGTTGTCTGAAGTTGTGGAATCAGGGCTTCTAAACCTGTTGAGGCTTCCACACTTCAAGCTGAGTCAGGAACTTAATGTGGTGGTGCACACACTGATGTCACGCACACACCAAGTATACCTTTGGTTGGATAGAAATGTTGACCTAAATATAGACCTGATCCATAGGATCACGGGGCTAAGAAAGCGAGGCGATGACCCTAAGAAGTTCTTTGCCGGCAAAACAAGAGATAAGGAGATTGCCGCGCAGATGAAGGAGGAATATCGTATTCCCAAAGGAAAAATAGGGTTTATCACAGATGACCTAAAAGATGATGCTACACAGTTTGTAGTACAATTGCTCGCAGGAAAATTCTTGCGGAAGGCAAGACCCACAAAAGTACCAGCGGGAGCAATTCACCTCACTACGAAGGCCGTGGAGGGGGCAAGATTTAACTAGTGCCAATATATGTTGAATGAGTTTCTGGAGGATGTCCGCGACACTCAAGTAAATGACAGTGCCTTTCATTATAGTTGGTTGATGGTGTTGATCGACTTTGTAGGCTGGAAGGACCCAAGGCAGTATGTTGGCCTCACCTCTCCTAGCAGTGATTGCCGAGGACCCAGGTATGCAAACCTATGGGAAAATTTGATACTAGAACGAAAACGCGCATCGGATGAAGTATTCTACACATACTACGAACAACTATGTGATGTCAGTTTTCGCACACCGCGCATATATAAAGAGGTAACAAGTCAGTATATTCACACTTTGAATTTCAAAGCTGATATGCCTTGTATTTACATCTCTCCAAAGGCGCAGAAGAAAAATCCAGAGTGGTTCCTAGGGAACTACCGCCTTGATGAAGATGGTATAGATCTACTCATGAAGGAGTGGCTAGATGAATGGAAATTCGAAGGACCAACGGTCATCGATAGTGACTCAGAGGAGAATACTCCATCCCTAGCAAAGATCGTTGCAGAGTCACCGATAGGAAAAAGAAAGGAACCAGGGAGCAGAGTATAAGAGAAGGTACAGAAGAAGAAACAAAAAGCCACAAGGGATCCATCAGAAGCAAGGCTGCACGATGATGATCATGAGATCATCGCGTCTAGGGTCACCGAACATCTAGAAGACATGTTGACCCTAAAAGACAGTAAGAATGAGGAGAATCATGCAAGTCTGCAACAAAATCTCACCACGCTGCAAGGCATAACGGTGAATATGGAGCAAGTCCAACACGACTTGACTCGAGAATCTGAGTCAGAAGGAAGGTCAGGAGACACCTCTCATCCAAAGGAAACACCCTTAGCTCTGACTATGGAACCAAGGCTGCACATTGTTCACATTGACTCACTTAGTGTCATTCTACCATGCGATGAAATAGCTACGAGCGCGCAAAGAATAGAACATGTGGACATTGATACCGCAATGTTGCCTCTGGAGGGCCTACATAATATTCACCTATAGGTTGTGGAGGAAATCCATGATAGAAATATGGTCACTCTGAACCAACACCAGGAATTACACGCAAATTATAGACAGTTGCAGGAAGCAAGTGCAAATAAGGCTAAGGCACTTGAAAGCGAATAGGAGCAGCGAAGAAGAAAAGAGCAGACTGTCGCTTCGATCTCCGTAGAGATACCAGAGTGGGACTAGCTGCCAGAGCTCGCAGACACTATCCTTAATATCGGCTCGATAATCAGCAGTCTTAAGGCTGAGATGAAAGACATGGAGATAGACTATAAAGAGAATCTTACCACTTTGGAAGCAAAGAATCTCCCAAAGACACCACCAGATCAGACTGAGCTCAGAGCAACAGAAGTGAAAGCAGACGCAGAGAACATATCCAGTGAAATAACCAAGTGTCAAAGCTTGCTGGATGAAGCAACTAGAGCATGGAATGCGCTGCAGGAGGACCCTCAGCTGCTGCAGGTCCAAACCAGCTTACGGGAAAAACAGGCATAGTTAGATTCACTGGATGTAGAGTTGAAGACCCTACCAGCAAGAGACAGACTCCGTCGATTTGCGGAAGTTAAAGGGATAAAAAGAGAACTTCAAGTGTTAAGAGAAAAGGAGGCTAAAGCTGGAGATAAATCATAGCCCCTGTAGGAAGAAGCACGTACTATCTTGCAAGATATCGAAGAAAAGCTGGTAGAACTCAGAGAGTCAGAGAAAACAGTGAAAGAATAGACTTTGGAATATCTAACACCGGATGTGTTAGAAATGGTAAAGGCAGTTGAGCAAGACGCCCAAGAAACAGTTGTGAAGCTAACCGCAACTTATTAGGAGTTCGCTGCCAAGATAGATCAACAAGGCGAAGGGCAGCGTAGTGAACCTATGGCGAGTAGCTTGGGGACGAGCCACATGTAAGTGTTAGGGGCCTATTGGGCCTGGGCCAAGTTAAGGCATTTTTGTGCAAGACAGTTTTGGGAGCTGCGGGGATAAAACACAATGAAGCATCGGAAGAATAAGAGATACAACACCGCGAAGTTACTGCGCTGCAGAGATACATTGTCATGAACTGACAGCTTTGCGAAGATAAAGCATGGCAGAAGTTTTGGAAGGAAAGCGGTATAAATTTCGGTAAGACCATCGACGGTCTATTTTGGTTAAGATACTCCATGATTCCCAGCAAGTGGGTAAGGAGTGGCGAGGAAGGAAAACGACCGGTCACATGAGCAAAGGCAGCACTACGTGAATCGACTGCATGAAGCCGTTAGAGAAGGAATGGCGCAGTGAAAGTGACCCGTTGGCATGCGCTCGACAGAGGGGATGAAAGAGATGTGACCATGCGCAGAAGGATGGCCACGATGGCGAGTCGCTATCAGAGCCTAACAGTCTTGGTTGGAGGGGTAACCGCACTAGTTTTGGGGAACCTTAGGGTTCTAGAGCCCATCATGAATGTAAAGGCGCGACCTAAGGGAATGGTCTATAAAAGGGCATATTTTGTAAGGGAATGGGTTAGAGAGATGTAGATTGAGATTATTGTTGAATATTGATCTCAGTTAAGAAGAAGATTGTAAAAAGGATCTGCAAGCTGCGTGCGCAGAGACCTACTGAGAGACAAGAGAGTCTGTAGTTGAGTGTGCAGACTGAAACTGTTGTACCCTTCCCATTGATAATATAACAACAGTTCCTGTGGATGTAGCTCCCATCCTTGGGGTGAACCACGTTAATTCCTTGTCTTATGTGATTGATTATGTGTTTGCATTTGTGTGTTTGCTTATGTTGAATGGTTAAGTTTCTATTTATAAGTAAATGTATCTTTGCTTTCATATATATTGTCCAGAAGAATGAATGATAGGAATAATATGCTAAGTGTTGAGTGCATGTGAATGAATGTTGAATGTGTAATAACTTGTGAACATGATGAATGCATGAGTATTGGGAAAACACTTAAGTCAGCGAAGTCTGTATGGTGTGATTCCCTAAAGCATAGCACCGAAAGTGCGTAGTGAATTTTAGTTCATCATATTGCATAAGTTCATGAACTAAGCAACCTAAGGCACTTGTTGAATAAGTAACTTACACTAAGTAAAACCCATTGAAGTCGTGTGAGTATCAAAGAGGAAGCGCAGTCTTCAGTTGCACTGTCCTATTGTCGAAGAGCCATTCCGAGTCACGCAGTTCGTGGATGCGCTATTGTATAAGTGTTAACCGTGAAGGAGGTGAACTTCACACAATATCCAATTCCATTAAAGCGCGCATCACCTGGTTGTGGAAACCTGATTCCGCAACCTCCCCATAACTTTGCCTTGGGTGAGACCTTAGTCTATTCGTAGACTATTGCCGAAAGGGCTAGTGAAAAGGGGTTTTGTTGGTTCCCTGAACCGTGCAGAACCTGGGTCTATCTTCTGAAATTAAAGGACATATCTAGAGCCAACAATTACAAAGAAAGAAATCCATGACTTACATTAAAACACACAAAATTATAATGATCTCTTTCAAAGCAATTTTACAAATGTTAGGAGATGAAAATTTCATTGTTTTCACTAAAACTGATAACATTATAAATCTTGTGGTCCATATTTACTATAATAGGACATAAAGCCATATTTAAAGGCACCTACGTAAGAAAATAAACAAGTGTCCAAGAAAGAAAATTAATTTTATTGAAGATGGAGGACTAATGACTTATGACTAACTGGTAAGTCAAGTGAACTTTCTTCACATAAACCCATGTTCAATGTCGCCACATAACATGTTTTCATCTTAATGCAGTCGACTGTTGTGATGTCTTGTGTTATACCATAGTAATTTGAGCCTAGGAAACTTATCCTAGTTACTGTATCTAAATTGGAGGTATAAATCACTTTGTTAATGGAAATTTACCTACCAAAAAACATATTGGCTCCTCATAGTTTTGCCAAAAATAAAAAATTGCATATGTATTTCGATGCCTGGTTATTTATCTTAGCAAGGATAGTTGTCCTTGAGGAGTCCATAACTAATCCAAGTTTTACTTTGAAGACATTCAGTAAACAAATATAGAATACTTTTGTAATTAAATTTTCCAAATGGAAATTGAAATCCCAAATGAAAATTAAGAAATACTTTAATAATTTAAGTATGGAGGACAAATAATATTGGATTGCATGATTTTAAACAAGTGATTGTCCATTTATAAAAGCAATAGTTGCAAGTGAACCGTGAAATTTTTGTTGAGTTAGGAACCCCTCACAAATTTATTTCACTCTGGACGATAATTGTAGGAATTCGAAAACTCCCATTTATGAAATTTACCCTAGGCAACTTTAAAGGAAACACGACAAAAGGAAGCTCCTTATGGAGTAGAAAAGAAATCCTTACTCAACAAATTGTGATCTATGTCATAAATCCCACTGGTTACTAGTAGTTGCAAATAGCTAAAAATATTCCCTTGCATCAAGAAACTGAGATAAATTGTATTACATACCCTATCAAATCACCTCCGAAAAGAAGGAAGCAAAGCCGAATGCCGTGAGCGGAGTACCAAATGCCGAGTGCCAAATGCCATGAGACAAATGTCGAGAGTCAAACACCGTGATCCAAACACTACCTCGAATGATAAATTCCAACTACGAAGTGTCAAAGCTAGAAAGAGGGTGGAAAAACTGAAACAAGATGGCAGGAGGGTGCCAAAGCTGAAGCAAGATTGTGCGAGGGTGGTGGAACTTAAGTGGAATGCCGAAGGTGGTGAGAGTGTTCCATGGTGCTATCACTGTCACTCGGAAGAAAAATGAATGACAATGAAAGCATCTGGGCATATATTTATATAATTCTTTTGGTTGAAATATCTTTCAGCCAAAAAATATTTTCGCCAAAAAAACTTTCCATCGCCACAGAATTTTCCTTGTTTACAAGTCTGCAAGTCCCCTGTTACAAACATAAAATAATAAAATATCTAATAATAAATTACAATAATTACTAATAATAAATATCGTTTATAATTTAGGAGGAGATGTGACTCCTCTATAAAGGTTCCCAACCTATATTTAAGCGGGTCATTCATTGTAATGTAAACATCATCTATCATCAATATATTATTCAATATTATTTATTCTTTCCAAATGGAGTTATTTTCTATTGGTTGACTATTCACTTGAATAGTCTTATTTTGATTCGTATACGATCACAACATGAGAATATTCAGATACATATATTACATTGGTATCAAAGGTATTGGCGACACGTGTACCGGAACTCATAGATAGTCAACGACTACAAACTTATGTGTACGGATTGAAACCCTATATCATAGGGTGGAAAAACTGAAGCAAGATGGCGCGAGGGTGGTGGAAATTAAGTAAATGATCCATGATATCAATGTAATATCCATGAGTGCCAGAATTTAAGAGGCATTGGCGACATGTGTGCCATAACTCACAGATAGTCAATGACTACAAACTTATGTGTACGGACTGAAACCCTATATCAGAGATGATAGAACTACTAAATGTCTCAACCTTGGATAAGGCCAGATGCACTCTCCAAAAAGGATGAAGATATGAATTCATAGTCCATTTCAGTTGTAATTTTAGAATGGCTAGATGAAATATGAAGCGAATACACCAAGGACATAGAGACAAGCACTATAATTAACAATCCCAATTACAACTCCAAGTTTGAATGGAAAAATGATATCTTTTGGTATAAACGAAGGATTTATTTAAAATCAAACTCTAAATTCAAGGCTAAGGTAATGAAGGAATCACATGATTCACCAAAAACAAGACACGTAGGATTCTTGAAATCTTACTATAATGTAAGAAGGTCATTTTTCTGGAGAGGAATGCATAAAGATATCCAAAAATATGTGGCTAAATGTGACAAATGCCAACAGAACAAAAGTGAAAATATTTTAACACCATGGTCACTTCACCCTCTGCACATTCCAAAACAAAAATGGGAAGATATATCTATGGATTTCATTGAAGGGTTACCCGTGTCAGAAGGAAAAAGAATTTTTTTTGTAGTGGCTGATTGATTAACAAAATCTGCACACTTCATGGGAATAAAGAAGACAAACACAACAAAGCAAATCCCAAAATTATTCTCTAAGAACATATACAAGTTACTTGGATTTCCAAAAGTCATTGTTAGTGGCAGGGATGCAAAATTTAATGGGAAATTTTGGAGGGAATTTTTCAAACAAGTAGGGACATCACTTAACATGATTTTAGCTTATCATCCCCAAACAGATGGCCGGACTGAATTTGTAAACAAATGTTTGGAGGCCTATCTACATTGTTTTGTGACAGACAAGCAGAATAATTGATCTCAATGGATACACCTAGCAGAATGGTCGTATAATTCAACATACCATACCTCCACAAAAATGACCGCGTTCCAAGCTTTATATGGATATGAACCTCCAAATTGGAAGGAATTGATTCTAAACGAGACTAATGTCCCGAAAGTAAGGAACCAACTAGAGGAAGCTCAAAAAACAATTGAATTACTCAACGATAATTTAATCACTGCAAAAAACTGTATGAATCAACAAGCATATCAAGGAATAATATAGAGAGAATTCGAAGTAGGAGATTGGGTGTTCATAAGAATCCAACCCTATAAACATATATCTCTTAAACAAGGAGGAAAAAATAAGTTGGCCCCAAAATTTTATGAACCATACCAGATCATCAAGAAGATTAGTCAAGTCGCATATGAATTACACTTACCTGATAAGAGTCGTATCCACAATGTCTTCCATGTATCATGTCTCAAAAAGATATTAGGGAAATGTCAAATAATGCAAACAATAATTCCTATGTTAGATGACGAGGGAAGGGTCATTTTGAAACCAGAAGTGATCATTGCAACCAGAGAAAGAAGAATTCATTCCCGAACACTCAAGGAATATTTCATTAGGGGGAAATTTTTTTCCAGAGGAAGATGCATCATGGGAGATAGAGGAGTTTCGTCAACAATATCTGTCCCTACCCTTGCTTTGAGGACAAAGCATTTTAAAAGACAACGACAATGTTACGTATTTAAGTGTTTATCAAACAAATGTAATATTAAACTTAGATATTCTAGGGTCACACCTTTTCATTAAAACAATGTGTTTTGACTTATATAAGGTCTCTCCTCTTAAATTGTAAATGATCCATTTTTCAATAATTATTCTTCGTAGCTTATTTCGAATAAAGTGTGCGTTTAGAAGTTCTTATCACTCCATCCCCTACATGCACTTCGAGGACATTGTTAACTTTAATGTTTGGCTGGAAAAAAAAAATTTGACCAAACAAAGCGCAAAGTTTAGCTGAAAAAAAATAAAAAAGTTCAACTTAAAAACCTCCAACTAAAACTTATGCCCCCGATTCTCACCGAATAGACACCCACCTTCTCAAATTCACCCATAAACTTATGAGTTGATTTATTGATGGATACCTATGACATGTGATCGTTTATGTAATCACTCCTATTTTCAAGTTATTAAACAATACACACTTGTTCATGTCAAGCTAGGGTTTATTAATGTTAATGGATACCTATGACATGTGATCGTTTATTTAATCACTCCTATTTTCAAGTTATTAAACAATACACACTTGTTCATGTCAAGCTAGGGTTTATTAATGTTAATGGATACCTATGACATGTGATCGTTTATTTAATCACTCCTATTTTCAAGTTATTAAACATTACACACTTGTTCATGTCAAGCTATGGTTTATTAATGTTGTAAGGTATTGTGCATTGTTTGTGCAAAAAAACAAGTATTATACACCATCTCTCTAACAACTATTTTAACCATGAAATAACAACTAGATGTTAGACCAAAGGAAAAATACATCGTATTAAAATAAGGCGCACATTTTAAATCACAACTGAGACATCTTCCGGTAAACTATCAAACTAAATGAAACAATTAATGTAGAATTAGATTAATAATTGTTTATGAATTTTATAGTTACGTGGAAGAGTATTATTCCTATTATATTTTAGTTTTTACTAATATTGTATGCCTAAGACAAAGGACCCCTTTCTCATGAAATTGTATATAATTTAAGAGAATCTTAAACCCTTTAGTAGATACAATTCTCAAGAATTGATTACATTTGATTATTTAATTATGAAAATCCATTTTTAGTATATGATTCGATCATAAAACCTCTTATGCATTTGTATTAAAATAATATAAGAATATATCTTACATTGCACAGTTCCAAAGAAATTGATATTAAATCCAATCCATTAGTTTTGTCTCATTGAGAAAGTGTGAACCATAATTTTGAACTTGTCGAGCATAACGTGAATCAATGTGATTTTTTTGGGATTCGTTGCATTAGTGATCCTTGATGATTCATATATTGTAAAATATGCAAACACGTAGTAGTGTGTTGATGATGAAGTAGTGTTGTGTGTATTTGTGTGTGCGTGTGTATGTGTGTGTTTTGATGATGAACTATTCTAATATTTTGTTGTTTGATTGATTTTTAAGTTAGTATGTACCACATTAAACATATGAATGTGTTCATCCCAATACGTTAGTAACTAATCAAACAAATGATTGAAATATATAGGTAACGCTTATGTCGCACATGCTAGCTAAAAAACATACTTTCAAATAACAAGAAATTACTACGACTCTTTAACCTAATTAAAAAATCATATCAACCAGCATAGATCCATCCTAAATGCGGATCTATCAAGCACCGAGAGGCATCCAATTTCTTCAGGTGTTATTTTTTAATGACTTTTTATCTTGTTTTAAATTTTTGTCTTAGGAGTGGATATAGACTTTTAAATTATTTTTTATTTGTTTTTTTTTATGAGCCGATATAATTTTTTTAATTAATTTTTATTTTTGATACAAACATGACATCATTATATAACGTTACACATCTCCCCCATACTAAATTGTAAGCACCTCACTACTTTCAATAAAACCAAAATTAAAGTTAATCAATACAAAAAATTATTTATGACATAATCTTAAAAAATTAGATTCCATAAAATATAATGTTTTCACTCTTTTGTTCAATAAAAACGATTCCACCGTACCTATTATTATTATTATTATTATTTAAATGAATATTATTACTTCAATTCATGCTATTAATGCATGCATTTACACTAATAAATGTAATTCAATAATATTAACTCATAAGATATCTTAGCATAAGAATGATATAATGCAAATATATTAACTGAAACCATGAGGCTTGGGAGATTCTCGATTAAAAAATTCATAAATTACATGAGTAAAGAATAAAATGTGAATTTATGTGTGAAGGATAAAATGCAAGTTTATTAACTCAAAATATATATTTACATGATAAGGATATAATGGAACTATATTAACTTAACGATGAGACTTGGGAGATTTTTTTATAAGAAGTTGGGAGGATTTTTTTATAAGAAGTTAGATTTCACGGAATATTTATGTGTTTTTTTTCCCAAATAAATATTCACTAAGTTTAAAAAATGATTCACTCAAATTTCATAGGATAAAAATATTTTACTCTAAACATCACTATAATTGTGCATAAACAATATAAAAATGTTAGAAATTTGAATAGTTTTACAAAAATATTGGTAAACATTTTATGGTTGGAAATTTAAGAATTAGTAATATTCACCAAGGTTTCTATACTATAAAAAAATTACAGATCTTTAAAATTTTCCCTACAAACCACAACTATAATGAATAAAGTGCTACATGTTATTAATAATGTCACATCACATAAGAGTGTTACCTTAACTAACACCCCCTTTGGGACTATATGCACAAATCTAAACCAATTCTAAAACCATCAATGTATATATATCTATATGTGTGTGTGCGTGCGTGCGTGTGTGTGTGTGTGTGTGTGTGTGTGTGCTTAATCTATCAAGTACACAATATGAGGCATGTCATGAATCCCTAAAGATTATACAATTGTGTAATTAAATCAAGCTAACTAGTTATACGAAACTAAAACATGATAGATAATACGTGTAACCCGTAGCTCTTTGAAGTCTAATTGTTTATTCAGTGACACTCCAAAATCCCATGATCAAATCTTCAATCAACAGTGGGAAATCACACCCTAGAGTAGATTTTCCAACAAACTAGTACAATTAGATGCACATGTGTTTCCCTATGAGTGGGTATGAATCTCAATGAGTTGAGAAAGTTTAGGGAACACAAAATATATCTCCAAGTAATTCATATCTTCCAAGGGGAATATCATAAACCAGACTCCCATTTGATCAACCTCATTTTGGTTGATAGTATCCTATACTACAACACTCCCAAAACCTAACAAGGTATGAAATGGAAGAGAGTTACTACCACCCTCACCCTTGATAATTGCAAACACACTCAATAGTAGCACCCTCGTATTAGGATCTTGCTACCACCCTTTACCTTAGTGCACATAGTCATACTAGTACTAGCATCCCAAAGGATTTAAATAATGAAACAAATAGACAGGAAAAAACTAAACCTTAGTATCCCATCAATGGTAGTGCACCCTTAATATTTTAGTCCAACTTGAATAAGATAGAGAAACCAATAATCTACTCACCCAAGTATAACCAAAGGTTCTAGCACAATAGATGTAAAAACTTCTGAACATTTCCTCATGAGCTAGCTTCTTTTCAAGGTAGAAAACTTATTTCATAATCCTTCTCAATGAGACATCCATTCCAATATTTGGCTCTTGTCCTTTAAGCTTTTGATTTAAGGGATAGGTTGAGATTTATGATGAAATAACAAGTTCAAATAATAAGGTAAAAGTAAGTTAAATTTTTTTCTCTTTTGTATTATTAATTAGTTAACTTTGGAGGTCATTCTCTCAAGGTTTCTCATTTTTTAAGGCTTACCAATACTAGGATATAGTGTTAATATTTTTTAATTCATGAACCCTTCTCTTGAGTGGATTTATCCATCTTTCAATTAGTGTCTCAACCTAAAATAGATTCATCCTTCAAAGATACCAATGTATATGTAGCACGATCACTAGAAATCAATTAGTGTCTCAACCTAAAATAGATTCATCCTTCCAAGATACCAATGTATATGTAGCACCATCATTGTAAATCAAGAGCATAATATCATAAAGTACATAAATAGGCATGTTAATAAACATGTGTATATAATATCTACCATTTCATTATAAGGACTAGTTAGGCTAAATAATCATCAAATAACAAAAATATTTACTTAGCCTTTATCAATAATATTTAGTGTTAAATAATTGCTAACAAGAAAACTTCAGTGTTCACAAAAATCTATGCAATCACATAGATGTCTAGGTCTGTCAAAATATACCATCAATAGAAGCAAATAATGAGGGGATGATGAGTCCAGAACACCATATCCTATTAGTTAAAACCAAAATCATCAGAGAAAACATCATCGTAACAAAATACCCCCTAGTAAAAAAAAATACCATCAAACCAAACATCATAGTGTCATCATAGTGTCATAATCCCCTTCTAGTTGAAACCAAAATCATCAAACTAAACATTTGGGTGTCATGATCCCCTCTGCCCACTAGAAAGGGATATGACCCGTAGCAACATCATCAAACAAATGAGGGTAAATATTTTTCATTTATAATTCCAAATCCTACGTGTCAACATTTTCTAAGTAATGCTATCAATAGAGCTTGACACAATTTACTACTTTGTTACACGTGTGTTGTTTTTTATTGTCAACAATCTCTATGGGTTTAATGAGAAATTCTTCAATTTATTTCATTGCGATAGTATCAAATTCCAACAAATGACTAGGGTCAAGTACATATTTATTGTCAACAGTCTCTATGGGCTTAATGAGAAATTCTTCAATTTATTTCATTGCGATAGTATCAAATTCCAACAAATGACTAGGGTCAAGTACATATTTATTAAGAAAATATACATGAAAGACATCATGATTTTTCACATGTGCTAGTAAGGCAAGTTTGTAGTCCATGGCACCCATCTAGACTAACATTTAAAAAGGTCCACAATATATTTGTGGTAGATTCTTCCATGTATCTAAGAACAAATAAATCCATTTTGGATTGACTCTAAGAATCACTTTTTCTCTAACCATAATGCTTCCTTCTGAAATTCATTTGTCTGCATATTAGATCATGTTGAAATTATTTCACTATATTTTCCATTTCTTCTAGAGTATCATACTCTTCAGTAAGTCAAACATTGATATCATTTCAATAATCGAGAATTTCACATTTTTCCATATAAGGATTCAAACATACTCTTCTTGATAAGGTGGTGATATCTATTATTGCTATTAAATTCATTTAATGGTAGGTAGTATTCCTAGGTTCTTAATTGATTCACCACATATATCATAAGAATTCCTTATAGACTAATTTACTCATTCTATCTAACCACCTATGTTTGAATTGTGCAACATATTGAATCTTAGTTTCATGTGTAACTCATGTAACAAACTCTGCTAGAACTTAGAGGTAAAATTTGAGTCATGATATTTCAAAATTACTTTCAATATACCATGAAATATCTCTATTTAACGAATGAATATGTGGGGTATATCACATGCTTGATGAGTAGCATTCACTAGAATAAAGTGAAATATCATTATCATTTGATTGACAACAACCAATATTGGGACAATACCTCTAGAGGTTCTTGGTAGCCATGAGATGAAATCCATAGATAGTTGTCCCCACTTCCAATATGGTATATTCATGCCATTTCATTTTTTAGTTTGATGTTGGTGCTCTAGTTTTATCTGCTAATGTTCTGAACATTGGGATACATATGTGGTAGTATCTTATTTCAAACCTATTGTTAGTTCTTGAATTTCACACAATTGCGACATTTTTGCTAATCTTGTAGAGAGACATCATCAAATTACAACATGCAGCTCATTGAAGACATCTTCATCATATCCACATGAGAAATTGAGCACAGGAATGAAAAATGCAATTTGTACGAAAAACCGCATGACTATTTGCATTAGACTTCTATGCTAGTTAGCATTACTCTTTGTTCATCGACCAACACGTACCCGCGTGGATTTTCCTTCGAAAGTCACACAACTGTCAAAATGACATGACCACTTATTTATGCGGTGCATTCATGGCTCATAACAACTCCATTGGCTCCAAAAATTCAAACTACACTTTTCAAATGATAGGAGAATTCAATATTATTCTTCACATACTCGAAGAACTAATTCAAGAGAAAGGGTTTTTACATTTGGATCTATATGTTTCTTGGCATCCATTTGTCATATAAAAAAAAGACACGGGCATGCATTTTATAGGTGAAAAGCCAAGAAAATTTATGTTGCAAGAATTGCATTGAGAGCTCATCTTTCAATCCACTTCTTACCTCAATTTGGCATGCAAAAGCTCCTTTTCTCTCTTCCTCTAAGAAGCAAGAGTTTATCCCCTCATTCTTTTAGTTTAGTTTAGTTTAGTTTTTTTGAAGTTGGTTTATCTTGTGAGTGCTTGGTCTACCTAACCCACATCTAACATCATTTCCTTCACTACAAGTTGCAAGGATAATAGGGAAGAGTGATCACCTTTATGGCATTTTCCCCTCAACAGTATTTATGGCGACTCCATTCTTTGTTGTGTTCATTGCATTATAGATAGGTTGTATTTTGATAGATAAATTATCTTGGGTGTTGTGTAGGTGCAGGATCTTGTTTTCTAGCTTCGCAATAGTTGAAATTCAAAATCTCTCAGCTTGAGTTCATCATATTTTTAGTAGCACAGTTCCTGGCGGCTCAGGTGCATAGCATAGTGAAACTTTCTCTTTAACACTAACGCTATTCACATGGTCTATTTTCCTTGTAATTATGTGGTAAATATGTGTGACATATGTAACACTACGCTTATGCTATTAGCGCATCTGTGGGTCTATAACCCACACGTTTTTTCCAATTTCTTCTTTTTACCTTAGTTTTCATCATCACATGCAATTTCAAAGGATGCTTAATGAATAATAAAATTAATAAACTCACCTACAGTTTTATTTTGTCTAGTAATTAAGAAAAATAGCTCCAGATAGGAAGTAAAGAATTTATTTCTTGCATGTTATTTAGGCTAAAAGACTTTGAAGTTTTAAATGGACCTCTTAGTTACCACTAGGATCTCAATGATTATACTTGCCATTTCTTGGAGATTATTGGTCTAGGAAATTTGATTTAACTACTACTAGTTGTATATCTTATTTCTACTTTCATATTTCTTTTATCTTATGCAAGATAGTTTAGCTCACTCATTTGCACAAATAATGGACCTAAACACTCCTCTTTCCCCAACTATGTTATTTTCCTTGCACTCTTAGTGATCTTGGCAAATCTGAAAAAGGGTGAAAGGTTCGAAATACCTCCCTTTGCACATTTATTGTATTAACATTATAGTACTTATCATTTACCAAACAATCATTTCATACTTAGAGTTTAAATTAAGTGGAGTAAAGAAACACCAATGTTCACATGTCTTCACTTTATCATTATCTTTAGTTAATTGCAAATCTCATTTCTATATTTTATTTCAAAACACATGTGTGATTTCCACCCAAGCACAGACTAGGAGACCTAAAGAGTCTTTTGATCTAGTATGCTCTTCATCTTTCACTCATGAGTGATCTGGTTGGATGAGAACAATAAGGAAGTTTGAAATACCATTGTTTCCCTCCTTGAAGCCACAACTACCCTCATTATTCACCTTGCATATTCCTGGCACAATTAAGAACATAGCCATTCATTGATGCATTGTCAATGAAGGAGCATATACTTGTGTTATGTCCACTCATGTTTGGAAGTATCTCGGCTCACTAGACTTAGTCCCCTCAAGTGTCACTCTCGGGGCTTATGATGGGAGACCATCAAAACAATTGGGTTTGTACCATAGCATCCCCATTGAGCTAGGAGACAAAATGGTGATTTTGGATATTGAAGTAGTTGACACTCAAACATACTACAACATTCTTTTGGGACGTAGTTACATGTATTCCATGAAGGCTATAGCTTCATTTGTTTTCTGCATCATGATGTTTCCCCATAAGTGGAAAACAATCACCGGTTGAATTACTATGAGCCCAAAACTAACTCAAAAACTAACAACATCCTACCCACCATAGGATCAAACACCTCCCCTTCATATGCTGATATAGGTATGGGAATTTTCAAAGATTGTGCCTTGCTGGGGGCATACTCTCTTCCTCCACCAGCTATCCTCAGATCCACAGGAAATCTCATGTGCAATATATTCACCTCTGAAAAAATATTGCAAGGCCCTTCCACACCATCATAAGGCCTTCAAAATAGTTGTGGAATAGAGCAGATCATAACTCCATTACTGCCACCTATATTATAGGTCCCTTTTGGTTCCCCCCCACAAGAGTATGACAGATAATGGCAACGAACCAAATCACATTACCTAGTATCACTTTGGAAATAACTATGTGGTATTTAACACCACCTTATCATGATATGGAACCAAAGATGATAGCCCATTATTATTTCATCCTAGTGTCACCCACAACCATAACATTAGGACTGCCTACCAGACTGGTGCCACATGTGATGAGACCAACACCGGTTTTCACTAAACCTAATGTTGGGGCAATAAGGAAACCAAATATGAAATCCCACATTGTACCAAGTAGCACCCCTGATCCCAAAGTTAACTAGCCATGTTATTTTTGCGGATAGCGAAGACATGCAACCAACCTATGGCCCACATTTCCAAAACTTAGAAATTTTCTCAACCCTCATGTTAGTGAAATGCATTCCTCCAACACTTTAGCAGGGGGCACACCAACCACCTCGGCTATGCCCAACACCAAGACCAAGACCAAGACTAAGACATTGCACACCAATCATGTGTGCATAGTATGTTCTCATACTTTGGGAATTATACACATCACTATACTAAACTCCCTTTTGTTATGGAGAAAACTTCCTATGGCTTGGGGTAGACCACAACAGACAGGTGACTACCAGAAATTAACTCAATTCTCAATGCTATGCTACATAAATGACAATGCTAAGATAATGAAGAATATAACCAACCTCAATCCGGATGTTCGGTGTAGATCCCCGTTGGAGCTTTCAATTCGTGCACTCGAACCTACAAATTAGTCTTAACAACCAATATACAACAAGCGCATATAATATATGAAAGACATTAACATCATCAATAGCAATGGTCCATGGTATCATAAGTAAATGCAACCCAATGTAATATAAACAACATTCACAACATTAATGGATGAGAATATGAGTATTTATATTAATAAATAACAACAAGTACAATGTGATACGACCTCTTGTCGGCAACCAATCTAAACCAAGAACTGGGTCTCTCCACTTGTGCCTCCACCACTTCAATCCTCCATGGAATGGCAAACTCAAACTATGATAGGAGTTTGGAAGGTGAACATAAGAGGTTCACAACAACAAGGATCAATGAGTGTAGACTCAAGATACGACAAAAATCCACTAGACTTATCTTGCTCTCTCTTTCTCCTCCCTTCCATATGTCATATGTGCTCAATATATAGTCCTTCCAAAGGTAAGTGAAAGGACACATCGAGGGGTTTCGGGGAAAATGGAGGGCCAAAGGTCACCCTAAGATCGCTTTGTGGGAGTAAAAAGTCATTTACTAGTGATTTTTACCATTTTACTTGTCACCTGCGGGCTATAGTGGTGCAGCTCGCAGGTACGCTGTCTAAAGTGGAACAGTTAGCGTACAGGATGAAAAAATAGGGAAATAGTGTATCTGAAGGATATAAAGTGGATTTGAGTTAGTAAAATGGATCCAGCAGGCCAAAGAGTGCTGATGCTCACAAGGTGGAAAATTACCTTGTAACACCTTGATTGTGGGATGCATTTGTAACCCTTTGTCTCTCAAACCCTGTGGTATAAATACCTAAACCGATTTCCTTAGAACATCAACATTTTTACTACATCATAACAAACTAAGGAAGAACATGGTGAGTTTTCATCATGTGGGAACCACATCCACATGATTGCAACCACTATGAGTATGGTTCCACCTAACTGTACCTACAAACCACTAAGCCCGACCCATACACCAACCATGTGTGTGCCACTTGACCATGTTGATCACGAGAATTCTTGACCCATTATAGACCACTAAGAGTAGTGTTCTTAGAACAAATGCAACTAGAAGACAATCCTCCTCTTCCCACCAAAAACTCACCAACGTTGCCTCAAGAGGAGGTACTTCCCCTATCGTTGAATACCACTAATCATGTCGATATCACCAATATGTCATCATTATCAATCTCATCTACTAGTGATGAGACGTCATTGTCATCCTCAAAGGAAGATCAAGGTTCACCACTGACACAAGCCTCTACCTTGGTAGACAACCATGACCTAGTACAAATCCATTAGATCTCAGGAGACCTCTATGATTTGTTGTAATATCTTGGATGAGATCATTTAAACAACACCACTAAGGGGATTCATTCAATTAAACCTTCCCCATAAGTTGACACTCTTGTTACATCGCACATATGCACAAATATTATTTCACCTAGATAACTTGTACTGATTTCCAACACCAATGATCTCTATTAAAACACTGCACATTGGGTGACACTCATGTTCACCATCTACATTTATTCAGGTATGATCTATTTCTTGTCATTTTTTTTTCCTTGTCAATACGCTCCTCATTATCACTTTTATGCTTGGGTATTGGAATCATGTATGAAATATTACCATCAAGAAGTAGTTACTACATCATACAACAATTGTGCGAGGAATCCAATCACAGGTATATCATCTCAACCTAGCATATTGGAAACATATTCTCTTTGTTTACATTGCATTCACCCAGTAATCCCACTATTAATCATAGTGTCCTAATTTTCGGTAATGAAACACCATAAATGTCGTTACCAAGAAGAGCATGTTCCCCCATAGTTGTGCACACCATTACAACCCATTCATACTTTGGCTCCCATTATTTCAAACCCTTCCAATCCAAGGAACTTGATAACTCACTAAGTCTATCAGGTTGCATCCATAAAATGTCGTACTAATACAAAATATGAAGCACATAGGATTTCAGTAGGTCCTAGCTACAAAAGTATGAAGCCTATAGCTTTCAGTACATATACATCACAGATGAGCTATCCTCGTGGACGCTCATGATAGAAGATGATGGACCTAGTTACTCTGCGGAGCAGTGGACCAAAGCATGTCGAGACTCCAACATTCTGACGCTGGTAGAGGTGAGGTAGGTCATCTATAGATACATAGGGTATGTCCAATGTCAATCTCTGTAGGTTCTCCTCTAGCTCGCTCAACTCCTCTATTGCATCCTGATGAGTAGCCTCTATATCCGCACCAATCCTCTCCGCTCGATCGAAGAATCACCTATCAGGCGAGATGGACCAATGTATGCATCAAACAAGTGTGAACCATCAGTACTACTCCCAAAAACATTTAAAAAATAATAAAATGAAAAAAAAAAAGAAGAGTTTCGTTCTTACCTAGGCCCCCCCACTACTCACCCTTAGGAAGGGCCAAGTCTGGGTCTTCCCTGAAATCTGTACCCGCGTACGCATAATCCTCAATCATGAGGAGCTTCGCGCGTAACCACTTGAAGAAGGTGGGACCACAACTGATGATGGGCCCCCGCCTCCATGGAGGGCCATGACCTCGGACCACCTAACCATGTGAGGATATCGTGGATAGAGTTCCTCAGCTCAACATGTGGCCTCAGCAATGGGACCCGTTCCAAGAAGAACAAGACCATGATGGACCCATATCCAAATTGTTTCATCTCACCCTAACGACATTTGGTAAGTTGTTCCTCGACATTGGTGAGGAGACCATCATACCAGTTGAAGATAGTAGGTTCCATGCACTCGATGGCATAGATCATATGGGCCTTGGTGGCCTGATGAGCAACCCTGCTGCTCGCCACCCGCTCTATGGTGAATAGTACAGTGCGTAGAGGTTGATCTCTAACACTCTTAATGTGAATTTTCCAAGCAAGAATTTGCGTCCCTAGTGTACAAAATTGATCCACCAAGCTCTTAGTAGACTGGTCACTACCCCTCAGACCGGATAGTGAAACCGGGGCTCCCCTCCTAGAAAACCCCGTTAGAAAATAAATATATTCCACATCCAAAGTAAGGATGTGGGAACCCTGATCCAGATGGATATCGGTGGCCACCCACCTATTCCACTGGCTCAAAACATTTTCCCATTTTTTCAATTTTCTAGTAATTTTTCTACGGTTTTTCGGGTCCTAAACTTCCGGGGCCGTTTTGAGGCCCTAAACGACCTTTTTTGGCGATTTGGGGGGCCAAATAGTTGCCATTGGCATGCATTTGTCCCTAGTCAAATGTTGGAAATCTCAGATAGACCTTTCCAACGGGCTACTGAGCGCCCCAAACGGAGATCGTATGCAAAAGTTATGACCCCGAGAAGTTGACTGTTCAACTAACCACCTTGGGGCCGCAAACTTTATGACGGTTCATCTTCTAGGGTTAGATTTTTGGATGTTTTGGATTCTTTCCCTCATGCTTATGATAAATAGACCCTTTCGGCCTCTCTTTGTAATCATCTTGGCACAAATTAACATAGCGGCCACATCTCTTCTCAGAGATAGCTACCACCATTCTAGCTATTGTATTTTACAGTCTGTTCTATTTCCGCCATTTAATAGAATATGTGTTTATTGTATCACTGTGTCATTTGCAATATATATTTGTATTTGATTCTGTAAATGCTCTTTTATTTCGTTCCCACATAAATCCGGATCAAACCCACACAGAAGTGTTGCTGATCCAAATCCCACAATCAAATCAGGTAATCCAGTAACGGTACTTGGGCCCTCTTTCCCAGTATGTGAAATAACATTAACAACAAACATTGTTGCAATGCATTCATTGAATTTGGGTCATTTTCCGCTTGGTCATCTTCCATTTCATCCTCTCTTTCATTCCATTAGACCATGGTGTGAGTCAAAACCTGCATGAACATCAAATTGATGCATATTATAACTTTTCTCAAGCATTGGATTGGGCTCTTTTGGCCCCATTTTTTATTTTTTCATGTGGATATGCACTGACGCACCCCGCATTTGTGGACAATGCATCAATGAAACGCTTTCCCCATGTGAGAGGCACGTTAGAGAGCCCTCGACGCACTTCCCACAAGCGAAAAGTGTGTCGCCCAGGGCGCGCGCAATCCCCTACTTTACAAACCAAAAAACCCTAAAAATTAACCAAAAAACATAAATCTAATCCACTAGAAAGGTAGATAGTAGGGTTTAGGCCTACCTATCGCTGACGTGGCAAAGAATAACTGACTGTGGCTTCCGCGTTCAACGTTTGAAAATCGGCTCCAAAGGGGTGTTTTGACTATTTCCAATTTGGTAAAAAAACATTGGTAACTATTTCTTACTATTTGACCTTTATAAAAGAAAATGGAATATTCCCCTTTTAATTTTTTCTTTTGTGGGTCGTTTTTGCTATAGTTGGTAATTTCTTTACGTCTAAACACCTTATTATCATTTTTGACTTAGATTTTGGAGTCTACAGATGAAGTGAAGCGGTGTTCTGACTTTATTGGTGACCATCATTGACGTTTCATACTTTTCAAGTTTGAGTAAGTCGTCGAGTGTTTTTTATGTTATTATACCACTCATTAAAACCAAATATGAATGGCATCAAGCTTACTTTTGTCCTTTCTCATGCCCATGAAAACTATGATAATAAGTCACTGAGTTATATTTTATCGCTTTTTCGGGCTCGTAAAACTCCCACGAAAAAGGAACCCCTTGGAGTTCCTCTTTAAGCTCTTTTTAGAATCCATAAATACGAAAATATTTCCGAGCGAACTTGATTCTTTCACGCTCGTAAAAGTATTTGAAAGATCGTCTTTCTGGTGATAATTTACCCCTTTTTCGGACCAAGAGGAATATTTACGAAAAAGGAGCACTCTAGTTAATCATGACTAGAAGAGTTCTATCTCATGTTTTTTTATCCTTTTTTGGACAAGGAGACTAACTTTTACAAAAAAGAACCCTTTGGAGTCTTCTTTAGTTCTTTTCAGACTCTCTAAACATGAAATGACGCCGATTTTTCCTTCTCTGGACTCATTAAAACATGACATTGAAGGGACCGTTTTGGGATGAACCCCTCCTATCTTAGGTTCATAAAACATATGGGATTAGACTCGTCCGAAGGATGAGCTATACCGAGTATTTGTTACCCTCCTCAAGCTTGTTAAAAAACAAAAGAGGTACTCATCGATCATGATGTGGATAAGGAAAGAGTTTGTGTTTCATTGTAATTATGGCAGTACTTAGTCACTATTGAACATGGAACTTGTTTGCATATGCATTCGATACTTGGGTAATATTATTGTCTTCAAGTCCCACCTATTCCGTGAGTCATTACACTCCTTTGAGTCATTCAAATAATGCTTCCACCATCATTTGCATTAGGGGTCGGTGTCATTCTCGTCATATCAATGTTTCCAAGTCATGCCATTCCCATGTTCAAGAGAGGTATGTTCGTTGAAGTCAAACTCTGTAGTCACTCTACATTCTATCATGTCAGTCATTCCTGAGTCATTCTCAAGTGTCTCTCTACAATATGATCTACTCCAAAACATTTTCGATCGTGTTTCGTGTCGATAATGGGGGAAACAACGTGGCCCTCCTTCGATTGGTTTATCCTTGTCGACTTCAATAAATCATCCGAGGATTAAACCTAGAAACCATTCAAGTACCTTGGGCCTGCATGCCTCAATGGCGGGTTACCTCATTTTCAACAGTAAGTTCACATCACTGGCTTCTGATTGAAATATTCCACTGAGTTTTCAACCTCAGATCATTGATTCAAATTCAGTGGTATCTACTATGATACCTTGGGGATCATTGACATCAATGGTGATTCCCCTCGTGCTTGTTAACCGTATACATCAATGACTGGTAATCAATTGGTTTCTACCATGTTCGACTCCAAAACATTGTAATCACATGGTTAGATTCGTATCATTGCGGATTTGGCTTGAAGACCTCGGGTTAAGTCATAAATCTCACCCAGGTTGCGATGGACATTGTTTGAGTCATATTATATGGATCCAATTTTGTATTGGTCGTGGCTGTGTTATCATCTCATCATGGATCTACGATTGTGTCTAGTTTCCATGATTGTGTTTAGTCGGTCTTTACTCCCATGGATCTGCAATGTATTGGTTAGTAGCCATGTTATGATTCAAGTTTGAGACATGTATCTCAGAGTTTATTGTACTGCATAAGATCTTTGTTCGTCACTCCAACCGACAATCCTTACTTCAATTTTTCCCAATTACAAACCATTTCACCTCCCTTATTTTTCCAGTTTCATGCTTTGGGGGGCATTCTGTTACACCAAACTCTCATCACCGTGACTGATGTGTCATCTATATGCCCTGATCCCTGATGTCCCTAAGCTAAAACACTGAAAGAGAAAATTGTTGTCTTCCTCTTTTAGCTTTTTTGACACTCCGACGCACCCTGTTGTCCCTCAAGGTGCGTCAGGTTCAAGGTGATGCACTCTACAACTTAGCAAAGCGCATCGGTGACACATGATGCTCTTATACAAGGTGCGTTGATCACTTTATGGCGCATGTTTCCCTTGTGAAAGGTGTGTTGCAGTTGGTTAAGATGGAAAAATAGGAGCTTCGAGCGGATTCTCGAAGCTTGGATGGCGTGTAGACTTATCCCTACTTACCTGGAAAGGTGGAAGTCGATCCCCTTACCTAGTGGGATGATCCCTTAATCCTCTCTCCTAAATCATCAACCTCTCTTATCCCTTTGGATCTATATATGTGAACCCCCTCTCCATTGTCAAGGGAGGAAGGATATAGTACTCTTATGCGGGTGAATTTTCTCTAGGTGATCCTTTTAATCCATTAAGAGGATAAGCATTCAATCTTGGAGGCTAGGATTGTTGGAAGGAGGTTATGATGTCAAATCTTTGGTCGTAACATTTCTCCCTATGTATTTCTTATCATTACATTTAATACAAGTTCTTTCCATAAATTTTATTGTGTTAATGATATTTAGGATTTTCCTCTTTGACTGTTAATCTAGATCAATTCATGTCCATATTCTTTAACCACTTGTTTGTTTCAACATGCCTTGCTTAGTTTTGTAGCTAAATATCTGAAGACTCAGCTCTTGGAGAAACAAGGAGAAAGGAATTGCATAATTGAGGTAAGATATCTCTTTATTTGTCTTGCATTTCAATTGATCTAGGAAAGATACTCGTGTTATGTACTTATTTGTTCTAGACTTAAACCATTTAGGATAGGGAGATATATTTGAGTCCGCTGATACAGATTGTTCGTAAACATGCACATGCAAAGTGTCACACGAAAATTATTCACTCAACCACCGAATCCTTTGGTCATCATTTCCTATATATCCTGTCGGTAACGAGCGCTATATTCAATAAATCCTTGACTCATATATAGGGTAACTATGGTACCAACTACCATCAATCCACTACCTATTTTTAATCAGATATCATCATCTCATCTTTCACCCTTTGTAGTAATGTATCCAGTGCCACCCATCCTGAAGATGTTCTGTTTTCTATGGTATCATGTCTCGTCCCCCCATAATGCTGGTTCTGGCTGTTTTCATCCAATATGCTCATCTATCACTCCAATCCACTATTCACTTTCAATTAATTTTGTGAAACTGGCACGCTGGTCGAAGATTCTAATCCCACTTTTACTGAATTTTGTGAGGAAGGGAAATATTTCCTCTTGTAAATGTGGCTTATAATACTCTTTGAAATTCTAGTCTATAATTTGTTATGATATTTGCAAGATCATCAGACATTGTTTGTTTTGTGTGAGACATACATATAGTCTATGTGTGTTAAATTTAGAATCTGCATGTGTGGCTAGGAGATAAAAAGAGGATTTGGTCCTTTGGTGTCATTTGGTAGCACTCTCCCATCCTTAATTTTGTACTTGTTACATTTCATGGGGGCCTCAAAGTAATCATTTTCAATATTGGGAAAATGTGCTGAGGATATGAATGCTTCTGTTGAGTCCCCTTCTTCCCCATTATGGGATAATTTCCCCAGTATTATATTTGAAATATTTATTCATCGATTTAGTTTGGTTCAGTACCTATTCAACAATAGACAGGGTAAACCAATTGTGATAATTATATGGCTCTGATACCATGTGAGAATTCTATATAGTTTGAATACCATGACATAATTCTAATAGCCAAGAATCTTGAAGTAGAGAAGTCCTCACAAGAATTATTCAAATATATGCAAGAATAAGAAGAAGAATTATTGAGACATAAACATAAGAGAAGGAACTCAATTGATGGAAATACCATCTCATGTATTATTCCTCACTATGAATACAATATATAATAAATCTCAAGAGAGAAATAGAATGCCTTGAAGGCAAGTTGAAAAGCTCACAAAAGTAAGGCTTACTAAGCTTAGGTGTCAAAATCTCTTTCCAAATCAGTCTAAAGGATAATGAATTAGATAAATATGGTATGGAATCCAATGTGTGATGAAAATGGAATGTGATTATGACTTTTGGAGAGAATAAATAGTTGGAGGTCGAATTGGACAAGTGGAGATAGTTTCTAAGTCAACTAGCTTTACCTTATCCACTAGAAAGTAGAAAAAAAGGATAAAGATGTCTAAATCAGAAAAGTGTCTTTCTAATTCAGGAATGGAATAAAATCAGACAGAATCCAGGGAAATCTTATCCAAAATCTATCCAAATTCATTTTTGTGACTTAGGATGGCATATGGAGGCATATAAAACAAAACTAGGCCAACTACATAGTCTACGCCTAGGAAAATTAATCCAGATGACTAATAAAATATATCCTAAGTATGGAATGGGTTTTTAAATGTTCCAACATCCCCCCTTAATCCTAAATTAGAGTGAGCAAATTATGTGTAGGGACAAAGCAACAAGGATTATGGTCACCCTATTACAATTATTATTATGCCTAGGTAAACTAAGGAAACAAGGAAAACCTCATGGGAATAAAACCCTCCCTCAAAAAATGAACACGTGCACACCAAAATTTTATTGCTCCAAACTCAAATAGGTGTGAACTTGATCAGATGTTTGGAGGTATATTCCTCTTGGGAGTAAGTGGATCATGCTCCAAAAATATGTGCTTGAATTCCCCTTTAGTGGATGCAAGCAAATAGGGAAGCTCTTTGAACTTGCTCTTGAATAGAACAAATCCATGAATATGTAGACCATTCTGGAACTTGAAATTCCAAACAAATGAGGTAGGATTATCTCCAATCATATATGATTTCTCTTGAAACTTGAACTTCAAATCAGAGGAAGTTAAATCAGCTCCAAGAAAATATTCCAATGTGATGGAAATGTCTCCATCTTCAATGAAACTTTGAGGACATGCGCTAGTAATCATGTAGGAATAGGTAGAAAGCATGAGATCACAATAAGTGAGTGCAAATGGATCACTCTTGAAATCTGAACCAGCCTTCAAATAATGCAATAGATTAGAATATTGCACATTATCAGCTTGTGAAGTATGCACATAATCATAAAAAACTATCTTGTTATCCTCAAGATCAAAATATGAAGAATGATATGAGAACTGTGAATGGATGAAACCCTCTTCAACAATGGCAGCTCCATTAGTTGAACCTTATTCATTATCAACAGCCAAATATGAAGGAGAGAGATCTGATTTCTCAAATTCTATAGCCACAGAAGAAGTCTCTTCAATTACTGGTTCATGGAAAGAAGCATTTGAATAAAGGAGATCATCATCAACATGAACTGACTATGAAGAAATTTCTGCAATTTCTTTTTCTTCAAAGACAACTTCTTCAGAGAAGGTTGAGGCCAAGACTTCAAGGGGAAGAACATATGAGTAGGTGTCAAATTTACTCTCCATATTGCTGGTATGAACCTCATTGTGCTTGCCAAAGACTCTATCCAAATTGGTCCAGAGATCCTTTGGGTATTCAGCAGAATCAATAAGGTAGTGCATGCATGGAGGAAAAGCTAGACACATGGCTCCAAGCGCTCTATCACAATCATTCAGCCAACCATCTTTCTCTTCTAAGGATTCATGCTATGCAAAATCTCCAATAGACACTTCAAAGAGACAATGTCGCTTCAGATATGCACTCATCTTTGGCTTCCACTCATCATAGTTGAATGGTGTAAGAAGAGAAATTGAATTCAAATCCATGAAGTTGTACCTGCAAAAAAAACTTTGAAACTTATACTGGAAGACTCATCTAAATCTAAGCTATGAGCTCCATAAGCTCTGATAACATGTGAGAATTATATGGCTCTGATACCATGTGAGAATTCTATATAGGTTGAATACCACAAACGAATTCTAATAGCCAAGAATCTTGAAGCATAGAAGTCCTCACAAGAATTATTCAAATATATGCAATAATTAGAAGAAGAAATATTGAGACATAAACATAAGAGAAGGAACTCAATTGATGGAAATATCATATCATGTATTATACCTCAATATCAATACAATATATAATACATATCAAGAGTGAAAATAGATTTCCTTAAAGGCAATTTGAAAGCTCACAAAAGTAAGGCTTACTAAAAGCTAGAAAAACCCCTTAGGTGTCAAAAGCACTTTCCAAATCAGTATAAAGGTTCATGAATTAGATAAATATGGTATGGAATCTAATGAGTGATGAAAATGGAATGTTATGATGACTTTTGGATAGAGAAAGAGGTGGAGGTCGAATTGGCCAACTGGAGATAGTTTCTAAGTCAACTAGCTTTACCTTATCCACTAGAAAGTAGAAAAAAAAGGATAAAGCTGTCTAAATCATAAAAGTGTCTTTCTAATTCATGGATGGAATAAAATCAGACAGAATCCAAGGAAATCTTATCTAGAATATATCGAATTTTTTTTTTTGTGACTTAGGATGGAATATGGAGGCATATAAGACAAAACTAGTCCAACTACATAGTCTACACCTAGGAAGATTAATCTAGATGACTAATAAAATATATCATAAGTATGGAATGGGTTTTTAAATGTTCCAACACCAATGTTGTTGAGTACCAAAATCAGTTTTGTATCCAACGGCTTGATAGAGAGAGGTGCTCACTAATTTGTAGATGAAATATGATGCATAATGTGGGGTGAGTTGTCCCCTAAATCAGTTAGGGTACCAGCAGTAAGATATGTGGATTCCAGAAGTAGACTAGGGTTGCATGTCTATTTCTGAAAGGCACATTACAAGGGCACAATGGGCATTAGGAAACATAGAAAATCTCAACTGGAAAGGGTGAAAAGGGAGGTTCAATTTTCTCATGCATTTCGAGGCTGGATATAATCGTGAGGATCTATCACATTATCCTACTATCTTCTATCTTTTCTCATTTTGCATAGTCTAATACCATTGAAAGTCTGTTTTTGATCTAAAATACAAGAGGATCAGGGTAGAGAAATAGAAATACTTCTTTCGGAAAGTACCCAGGACCGAGGTGAGACTACCTTTGGGTTTTTGGATGTAATGTGTTTTTTATTTTAAATGAATTGTATGTTGTGCTTTGCAAATACCCAAGACTGAGGCAAGACTGTGACTTGGGTTTTTAAATTAAAAATAGGTTTATATTCTTAAATGTATGAGATGGTATTGCTTAGTACATATATTCCCTAATTACCTCTTCTTTCTTTCCCTTATCTATCCAGAAAACCTAGTCATATATTCTTATACTTCCCATCAAACAATGTTTTATCTAAAATATTTGCCTTCAATAATGAAGTATTATGTTAAAAATGACCAGCTTGTTAAGAAAAAAATTTACGCGAGTGCTAGTGCTCTGTGATCCTTCCTCCAAAAAAATACTAAAGCAAGAGAAAGGGACAGTTTCTTAGTCAAATTTCAACAGTTTGAGAAAGGGAATTCCACATAGTCAGTCAAATTCTGCATAGTCTAATACCATTGAAAGTCCGTTGTTGATATGAAAGACAAGAGGATCAGGGTAGAGAAATAGAAATATTGCTTTTGGAAAGTACCTAGACCGAGGTGAGACTGCCTCTGGGTTTTTGGAGGTAATGTGTTTTTTATTTTAAATGAATGGGATGTTGTGCTTTGCAAATACCCAGGACTGAGGCAAGACTGTGACTTGGGATTTTAAATTAAAAAGATCTTTATATTCTTAAATGTAAGATATGGTATTGTTTGGGAGACTTCCATTGTTTTTTGAATGAATGGTGTCTTATGCATGCTTAGTGTACTTTTCAGATAGTATGTCAAGTCATTTTCTGATGGCCTAGAGTTGCAAAGATATGAAATTTAACCGCTTGTGTAGTTTTCTAAAGATAGCTAGAATGCACATCAATAAGACGTTAAATGAACGTGATTTTTGTTGTTGTTCCTTTTTTTTGGAGAGATTGTTATAATTAAGGCAACTGCACTTTATTTCTGTTTTAAATTTTTTTGGAATACTTGGTCTTCTTTTTTAGCTACAACACTCATTTTAATGTTGTGTTCATGGCTAATATTTTCCTTCGAGAACCTCATATTTCAGCTTTAAACCCACTCAAGTTTTTCATGCATATATGAAAGGTACCTAGGTACCTAGGGTGACAGACTAGGATACATAGCTCCTAGTTTTTAGGGTACCCTCCATTGGTCAGTGGACTAATATACTTACCTAAAGTGGCTTACTCACCCTATTCTACACTCATTCGATTTGAATGAGTAGCATCGGAACTGCCTTGACCTTTTGGGAGGAGTGGAAACAATGGCCCTTTCTTAGGTGTTATTCTTATTAAATTGGCCCTTCCACATAATTTAAAAATATGAGTAAGGAGGAGAATGAGCACTCACCATTTCTTACCTTTCTATGGATAGAGTGATGAGGAGATGGGAGGTTTAGAAGGAGTATGTTCCATTTCTAAAACTCTTGGTATTTGGGTGAGGAAATGGCCCTTCCTCTTGCTTTTGTAATTTTTTGGGAGGAAGAGTCGACCCACCAAACACTTCAATTTGAGTAAGGAGGATAAGGAGCACTATCCCTTTCTCACCCTTACATGGTTAGAGTGATGATAAGTGGAGAGGTGGAGAAGGATCATGTTCCCTTTCTAGAACTCTTGGTATTTGAGTGAGGAAGTGGCCCTTTCTCTCTCTTTGGTCATTGTTGGGAGAGAGAGTCGAGGAGCACTTTCCCTTTCCTACACTTGTTCCACTCAAGTTATTAGCATGGGAACTCCCTTAGAATTTTTGGAGGAGGAGTGGAAACATTGGCACTTTCTCTACATATTCTATAATACGTTGTCATTTGCACACACTTTTTGGGTTTGATTAAAGATCATGTACCATTTCTCACCTTTATATGGTTAGAGTGATGAGTAGTGGGCAGATGGAGAAGGAGCATGTGGTCTTTCTCAGATTATTGGTATTTGAGAGAGGAACTAATCCTTTTTCTCGCTTTTGGTATTTTTTGGGAGGAAGAGTTGAGGAGAACTGTCCCTTTCCTACACTTGTTTCACTTGAGTGAGTAGCATGGGAACTGCCTTAGAATTATGCAAGGAGGACTTGATACAGTGGCCCTTTCTCACCATGTTCTAATTGCGCTAGACCTTCCACACACTTGTAAAATTTGAGTGTGGAGGAGAAGGAGTAGTCGTCGCTTCTCACCTGTATATGGTTGGAGTGATGATGAATTGGGATGTGGAGAAGGAGCATGTTCCCTTTCTCAGACTCTTGGTATTTAAGTGAAGAACTGGCGCTTTATCTCACATTGCTCATTGTTGGGAGAAAGATTTGAGGAGAACTGGCCCTTTCCTACACTTGTTCCACTCAAGTGAGTAACATGGGCACTCCCTTAGACTTTTGGGAGGATGAGTGGCAACATTGGAACTTTCTCAACCTATTCTAATTACGCTGGCCCTTCCAGAAACTTATGCGATTTCATTAAGGAGAATGTACCATTTATCACCTTCCTATGGTTAGAGTGATTATTAATGGGCATGTGGAGAAGGAGCATGTGCCCTTTCTCAGATTCTTGGTATCTGAGTGAGGAACTAGCCCTTTCTCTCGATTTTGGTAATTTTTGGGAGGAAGAGTCAAGGAGTACTAGCCCTTTCTTACACTTTTTCACTTGAGTGAGTAGCATGGGAACATCCTTAGAATTTTGCGAGGAGGAGTGGATACATTAGAACTTTCTCGCCATGTTCTAATTGCGCTAGCCCTTCCACACACTTGTAAAATTTGAGTAAGGAGGAGAAGGAGCAGTCGTCACTTCTCACCCTTCTATGGTTAGAATGATGATGAGTTGGGAGGTGGAGAAGGAGCACGTACTCTTTCACAAATTCTTGGTATTTGAGTGGGGAACTAGCCCTTTCTATCACTTAGGTAATTTCGTGGGGGAAGATTTGAGGAGCACTTCCCCATTCCCACACTTGTTCCATTGGAACTAGTAGAGCATGGGAATTGCCTTAGACTTTTCAGAGTAGGAGTGGTAACATTCACCCTTTCTCACCCTATTTTGATTGCACTAGCCCTTCCATGCACTTTTGAAATTTGAGTGCAGATAAGGAACACCTGCCCTTTTGCATTCATTCGTGGTTAGTGTGACGAGGAACACGGAGGTGGAGAATGAGCATTTTCCCTTTCTAAAACTCTTGGTATTTGACTGAGAAACCAAACCCTTCTCTTGGTTTGGTAATGTTCTAGAGGAAGAGTTGACTTTCCACACATTTCTTAAATTTGAGTGAGGAGGAGCATTGGCCCTTTCCCACCATTATATGGCTAGAGTGATGACAACTTGTGAGGTGGAGAAGGACCATGTACCATTTATCATACTTTTGGTATTTGAGTGAGGAACTAGCCCTCTCTATCACTCTGGTATTTTTAAGGAGCACTATAGGGTAGTTTGTATTTACATGGTATCATAGCCATGTTCCCAAAAGGGTATGCGCTAGAGAGAATTTACGTGGTCTTTTTTATGTAGCACGGTTTTATAATGGGATGCACGAATATGGAAATGACGCGGTTCAGGGAATTATATTATTATGTGCACTTTCGAGTCCACTCAATGTCATGCTGTTTTTCTATGATGATTTAGAATGGTTCTCCTTTCAGCACGATGCAACCCAATGTCTGCGGTGCGATTTGTAGCATTATCCACTTCTGTGCGCTAGAGAGTATTTCCCGCGCTGTGGGGAATTTAAGTGGTTTTTATAGCACAGTTTTACAATGGGACAAATAGATATGGCAGTGGCGCGGTTCATGGAATTATCCGCTTCTTTGCGCTTTGGATTCCACAATCTGTTGTGCTATTTTTTTACGGTGCTTTAGAATGGTTCTCCTTTTGGAACCCCATGGCACAATGTCTGCGACACGATTCATAGTATTATTTGCTTGTGTGCGCTTGAGAGTATTCAGCGCACTACGTTATTTTACTATGATCATTTGAAATGGTTCTCCATTCGTGAACACACGGTCCAATTTTCGTGACGCGGTTCGATCCATTATCCTCTTTTGTGCACTTGGGAGTCATCAGTGAGTTGAGTTATTTCTTTGTGGTACTTTAAAACGGTTCTCCTTTCGGGACCCTGCAAAACAAATTCCGCGGCAGAGTTCGCGACATTATCCACTTGATAGATTTCTTTTTATTAATGAGGGATCCTCCAATGGAGATGTTAAAAGTTTCTATGCTCTTCCTCTTGACCTTAACAATATGAAATTTATCCACATGTATGATCTACCTACATATTATGTCACAAAAGTCATGCGAGTGAGTAGCCTAGGTAGCAGGTAAGTATGATTTTTAGTGCCATATAGCCTAATCATAGTGTAGTCCTCGGGATAAAAAGAAATATCCCTTTCTAATAGTCTCACGGCCTAGTTGCAATTAAGGTCTGATCTCCCGATGAATACCTTCAGGCTCAGTATGAGTGACTAGAGCAAAGGCCTTATACGTAACCTAAGACACAAATCTAGTCCTGATGACCCCTTCTTCCTTTCCCTTATCTATCCAGAAAACCCAGTCATATATTCTTATACTTCCCATCAAACAACGTTTTATCTAAAATATTTGCCTTCAATAATGAAGTGTTATGTTAAAAATGACCAGCTTGTTAAGAAAAAAATTTACCCAAGTGCTAGTGCTCTGTGACCCTTCCTCCAAAAAATTACTAAAGCGAGAGAAAGGGATAGTTTCTCAATCAAATTACAACAGTTTGAGGAAGGGAATTCTTCGATATCTATGAAGAATAATATTAAATTCTGAAAGCAGACGAATTCGAGCACCAATGGTCAATGGTCTCCATTCATATTTCGAATCATACACAAAATATCTGGGCCATTCATGGGGTGTAACTAGCAAGATGAATAACAAGTGATTTATCCCGTTGATGACTTAGATTGGAACGTGTAACTAGCAAGATGAATAACAAGTGATTTATCCCGTTGATGACTTAGATTGGAACGTCCAACTTACCAAAGCATATCTGGACCATTAGAGGCATTGAAATATGCAGCAGACATAAAAGGTGAAGTTTTATGCTAACGACCCATACACAATTGTAAATTTTTCCAAGATAAATATGGATCGTTGGAGGCATTAGAAGCTTTCAATGGAAATAAAATAATCCAATTCCCACTTATGGATTAGATTGAATATTGAAATTCTTCGGAAGGAATCTTAGTTGTTCTTGCAGAAGTGTCATGGTCAATCTTAGCCGTTCTCACAGAAGCAATCTTTTCATTTTTTTTTGTTCGTCGTCTTGCTGGAAATCTTTAAAAAATCATAAATCACTTATATTAGCTATGGAGATTTCATAATTTGTGTGCCATGGGGTAATAGGTATTCAAGGGTGCTGAATTTACTTATGGATTTTAAACACAATTTAAACACTTCCAAATTTGGATTTTACCAAAAATATTTTACCGGATTCTGACCAAAACCCGCCGTAAAGTAAAAAATGTGGAATAAATAGACTACCTCTGAAAATAGGATGCCATGATTTATCCATTGTAAATGAAGCATTGTGCATGTTTTCCCCCGTGGTCACCAATTTTGTGCTCTATTACTTCTGAATTTGTCGTACCCCTAGTACTATAGTGAGAGATGACAAATAGGTAGGATAGCATCTCTGGTGCATCCTCTCGACCTCTTTCTCACCATTCTTACATTTGAAACATATCCTCCTGCAATCTTTTACCCTTTTTGGACCAATTGGCTTAGGTATATCCACTTGAACTAACAAAAACCACAGCCCCACAACTCATAGGAGCAACTCTTGGAAAATTGCACGTCACTAAAGTCGGAGCTAACTATTGGAAGTCAGTGTTAGCCCAACACCTAGCATGTAATTTTATTATAGAGGAGAAGAATCATGGGCCCTTTCTCAAACTCTTGTAACTTTTTTTTTTGTAAATAAAGACTATATATTATTGCTTGGAAATCAGATACATATCGAGCTTATAGCAAATCAGAGTCTAGAGTCCATAACCCCAATACCAAGGATCATTCTGCATTGAATAATATTTAAAAAAAGAGCAGGATAGGCTGCCTATTCTACTTCCGCAAAGGCTTCTGACTACCAAAAGCAAAAAACTACCCATCGCTAAGACTATGAACAAAAAACAGAATTCACAATAGAGAAAACCCCTAACACCCAACCCGATTCTTGGTGTGATCTATTGGGTTGACAACAACCTCATCCAGAAGTTTGGTGTTCACATCCCGCCTCTGCTTCAAACCCTCTCCCAGTTGAGCGTCTGCATCCTGCTGCGGGGTGCCTTTCTGGTTCTTCTTGCTTCTAGGACCAATATTCCCTTGCTCCTCCATACCAGGGTAATAAAAGGTGAGGCACATGTTTTTGGAAATGGAATCGATCTTACAATGCATCAACCAATTATCGACATGGTGCTCTTTCCACGTATGCACCAGCTCCTCATCACCTTGGTGTTTAGCAATGCCTCCCATAGCAACATGTTCCAATAGATTTTTCATTACCCAGTACACCATGATCATACGATCATATGCTAAAGCCCTTCCTGCAGTGGTCCCTGGGTCCACTACCCATTCTTCGACCTCGATCTTGACTTCCTCAAACGGAATAGCCTGCACCTCTTCTCATAGGTGTTTTTCAATTGCCTCAATGTCATCCCGAATTATCTCAGGGATGGGATTACGAAAACAGGTGGCTGCTGCCTGAGCATGAGTTTGAGCTCTCGTCACCCGACCCAGACCGTGACCTTTCTCCTCAATTATCTTTCCTTTACCTTTCATATTGAGAGAGGTAGAACCTTCACTCGAAACCCTATTAAGATCACGCGTGGGAGCCATCTGAATACAATTAAACAGAAACAACGACGGGTCCGGCGACCTGACAAGAGTGAACCACAATCTGGTCAGCACCCTAGGGAAAATATCAGCCAGAAAACGAAGGAGAGCAACGTCACAACAGAGATAGCAGTGCGCAAAAAGCAGAGAGACCTTCGCATATAAGGCTAGAGGGGCCATGATTGAAATGGCAGGGTGGTTACTGCCCATCTCCGCAAGGTACCTACCAGCTCTGCAAGGTACCTGCCAGCTCCTGAAAATGTACTTCCTTCACTAACCCACATTAAGAGGATCTTAATGATCAAATATTGGAACCGGTGTGGATCCAGCCTCCAGTTCGTAACATGCTTAAGTACGGACTCTCCGTTATCTCTCATTATAGTCGGATTGAGGTACTTATCCTTTCTTCAAATTATTGCTCTACGTGATCTGATGTAGCCGGGATGACCTCCATCTCTCGCTTGTCACCTTCCCGGGGAACGTGTCCTCTTCCTTCCACCTGTTGGCTTCTGAAAAAATCCAAAGAGGCCAGGTGGAGGCAGTTGGGAGCCCAGTCCTCATGCATAAAGTCGTCCATGTGGCCCGAGATGTTACCTTCTTCCCTGTCAGCTCCGAGATTGGCTAAAAGGTCCGCAACCTTATTCACTTCGTGTCTTACATGGATGAAGGAAATTGAGCTATGAGAAGTCACTAGATGTCTCAATATTTCTATCCTACTTGACAGCCTCCAGTTGGAAGTGACTTGCTCCAGAGATTTTCCTTGAGCCAAACCCTTTTCCATCTGGATAATGATTTTGGAGTCTCCCTTGACCATAACCGGGAACCATCCAACATTAACAACTAATTGTATACCCTAGATTAGGCCATCTAATTCAGCTGAATTATTGGTGTCATGACCAATATAACCATAGTAAACTTTCAAGATGTTCCCGTTGGTAGTTCTGCAAACGCCTCCATACCCTGCAACTCCCGGATTTCCTCGAGACGCACTGTCGAAGTTCAATTTAAATTCGTTCAATGCAGAAGGAGACCACACATTCAGGCTTATTGGTATACATATATTTCCTTTCCTGCATAAACCATTCAGGTCATTTCTTCCCAGATCCCATCTAGCAGCAATACGAGCTGCATCCTCTGAGAGATTTTTATCAGTATCTATCCATTGTCGCTTCTGATGGTTTCCTGGATATTGCTGACCAGTTTCCTCCACACTGCCTCTTCGTTGTGGCTTTTGTCCCTGAAAATGCGTTCATTTCTTTCCTTCCATACATTCCAAAGAACCATCCTAGGAATCATCTTCCAAATCATAGTAAGAATTGGATTCCTGAAGGCTTGAGCATTCCATATTCTAAGAGTCTGATCCGGTTGGCCTCTCATACGATCACTTCTTCTGAAGATCATAGCACCTCTATCCCCAAAAGAGGAAGAGAAGGCACAATCATCCAGAAGGCGTGTCAGGGTTTCTTCTTTATTTTTACATAATGGGTAGCACGAGGGGCCTTGAATGCCTCTTTTCTTAAGGTTTTATCATGTTAAAACTCTTTTCCATACCATCAACCAACAGAAAATTGCCATTTTAGGCCAAGGGTTCATATCCCATATTTTTTTCCAGGTAGCTTCATCCCCTTCCTCTCTATTGTAGGAGATGAAGCTATCTGGAAAAAAAATATGGGATATGAACCCTTCGCCTAAAATGTCGATTTTCTGTTGGTTGATGGTATGGAAAAGAGTTTTAACATGATAAAACCTTAAGAAAAGAGGCATTCAAGGCCCCTCGTGCTACCCATTATGTAAAAATAAAGAAGAAACCCTGACACGCCTTCTGGATGATTGTGCCTTCTCTTGTAGTTTTTGTGGGTGAGAACTGGCCCTTTCTCTAGCTATAGTAATTTTTGGGCAGAAGGGTCAAGGTGCACTATCCCTTCGTCTAGCTCTAATCATTTTTGGGAAGAAGGGTCAAGGAGCACTAGCACTTTCACATGTACTTGATCCATACAAATGAGTAGCATGGGAACAATATCCCTTAGAAATTTGGGATGAGAAAGAGCATGGGCCCTTTCTCAAACTCATGTAAGTTGACTGAGCAACCATCCCTTTCTCTCGCTCTAATAAATATGGAATCAAACTTATAAACCAACCAAATACGTAGCGAAAACATATCCCAATGACGGTAGGAATCTTATAAACCTACATAATTCCCATGGAAAATATCTTGCTTTATATTGCTTTGAGAATCCAAAAAGTTCTTAAATTCCAATGCCAACTTAAGGCCTCGATATAGTAAAATAATTTAAAGCAAAGGTAATTTTACTTCCACATAATTATCTGATATTGTATACACATTTAAATGAATTAATGGGAAGATGTTAAATTAGTGAAGGAGACACAAAACATAATATTAATATGATAAACAAAAAGAGATCTTATTCTACCCAAGTTATGTATCACATATTATCATATAATTTTATAGAAAATTGATATTCACTATAAGCAAATATATATGTTTTATGCACTTCGAACAATACTTAACTAGAAAACAAAATCATGCATTCATAATGAGATAGAAATGCACACAATATTATAAAACACATAATCACAACATTACCAATAAGTATAAAGAAGAGTCAACATCAATCCATAAGTGGATTCCTTGGATTGATGGGGGACATTTGCAACACTCAACGTAGTTCTCTTGTCATTGTTGTTCAAGTCTTTGCAATTTTTCTTCTTCCTCTCTTCTTATTTCCTCTTTGGCCTTGTGGTTTTCATCCCGCTCTTTTTTCTGCTCTTCCTCTGCTTCTTTCTGTTTCTTCTCTTCCTCCACTTCTTTCTGTTTCTTCTCTTCCTCTGCTTCTTTCTGTTTCTTCTCTTTCTTTGCTTCTTGTCGGATCTATTATTTTTTTTAATTTTCCATTCTTCTTATTCCATGGATTTGAGGCATTCTTCCTCTACGGTTTTGCGGCATTCTTCCCTGTGGCTTTGAGGAATTCTTCCTCTGCGGTTTTGCAGCATTCTTCCTCTGCGTCTTTGCGGCATTCTTCCTATGCGATTTTTTGGCATTCTTCCTCCACGGATTTGTGGCCTTCTTCCTCTTTGGTTTTGCGGTGTTATTCCTCCACAGATTTGCGGTATTCTTCCTCTTTTGATTTTTTAGCTTCATCCGCTTGTCGTGTCGCGTAGACATCAACTTCTTTATTTCTCTCTATACTCTTCTGCCATTCTTCCATGACTTTATTCCTATCATGTTCCTCTTGCAGAGCATCCTGTTAATATTTTTTCTTCGCTTGTTCATAAAACATTGTGTTTACACTTTCCTCTCTCTTTCTTCTATATTGGTTCTTATTCATCATTTATTTTTCCTCCTCAGCTGCGAAGGAAGCTCTTTTCTTAGTTCTAACTGTATCCTGAAGAGATAACTACCAGTCTTGTAGTGTCCTTTGCTCCCATTCCGATATTTTCTCAAAAAAATCATCAAAGGAAGTAACCCTTGAAACCTAGTTTCTCCAGGGTCTACCTCATGTATGTAGGTATTATATAATGATAATGACCTAAAATTCCCTTCAATCACCCTCTTAGGGTCATGCCTTTTCTACTTCGCAAATCCAAGTTTCATATATTCCAATAAAGTCGCTTCCTTATGGGCGTGATGAGAATTAGCTAAGGTGAAGGAGCCGATGTGAATGGGGAAATTAGGCCAAGATTTCATATGCATGTGGTACAAATGGGACGTGACGCTATATACGATGGTTTGATAAGAAATTTCACAAGCGAGCAATCGGTCAGGAACATACATTGGTAACGAATGGGGGGATCCATTCACACCGAAGACCTGAATGTAGGTAAAGAAATATACGCAATACCGGTAACCAATTTGTGACAGGGATTCCATGGACTGGTCAGTTATCCGTGGTATTTCTTTTCTAAAAATCAATAAATACAACTGTGTGAAAAAATGGATGCAAATATCATACAAATGGGGTTTGTATGAACGGGAAAGCAATCTTCCTTCTAATTCTAGTTCATGGATGGAAATGCATTGCTAGAAAAAGTAACATCAAATAGAAAAGAAATCATATGAAACTTTTGACCACTAGGTACCTATTTTGCATATTTAAGGGATGCAAAGAGGTTGTTGGACATGATGTTCCCCCAGTCGAAAACTTCTCCATTTTATGTCACATGGTGCACCAAGGATTCCCAATCCAAATGGAAGTGTGTAGAATGTTCAAGGACATACAACCAACATAGAATTTCCATGAGTAGCCTATATGGCCTTCGGAAATACTGTATCATATACTTATTATTGGACTTATCTATGAAGGGACGACCCTCATCCCACCACTCCTTGATGAGATCCAAAGGATTTGGATGGTCACTGGAAAATGTTTTGATGAATATGTGGTCCATGAACACCTTAGAATCCTTTAGCTTATACATCCACTGGAATGAGTCATGCATGAGGGAGGAAATTACCTCTCCGTCTGCATTGAGGATCACTCCATTTTGCATATCAATGTGGTCAAATAACCACCTAGATGAATCATTCAATTTGTTTGGAATCAAGGTCATCCTAGGTGAAATGGCATGCTCATATCTCTTCCAAATGTTTTGATAGGTGTCCAAATCATCGTCATCTGGGAAAAAATCCTCTGTGGATAGTATTTGATAGTTTTCTTCCCAATCACGATCACCTTCAAACCCCGTCATCGCAGTTGTGTCTAATAATATCAATCCTTCTGCATAGGTTGAAGGATGGATTTTCTCTACATCCCTATGGGGAGGAGCTCTGCATGAATTTTCCTTTGAAATCTAGTAAACACATAGAAATGTATGAGGTGCTTCAGACACTGCTCTATTGATAGTAAGTAGAAAGTCGGATTCAACCAAGGTGATTAATATGCACATTGTATGGTTGTATTTAAATTGAGTGGGGTGCATGCATCACATCCAACATAATGGTTTACATGCACCCCTCTGGTGCATTAAATGGATCCCTACAGGGTGAAAGTATTTCTTGAGATCCAATGGCTAGCAATGTTGTCGCCTCATCATTAACTGACGTGCAATAGGATGCATAATTTTCGATGTACAATTAAAGTAAATTTGCACTAATTATTCATCGTATAATTAAGTAAATGAGCAATAATTATTCATGATGATTCTCGTATCTAGATCACTGGGAGTTTTTGATTGGATTCATTAACACACATGAGATGGTGAAAGGATATTAAATGTGTGATCACACATAATCTTCGAGATCATTTGATACCATGCACGAGATGGTGAAAGGACATTAATGCAATGAAGGTACAGTGCCTAATCGATCACAACTTTTTGTTGCATATTTTCCTATGCGGGCGCAAAAACCATGTCTCACATAATGGACGGGGTAAGCACTGAAGTGGCTAGGAAGCGTTACATGATAGGTCTGTTGTGCAGTGTCGCGGTTATAATGGGGCGATATAAGTGATTATCGTAGCTATGCATCCAAATGGTTTTCCATTCATGACCACACAGCCCAAAATGATTATCATAATCCTATGGCCAAAATGGTTCTCCATTAGTGACCACACGACCCAAAATGATTCATTAAATCTAGTGTAACTGAAGACTACACTCATTTGCAAAAAAAATAAAAAACAGGTTTTCTAAAGCCCAAACTTATGTTTTATGAAGTCCAAAAACCTTTGAATACAAAATTACACTGTTGGAATCGAAAAGTGCACTTTGTAGGAGAAATGCCACATTCTAATGAGTAGCATGGGCCATCGCTTAAAGTTTTTCTAGGAGAATCATCATCTTCCCTTTCTCAGATTCATGTAGTTTGAGTAAGGGGGAGAAGGAGCACTATCCCTTTCTCACCCTTTTATAGGAGGATATGTGGTGGCCACACTTCCCAACAAGCTAGTAATTTTAGGACATAGCAGGAAAATGAAAATGGGCCCTCTCTCAAACTCTTGTAATTTGAGTGAGCAACTCCCTTAGATTGTTGGGAGGAGGAGTGGCAACTTTGATCCTTTATCACCCTATTCTAAATTGCTCTAGACCTTCCTCACACTTCTAAATTTTGAGTAAGGAGGAGAAGGAGCACTGGCCCTTTTTCACCCTTCTATGGATAGAGTGACGAGGAGCAAGGACATGGATATGAAGCATCTACACTATCTCAAAGTCTAGAATTGGTCTTTGAGTAAAAAATTGGCCCTTTCTCTTGATCTAGTATTTTACGGGACAAAGGGTCAAGGAGGACTATCCCTTTCCTTACATTTGAATGATAGCATGAGCACTCCCTTAGACTGTTTCTGATACATAAATAGTTTAAAATGTTCAAATGATTAACCTACAAAACTTTATTTTTTATTTTAAATTTCATTTGCATATGGAAATTTTTTTAGACATCTACGACGAGCTAGAAGGCTCTTGACCCTCAGTGACAGCTTCAATTTTTTGATCCTTGGATTAGTTCATTTTGTTACTAAAAATATGCCTCAATAAAAAATATTTTTAATGTTTAAGCATATATTTAATGGCAAAGTATATAATTCAATTAATGAATTGATTGAATTGCATATTGTCAATAATGAGGTCTCTTCATTTGTGGATGGAGAAGACGAAGAATTATTTTGGATAAATTCAAAGGTTGCAGAATGCAAAGTCTACTCAAGTAGGAAGCTACTACATTCTAAAAAAATCAGATCTGACTGCTTTGTTGTCAATGTTGAAAATGTTCTAAATGGAGAGGTTCCATTATCCAGTCCTATCAAAAAACATGAAACATTGGAACACACTCATTGTAGAAGGGTGAAAAAATGAAGATGGGTGTCTATTTTGGGGGGTCTCGTGAGAAAATAATTCTGTTTTTTTCATGTCTTCCAACTTCGGGCGAACAAAAGTGATATTTTTATTTAAAATTTCACTTTGCCGTAAAAAGAAAACTTTTGTAGAATTATGTTAGCTTTCTATTCATAATTTTTTCAATTTTTTTTATTAAGATTTGATATGTCGATTTCGCAAATGTTTGACAGTGTGTTCTTATAAAATGAAAAGACTACAAAAGAGTTATGATTTGTTGCACCACTAAAATCGTTGTTAGACTTGTCTTTTGCAAAAACTGAAAATGCTACGACAATCTACACACAATGTACTAACGCGTGACTATAAGTTTGCATCCAATGGACCTCTATACTAATTATTATATTTTTTTAAAGTCGATCCATGGGGAAACTCAGTCGATTTTCAACAACCTTTTTGTTGCACCACTTTTCTCTCAACCCGCTATAAAATCAAAAAATCTACGACCACCCTTTTGAAGTAGACACGTCAATGAATCGACCCACATTTTCTTCAATTTTTTTGGTGTTGTATTTACAAAGTTATGGATTTTTCTTTTCGCTGTTTTTTTAAAGAGCTGAATCATAACTCGACACATGTTACAAATATAAAACTTAAAAAATATCAGTTCTTATCTATATACAACAAAATTTATACCCTCGTAAAGTAGATTCAATGATGAATCTACTGGTATGAAGTCCGACATTCGTTTTGTTGTGTAAGAGGTGGTTTTCTCCTTCCGAAAATGGAGAAACCTGAAAATTTTGCAGAGGTCTGAATCGGTCATGTTTCAGAGATTATTCGGCCGAACAAATTATTCGGCCGAATAATTATTCGGCCGAACAATTATTCGGCCGAATAACTTTTTTTCGTAACGGCGCCGTAACTTATAGCGAAGGTTATTCGGCCGAATAACCAAACGGAAAAAAAATTTCGTCGGCCGGAAAAAAAAATAAAAATAAAAATTTATACTCATATAAATAAACGTAAAGTTAATTCATTATTTTCGCATGTTTGAACTTCGCATTTTTTTGTCAAACTAATTTCGGAAGGAGGATATAATTTTTGCAAAAGGAGGTTTTTACAAGGTATGTTTCTTCTTCTTCTTTACAAAAGGCACATTGAAGGAGTTTTTTTTTCTAAGGCATATTTGCAAGGAGTTTTTCCAAACTATCTCTTTTCTTGTTGCATTTTTACAAAGAAGACATTTTTTGCAAAATGAGGTTTTTACAAGCTATGTTTCTTCTTCTTCTTTACAAAAGGCACATTGAAGGAGTTTTTTTTTCCAAGGCATATTTGCAAGGAGTTTTTCCAACCTATCTATTTTCTTATTGCATTTTTACAAAGAAGACATTTTTTGCAAAAGGAGGTTTTTACAAACTATGTCTTCTTCTTTTTTACAAAAGGCACATTGAAGGAGTTTTTCCAACATATCTCTTTTTTATTGCATTTTTACAAAGAAGACATTTTTTGCAAAAGGAGGTTTTTACAAGGTATGTTTCTTCTTTTTTCCAAAGGCACATTGAAGAAATTTTTTTTCTAAGGCATATTTGCAAGAAGTTTTTTCCAAATATTTATTTTTTTGCTGTATATTTGCAAAGAAAACATTTTTTTGAAAAAGAGATTTTTACAAAGTATGTTTCTTCTTCTTTTTTCCAAAACACATTGAAAGTGTTTTTTTTAAGGGATATTTGCAAGGAGTTTTTTCAAAATATTTCTTTTCTTAGACATGTTTGCAAGGAGGTTCTTTGCAAGGATGTTTTTTTTTCAAAGTAGCTTTGCACTTTTTATTTAATTGAAAGAGGTTTTTTCAAATAGTTGTTTTGCTAAGGTATTTTGCAAATGATTTTTTTCCAAAGTAGTTTTGCACTTCTTATTTATTTGAAAGGAGTTTTTTCAAATAGTTATCTTATTTTGCAAAGGATTTTTTACAAGGTAATTTTGTACTTCTTATTTCTTTGAAATTGGGTTTTTTTCAAAGAGTTGTTTTTTTACAATGATTTTTTCCCAGATATATTTATAAATAAGTTTTTATTGAAAGTATTTGTTTTTACTATAAAGTAACATGATTCTTTAATTTATCGTCTATAGATTAAACAACCATGGGCAATAAGAGAAATCGTAAAAGAAAAGCTGATCGTAAACGTGATGATGATGATAATAGAGAGAAACAAAAACTCAGATATATTGCCAAAAAACAAAGGGTTGCTGAAACGAAAGAGAGAACTATTGAAGATATAAATACAGATTTACATGACAATGTTGAAGAAATGGAAATTGAAAATAGAGTACAAGAAGAACAAATTGAAGTTGAAAAGAACATTGTAGAAGATGTAAATAGTGATTTACATGCTAATGTCGATGAAATCAATATTGAAGATCAAGTTCAAAATCCAGAAATTGAACCTGGTATGTATATATCATATATTTTCCAAATTCATTTTTTTATAATGAATTTTATTTTTTGATATATGTTAAATTAAATTTAATTTGATGTATAGGTACTTTTACTATTGATGATGAAATGTTAGAAGACATTGATTGCGACAAATATGGAGAAAAACTACCAATACATGTTGCACGATATCGTGCTACAAAATTTTATGATGAAGTTCTCAAAGATTACTCAATAGCAGGACAAGCACAAATTTTAAGATGTTTATTAGTGTCCAAGAAATTAGAAGGTGCTACATCGTTATTGGGTATTCACAAAGTAACAAAAGAGTCGAAATTGAAACAAAATGTGATGGAAAATATAGGCGATGCAATAAAAAAATTTGGAAAATCCAGGAAGAAAGATATCAGTGCTGCACGTAAAGCAATTCATACAGCAATTCTTTCAGCTAGTACTAAACAAAAGCGTTTGACAACAGAACTAGCAAAAGCAGTTGGAACATCAAGAAAAACATTATACAAACATAGCAAATTCAGAATGCAAATAGATGAAAATAATGAACTTGCTTGTTGGGCAATTATTTGTAGACAACCTTACAAAGATAGATTAGGAGCAGGGGTTAAAGATATTGTACGAGAATATTGGTTGGAACATGCTCGAGTTTCACCAAATGCAAGAGATGTGATACGCAAAAGAATATCACGAAATGTATATGAAAGCCAACCAAAACATATAATGGACATGACACAAGTACAATTGTTCAATAAATTCAAGGAAGATCATCGTGGAATTAATATATCAATCACTACATTTGTGCAACAAAAACCATGGTATGTTCGACCTATAACTATACGTGATACATGTTGTTGCCGTTATCATGTGCAATTTCAGTTATATTATGATACGTTTCTTGAATTTGGTAAAATGTTTTGGACAAATTCACCACCTCCACCAACGATACGTGAATTCATATCTCAAATTTTATGTGAGAGAAATCACGATGAAGTATTTTATTCAAAGAAATGTGTCAATGGAAAACATTGTCATCATTGTGGAAATTTGGTGTTATTCCACAATAAATACCCTATCGACAATGATCAATCGTTGTCAAATGTAAATGTTGATTGGAAGAGATACGAATACATCAACTATAGTACAAGTTCTAGTGATTCACATTCCAAAAGAATTGATTTGCTAGAAGACAAGATATGCGTCACAGATTTTCTCAAAAAATTTGAAAACGAAATTTATAAATACACCCAGCATTCACATAGAGCACGATGGCAAGATCTTCAATTCAAACAGTCTCGTGAAATTTTTCCACCCGGAACAATTTTGTCGGTGGTTGATTTTGCTGAAAACTATACATTTGCTGCACAAAACGAAATACGGAGTGAATACTATCACTCTGACCAAGTTTCGATATTTGTCCATGTTGTATATAGACATTCTCAACAGGATATCGATGGCATTGAAAGCACATGTGACAATCGAGATGTGATTAAAGAATATCACTTCTATATCAGCGATGATCGTACACACGACACACATTTTGTCCAACATTGTATAGAAAATATTTTCTATGACTCACTGAAAAAACGCGAAGTCAAATTCAAAGAGCATTGGATATGGTCTGATGGATGTGCGGGTCAATTTAAATCTTCACGATCATTTTTTTGGTTATGTCGACTTCATAAAGCGCTGAACATTAAACATCGCTGGAATTTCTTTGAAACTGGGCATGGAAAAGGTGAGCATGATGGTGCAGGAGCATGCGTGAAAAGAGCACTTCGAAGATGGCAAATGAACTATTCTTCAGCACGGTTTCATTCAGCTGCAGAGGTTGTCCAATGGTGTCAATTAAATCTAAGCCATGATTATAATCAACAATCAAAAGACGTGCGCAGGTATGTCCACTATCTTTTTAATTTATATTATTTCTTAAAATTAAAAAAAATGTATATACTAACATTTAAGTACACATGTACACTATCTATTGTGTAGATTTTTTTGGCTTGTTGGGGTCCAAGATATAAATAGATCAATACCATATGACGCTAGCACCATACATGGAACTAGAGATCTTCACTCTATTCAAACAAAATCATTTCACAACGTGTTTGCATTTGACAGTAGAAAGCAATCATGCTTTTGTCATATTTGCATTGAAAATGTCGAGTCTACAGAAGTTTGTGAAAACATAACAAACAACTACGTAAAAGCTTGGAGACACACAGAGATTAATCCAAAAGGAAAAATGCCACTGGCAAGTGTTGAAGAATTAGAATCAGAAGAAATAGCAATATCGTCTGATGGCGATAGAATTTCAGATCTCGTAAGAGAAGGTAATAAACTTGTTTTTGACTTTTTAATCAATTGTTCATTCTAATCCTTCGCCATAAGTAGTCTTGATTCAATTCATTTAAATACGCTAACACCAATCATAACTTGCACAGGAGATGTTTTCGCTGTGATTGCACCTGTAGACAACAACGAAAATGTCAAATATTATTTGATGCGATGCACAGAAGGAAAAATGAAATTATTGGAGGACTACAACGACAACGGATTTACATACGAAAGAGGATCCATCATTTTAAAAGGCTACTTTTTTCAGCAGACGCATATGACTAAAAGTTATGTCTACTTTCAAGATTATGAACCCGATGTTATATGTTGTCAATATAGTCATTTAGTATGTGCATCTCGAATAAAATTGATACAAGTTCCATCAAAAAAACAGTTAAAAACCAAAAAATGGAAACTATCCATATGTGACCATGAACGGATAGTTGAAGATGGTATTCCATTGCGATGTTTTTAACTACATATCAAAAATAAATTGATCTATATTTTTGTCCATATCAATTGTTGTGTGCAATATATTTTTTGTCCAATTATCAAAATTGTTGTGCACAGTATATTTTTTCACTGAGATTTTATGAATATTTTCTTGAATGACAACTAACACAAAAGCTTAAATGGTTTATTTTTTCATTGAAATTTTATGAATATTTTCTTGAATGACCACTAACACGAAAACTTAAATGGTTGTACTTTAACATGCTTAAAAATGAATTCAAATATAATTTGTAAATTCAAAAGTACTTTATTCGGGTCCCCATATGTCTATTAGACCACTAAGGGATGAGATAACGGATGTGGCTATCCCCACTCCGCCCCGAATTTTTACTTTTGATTGATTGATAGTAACAAAAAATCACAAAAAGACCTATTAAATTTTGTATTATTTTAATCCATCGAACATGTTTCTTTAATACATACTTCACCATAAATATAATCTTAAATAGATGTCTTAAAATTGTCACCAAGTTCTCCATCCCAAATCTTTAATTTAAAATATCGCTTGTGCAAATTCACATAACTGAAATCATGGCAAATGGAGATAACGATCAGTTGATTTTTAATCACAAGCAAGGATTCCAGGATTGTGAAGCTTATGCTAAATTAAAGAAATGATTATTTACAACAAATCAATGAAAATTCATCAAATTGTTGTTTAAAATCATTGCTCTAATTTAGCACAAACTTCACAATCCTGGAATCTTCGCTTATGATTAAAAAACAAAAAACCGTTACCCCCATTTGCCACGATTTCAGCCGCATCAAATGTACCTGAACATTGTAAATAAAAATTAAATTAATTAAAAATCCATTATATCAAAATTTGAACTTAACATATATTTGCTTTAAAACATCCTAATCCATCCATATTTTCTATCAAAACTTATATTTAACATTCCTAAACTTTCTATTTTTTCCATATTTCTATCGACTTTCTAACATTCCTAAAACTTCATAACATCCTTGAAGATTCAAACTTAAATTTCATTTTTAAACTTTATATTTCATCCATGTATTTTCATCAAAACTTCAAACATTCTTGAACTTCCTAACATCTCTAAAGTTTAATGTACTCACTTTTAATCTTCCTGATTCGTCGATATGTACGAAAACTTCTAACATTTCTAAACATTCTAACATTCAAAGACAATATTTTTATCAAAACTTCTATCATTCTCTAAAACTTTATATAACATTCTTAAACTTTCTATTTCTTCCATATTTCTATAGACTTCTAACATTCCTAAAACTTCCAACATCATTCCTAAAACTTCATAACATCCTTGAAAATAACATTCAACCTTACTTGAATTTCATTTTTAAACTTTATATTTCATCCATATTTTCATTAAAACTTCAAACATTCTTGAACTTCCTAACATCTCTAAAGTTTGAATGTAATCACTTTTAAACTTCCTGATTTATAAACTCTAAACCTATCATTCATTTGAATGTCGAACAACTATTTCTATAAACTTCTAACATTCCTAAAACTTCATAACATCCTTGAAAATAACATTCAACGGGTTACTTGAATTTCATTTTTAAACTTTGAATTTCATCCATATTTTCTTTAAAACTTCAAACATTCTTGAACTTCCTAACAGATCTCTAAAGTTTGAATGTAATCACTTTTAAACTTCCTGATTTATAAACTCTAAACCTATCATTCATTCATGTCGAACAATTATAACTTCCTCATTTATAAACTCTAAACCTATATGTGAACATCCACTTTTAAAAATTTCCTTTTAAACTTCAATCAAAACTTCCTCATTTATGAACTTTAAACCTAATATGTTTATCCATTTTTAAACTTCCTAAATAACATTTCTTAAACTTAATAATATTCAAGAATGTCATGTTTCTTAACATTCAGTTTTACATATATTCATTCATTCAAACATTCAATCAAACATGCAAATACATATTTTAAACTAAATTTAACACCAAATATGTCAAATAAACAAAAATAAACTTAGAAATCATTTAAAAACCACGATTCACGAAATATGTAAGTTCAAAATTTATATGTATATAATCTCCAAAAAAATAATCATGAACATGCAAATTCAATGTACATCCATATATGTATATATCTCGTCCAAAAATAAACCTCCTCAACATGTCCAAGACAAATGTTTCCAATCTAAATGCATATCAACAACAAAAAATAGTGGACACCATGAACTATAAAATTAAAATGTATGTGCTATCCTCCACTCGGGCCTCCCCCTCCTCCACTCAAGCCCCCCCCTGGACTCAACCCTCCCTGCAACATGTGTAAAAAAAAATTATGTTCATATCATTTAAATTACTTAAACTATAATCAAAAAATTAAAATATTAAACTAATATATCAAAATACAATTTAAATATTAACAATATTACATCAAATTCTCCAAATGCTTGTCCACCACCATCCTCCAAAGGACTTTTTCCTTTGCCTCCAAAAGATTTGAGAGACCCAAGCTGCAATCCATATATAAAATCAATTTATGAATCTCATAAATCTAAATCCACAAAAATTAAAATATTAAAACAGTAAACAAAATTAAAGCAAAATTAAAGCAATCAATGAAATTACCTCTCTACCAATATCTGCATCATTAAGCAAAGAACCGATATCTCCACCCTAAAATTTAAATTGTATTAATAAATAAAACATATAATACAAAACAAAAAAATTACTATACCAATTAAAACTTAAAACTAAAACAAAAAATTTAAAAAACATTAGCTCACAATAGATGGTAAATCATTTATAAAGTTGGTATCTAAAGAAACCTGCATGGATGAGTCAAATTAACAATAAAATACACAGTTAAATTATCATTCAAAAAATAATAATTTATATATATATATATATCAAATTCAAACATAAGTACAAATATGTTGATAATAAATATGTACCTCTCTCCCTACATTTTCGCTAGTTGAAATGTGAAAAGAATGTTCGTTCATCATTCTTGAAAACTGCAACCAATTTAAACATTTACATAATGTACCTATGATAAGGTAACAAAAAAAATAAAATCAAGATAAATAAAATATTTAATTCAAATCAAATCATATCATGTAGTCAACGAACCTCTCCCAAACTCGATGTGTCGTTGGATATAACATTTGCTGCTAAGTCACGACAAATCTTTGCATATGCCCTGACATCTTCAATGCTCATTCCATCTATTTCATCATCAGTTTTATAAACAAACTTTTGACGAATAGCAGAACGAGCCCTTTCTCTAACCAACCCCACATCTACTCCCACTAATACTGATGATAGCCCATCACCAACAAAATTCCTTGCTGTCGTCCCAAGTTGAGATGTGGGCTCCATCTCTGATTTTAATGCCACCAACCTAGGTGGACGAGATATCTGGGGCGGAGGTCTAAGAGTTGCAGGATCTCTATGTGCACCCTCTCGATCATATATTCGACCCTTCCCAACTCCATAAAATTTTGAATGAACATCAGTATAATCTGGCTTCATATTTAAAAAAAACTCAGCATAAAAAAATCTAGCAAAATACTGAGAAACCTCATCGTTCCATGGAAAACGACCATAGGCAGCAAGAAACCGATCATAAAGTAAGTGTGCCAGATGAGGATGTTTGAAATATTGCACTTTCAACATATCTTTTTTCAAACCTTCTTTGAAATTAAACATTGATTTGGCCTGCTCTCTTGTCACTCTTTCTTTCACAACATCCCATTTGTCTGGACCCATCACTTGATCCCTTCGTCTTCGCATCAAATCTACAAAACCATCTGTAGTCGGCCCAAGATTCTCATATGCTTGAATGAAGTTTTGCAATGATCCCAAGACAATCTCCAAACTTTGTTTACTCTCCGGAGGAAGATCCATAGTAGACAAATCATTTTGCAACTTTTCATAGTGAGATCTACATCTTTCAAGAGTCATTTGATGATTACCACCTTCCCATGGAAGCTCCCGAGGTAGATCAGATGGATATGTCGTAATGGGTGTACAACCCTCAGTTAATTCAACATATTGTGTCCTAGCTCTACCTTCATCACCTCGTGCCGAATGGTGAGCCTCTTGAGAACCTTGCTCTGCATCGTCATCCGTCTCCCTCGTTTGCCCTGTCTCCCTCCCTACAGAATTAGGAGCATCTTCCGAACCATGCTCTGCTTCAAATGACAAAGTCTAGTTTAAACACAACTACAAATTTTGCACTCTCAAAAAAACAATTTGCATATATATAAATGTTCAAAGATTGATATTCATATGTACCAATAGAGGGTCGAGATCGACGTTCTCCCATAGAAGATACAGGGGAATCATTTGTACCCCTTTCACCTTGTCGGTGTGAACTATACAATAAATTAGAGTCCCGAGGAGAGGTTGACAACCTCCGATTATCACTCGTACCACCTACGCCAGAAGATTGTGAAGACCTCCTACGCTTTCGCCTTAAAGAATCCTCTCTTTCCATTTGATATATAATGCCTACACCTAAAGACAAATCAACTAATTACATATTCAAATCCTACAAGTTAATTCTATGAACTCTAAAAACCAACTACTTAATAGACTAAGTTATTTAACAAGTACCTAGATTTACCTAATTTATCATCTAACAATTTTCAAAAAAAATATAGCTAATATTGTTAGATGATGAATTAATGTACCAATCTTTTAGGTGTTTTTGATGTTTAAAATGAATGGAACCAATATAGTTAAGTACTAAATAATAGGTTTTTTTTTTATGTGTATTAGTTCATGAATCTCTTTTACCTTCTTCATACATAACTTAATACCTAAAACATAAATCATGAATCTATTTAACCTTTTTACTACATAACTTAATACCTAAAACATAAATCATGAATCTCTTTTACCTTCTTAATACATAACTTAATACCTAAAGCATAAATCATGAATCTCTCTCACCTTCTTAATACAACTTAATATCTGAAACATAAATTAAGTCTTGAAAATATTTTCATTATTGACAATAAAATAAAAATTGACAATTCATGGTTTATGTTTTCAAAATTTGCCATTTGATAATCGTTTTCAATTTCTTAAACTACAAATTTAAACCAGAAATTTTATTACTCTAGACATAAATTATATCTACAAATAATCTCATTGTCCCATGGAACAAAAAAAACTTACTGTTCAAGTATTATGATTGAGTTAAATGTCATGTTTCTCAAATTGGCCTCGTTTGACAATGATCTTTAATTTCAATCTAATAATGGTAACAATTCTTGGTATTATGTTCTCCAAGCCAGCCATGTTGCAAACAAAAGAAAACACAATACCAATTTACCACCTTTACTAGAATAAAACTCAAACCATTCTGACATAACATCACCTAGTATTTTATAAAACTTACTATAGTACATTTAGATTTAAACCTATTCATGTCTATAGTTCCCTTTTACATAAAATCCATTTAAATTATTGTTTTCTCAAAAATAGACTGTGTATCTAAGCTAAACTAAAACATGTTGACAGAGTTCATGAACTCTGTCAACTAAGACAGGTTGACAGAGTTCATGAACTCTGTCAACTAAGACATGTTGACAGAGTTCATGAACTCTGTCAACATGTCTTTTAGTTGACAGAGTTCATGTCATCATTGTTAAATTACATAAGACTTAGTATAATACTTATAAATTAAAATCTATTCATGTCTTTAGTTTCCTTGTACCTCAAGTCCATTTACATTGTTGTTCTATCAAAAATAGAGTTGAACTATCTGAAATTTGTTTGTATCTGAACTATCTATTGCCAAAGTAGATAATATAATTAATATCTTAATCTCTGAACTCTGTCAACATAGACGAGTCGACAGAGTTCATGAACTCTGTCAACTTAGACGAGTCGACAGAGTTCATGAACTCTGTCAACTTAGACAAGTCGACAGAGTTCATGAGTAAAACAAGCCTACATACAACTTAGAAATATTCTTTCAAATTAAAATTAATGTTAATTTCTTTTCTAAACACATCCAAATACAACAATTTAAAAAAGTACAGAAAAAATTTCTTTATATTTAAATTTAAAGACTCTGTCCAACTGGGCAGAGTCCATGGACTCTGTCCAACTGGGCAGAGTCCATGGACTCTGCCCAACTGGGCAGAGTCCATGGACTCTGCCCAGTTGGACAGAGTCCATGGACTCTGCCCAGTTGGACAGAGTGCAATATACAGAGAATATGGGAATTACAAAACGATCAAAAACAATTTATATAAACGGGAATTAAAAGGATTATTCCACCTTACCTCTAAAACGCAGCCAAAACAAATGAGCGCGACCTGAAATCTTTCGGACGACAGCGCAGATAAAATTTCTTCCACCCGGAACAGGGCAGCCGTAGCAGACGAACTGGGAGACCTGCATAAGATCAATAACATTTTAGCAACAAAAAATAGCGATAACAGACTTCAATAAAATACACAAGCCGAAAAACAGAAAAACGAAACGATACCTTCACCCACTGCAAACGCCGTGTCGATCTGCCACCACCCGCAACTTCTCAACGACGTTCGACACCGCGCTGTGAAGCCCTACAAGCAAGCAGGAAACAACAAACATATTACACAAGCATCAAACAAAAAACAGCAAGCAGTAAGCAGCAAAATCAAGCAAGCAGCAAACAAAACAGAAAAACGAAACGATACCTGCAGTCTATGCCGAATCCTCCCTGCGCACCAGAACACCACCACTTAAAGCCGAAAAATAGAAAAACGAAATGATACCTTCAACCACCCGTAACTGTGAAGCCCTACAAGCAAGCAGGAAACAGCAAGAGTATAAGGCAAGCAGCAAACAGCAAGCAGCAAGCAGCAAGCAGCAAACAGCAAGCAGCAAACAAGCTGCAAACAATATGTTGAATACCTGCAGTCTATGCCGAATCGTCCCTGCGCACCAGAACACCACCTCTTACCAGCAGCAAGCAGCAAGCAGCAGACAATATAACTTGCATGCAGGGTGGCTAAACAACGAGAAGCACAACAACGAACGCTGGACTTACACGCAGGCTTACAGGTCGACAACACACGCCGTCGACCAATAGGGTAGCTAACAGGCGACAGCGCAGCGTGGTGACGGAGCGGACGGGCGACAGGGCAGCGGGGTGACGGAGCGGACGGGCGACAGGGCAGCGGGGTGACGGAGCAGACGGGCGCCTACCAACACGAAAGGGGTCCACAAGATCCCGCAACAATGACGGGAGAGGGGCCGGGACAGAGCTTTTATGCCGAATAATTGTTCGGACCGAACACTTGTTCGGCCGAATAATTATTCGGCCGAACAAGTGTTCGGCCGAACAATTATTCGGCCGAACAAGTGTTCGGTCCGAACAATTATTCGGCCGAACAATTATTCGGCCGAACACTTATTTCCACCGCCGTGAGTTTCCTCCGTCCGGCTAGCCCATGGCACATATTCCGAGGCCTCCGTTATGTTTGACGGTGGCCCGTTAAAGATTATTCGGCCGAATAAATACTATATTATTCGGCCGAATAACGTTAATTATTCGGCCGAATAATTATACTTATTCGGCCGAATAATTAACGTTATTCGGCCGAATAACATATGCTAGAGTTCTTACCCCGCCGATTCTCACCAAAGTGTTACCCACCTTCGCATTTCCACCCAGAATGTACTTTGTTTCTTGGCCAAGTGTGAAATTGTTTAAGCATAGTGAATGCTTGGTACCTCAAATGAGGGTTTGATGGGTCATTCAATGGCTAGTTATTCTAAGAATGACAGTGATGCAAATCATAAGAGTGATTCAAATGATGAAACAACTTCAGGGGAATTTTTTGCTTTAGAGTGTGAATATGTGAGGGAGAAAGATGATTCTGTTAATATTGGTCCCAAAGAACGGAATGAATTCCATTCACACCATGTCATACTTACACATCTATGTTCAAATATAGAGGAATGCATAACCTTGGGTTTTATCTCAAATGTGCTTGAGGACCACAGTGTTTAAGGAGAGATGATGGGATTATGTAATTTTGGGGTAATGGTGTAAAGAGTTCTATAACGTTGCAACAATACTTGCTCACATTGCAACAATTATCCTCTTCATTTTGATATTTATATCTATAAAAGCTTCACACAAAATTGCAACCACTTCATCCTATCAGAAGGTTCTTTGATATGGTGGCTTATTAACTAGTTGGTGCAAGTTAGTGGTGCTCGATTAGATTTGAAATTGAAAGAAATTTAACCAGAGGTAGAAGTGAATATGTGGAGTGTAATGGAAGATCATCTTCCATAATGGAAGAGGAGGTTAAAATAAATGAAAGGGACATATCACTATCAAGATACATCAACAACAAGTGGGAATTGTTGGCAAGGGGCTAAGTCGCAGAAGTTTTGGTACAACCAACGACGAAGGGGTCAATGACAAGGTTAAAGGACAAGTTGCGTAGTGCCAAAAAGAGGATAAAGCGGAAGTAAAGCGAACAAAGCAGAGTAGTTATTTAATTAGTTAGTTATTTAATGGGTCACTTTGTGAAGTGGACCAAGTTTGTAATGGCCAGTGAGCCTATAAATAGGATTAGTATTGTAAGCCTTCGGGCATATGATATTATCTTATTATTTGGTGGATCTTAGGAAATCTTGTGCTCAAATATGATCTCTTTATCGATGAATGTATTTTCGCATCTGCGAAATTTTGATCTATCTTTCGCACTAGATAACATTTTTTATTTTGGCCTGAGCTGTTGAGATGGATTTTGTGGATATGTATTCCTGATTTGTAAGATAGTTTGATGTATAATGAGAAGAAATGTTTGTCTATAACTTTGTCACTTATGTATCGCAGTATGATGTATTTTGTCGCAGTCTGGATAGATTTGATATGTGTCAATGATCGGTGTTTCTATGATGTGTTAATGAGTAGATCTAATTAATATGTCTTGGTACGCAATAATGATGTTATGATGCGAATAATAGTTATTTCGATCTCTGGGTTATGTTGTGATTGAATGTGAATGATGCATGTCCTCTTATACATGCAGAAGCTTGGTTTCTGCAACCCCCTTAGGTATCTCAGGTGAGACCTCACTCGCTCTACGAGTGTTGCTGGGAAGGCTAAACCCTTTCCAGGCTGATATCTATGGTATTTTATGTCGAGCTTTGTTGACATAGTGTGAAGTGAACCCGTGTCGATAGATGTGTGCCAACAGGAATCAAATCTATTTGATGGTAAATGAGGCATTCTTTCTATGTTTGAATAAATATAACAAGTTTATTTCTCTTCATCTGAGATGTAATTTCTTTCCAAATTACTCTATTCTGATACTAGGAAAACAATTTGTAATATTCTTTATTTATCAATGGAAAATGAGATATAGGATTTTATTTCATCATCTGTATAATTTTGGTTGTAGTAAAGAAAGAAATATTGAGGATGGGTCTTCCTACCTCTTAATTACCTACAAATGTTGTTAATTCCCCTGATATTTTCCAAGGATCAATTTGTACTATGACAGGGAAAGGTGAAGGTGAAGTGAGTAGTTTAAAAAAAATGCAAATCATTCTTGGTTAATGCTTGACAATGGCAAGCCATGCATTCATATAATAAAACAAATCCATAAGCCATTAATTACTATTGATCCATGAACATAGATGAAGGAACAAAGGTCATATTAACATGAAATCTCTATTCCAATCTCAATACCCAGCATACATGTATATTAGTGCTATAAAAATGGTGCGAAGATTGTTTCTCATAACTTTCATTATATCAAGAGAATTTTCATCGACATAAAATAGGTATGGAATGTGCAGTATAAGAACGAAATTTGTTGTTTATAACACCTGGTCTATTATGGTAATGCAATTTATTTAATCGTCTTTATTTAAGTGAGAAAAGAGAATTACATCCTCTATAAACACATGTGGAATATATCAATTTCCATTTGAGACCATCCTACGAATTTGAATCTTACCCTTTAGACAAGATGAGAGATCAAGAAGGCTGGTGTCTGAACTCATCCAAACAACAGTGAGGGATAATGAGTTATATTGAATGGAGGCATCTCTAATCCTGTTGCTTCTTCACTCGATATTTTTCCACCATGTGTGTGTTCTACCATGGCAATATCACCTCTTGATTCTGCTCCCATTCTATCTTTTTTAGTAGGGGGGTTGTCCCTGGCTCATCAATTTCCAAATATGCATGTGTCTCTTGAGCTGATCTCTTAATCCCTGCTTCTATATTTTGATATTCTGGAGCCATCTTAGAACTTCCTATAGCCACTAGAACATTTTCCCAAGTCATCAGGTTGTCTATTCTTTACGATTGAGGGCGGGGCATGCATATATATTGGGAGTTTTTATTTTCCATTCTTTCAAGCTGGGTGGTAATGCCTCTGCCCCAAAGTGGTTTCAAAAATCTAATTTGGGAGCTGTTGTCAATTCAAATTTGCCATGTGCCCCATATGAGGAGGCATATAACTTGCAATATGTCAAAATGCGGGCATTGGAATGATGAGGAGAAAGATCATAATCCCTTTCTCACAATTTAGTAATTCATGTGTGTGGAATTAACATTTAGGAACCTGTTGATGAGAAGAAATTGCATGTGTCCTTTCTCACTATACAAGATACTTCATCATTGTAAAGGAATTATTTATTTGAATATTAAAAAAAGGATGTTGAACTCACGAAATCCAATGGTTAGAGTAATTACACTTATTATGAGTAATTTTTTAAATGATAATAAAAATTTTGGAATTCGATAATCACAACATTGGAAACTAGTATTCACATTGCTGGAAGCCGACAATGACACTTTCAGAATATGTTGTAAGTCTAGATTCTCACTAGGAAGTCTAAATTTAATGAAATGGGGGTTTATCAGTAAGTCACTCATTATCCCGATGTACAATTTTAAATTATATCTAGTTAATAACCACCAAATTTGTCTCGGTATATGTCCATATATATATATATATATAGATATATGAGTATGGAGGTAACAAAATTATCTACAAATCTTTTTTTAACCTCAAAGTGAAATTCCCAAAGAAAATATGAGTTTAGAGGGGTTGAAGTTGGAAAACGTAAAAATTTACAATTTTCTTCATAAAAAAACAAGCAAAAAGTGTTTCCCCAAATTCATGTTTTCACATAATTGGAATTGCAACAAAGAAATACAATGATGTTGTTCTAGATGCAACAAAGTGTCTTTGGAGTTTGGTACAAAACCATGACAAGGATAGCTATGGTGGTAACACTGGAGATCGATTGTTGGTAGACAAAGAAGGTGAAGTTTTTTGTTATGTTTATAAAAAAAATGACCATATCAAAATGTGATTCACACCTTGTATTTTTAGAAAGTCTAGGGTTCTATGTGTAGATCATGTAAACTCGACATTCAAGATTTTGATCTTGCTTTTCGCATAGGTCTTGTACTTATGATGATTATATTAAGGTACCTAGGCGATATTATAAAATTTTATATTTGGGGCATGGAAAATGTAAATGTATGTACTTATATCTATGTATGTAACATGTAAAGGGAATATGTGACTACAAGAATTAGATGGGAATGCATGCACCTAATTTACCATGTGCTCTAATGATTTGGATAACTTGTTTGAAATAGTGGCAATCCTCTATTATGGATTTGTTAACACTTAGAGGAGTTGGCCATGCGTTGGTTGAATGTTATGTGATTGGATTGTGTTTCTTATAGACTCTAGGAGGTGAGGTAGGCCTAGAAACTTGAGGCATTTTTTAACACCTAAAATTTTCCCATTGGCCATACCATTAGTATAGTTCCCGCACACATCATCATTCCATGTCATTTCCACTTCATTCCACCCATTGGACCTGGACAAAACATTGCAAAAGATAAAAATCCAAGTCAAACATATAAAGGGACGACCTTAAGTTTAGGTTGCTCATATTCGTAGGAAATGAGTGACCTAGGTTAGGCAAAATTATTCAAAATAAGTGACCCAAGTCGCACAAAAGATTAGAAAAAGAGCAATATTGGATCTTGGCATAATTTTTTGTTGTTTCTTGCTTTTCTTCAACAGAAAGTGGAAACATGGACACATACTTTGACTCAACACAAATAATGGAGAGGATTTTGGATGGAAAAATATTCTCTGATCCTCTTCCCCAAAGCCATTCACTGAGCCTCTAAATGAAGCCTCAAGATCCCCCAATCAACAAGATTTCTCCATTCATCACTCAAGTCGTCATTCTTCCAAATTTCCCTGAGATCGAAGCCAACCTCTTTTGTTCCCGTCTCAACTTGTTGGAGATCACAATCGATTGTGTACTTCTGGAAGCCAAAATGGACCTCCCTTAGACAATTGCAGGGGCTGCTTACACTACTTCTTACAAGGTGACTCTTACTCCTATATACACTTTTAATACAAAATGCAATTCTTTGATTCTTTAACATTCTTTTGTCATTTGAATGTTGTTTGTCAAAAAATATGCTTGCAATGTTAGTCTAGATTTGTTTTAATGTTATTTAGTTTAGTTCTTCGTGCATGTTTAGATTAGTTTAGGTTTTTATGTTTTGTTTATTTCTATTTTTCCTTCGAAACTCTACTAAGGTTTGCACAACCCTTAGTAGGTATTCTTTTGCATGGGCTAGTGTGAAAACACTAGCTACACATTTTATCCTTTCATTGGAGTTCATTAAGACGTTGAAGGAACCATGTACCTAAAGGACATACTACTATACCAACCATTTTAGTAGTTAGGTACTCGTGTAATCCAATGGATTATTGTTCCTTTATATGGACGTTGATAATTTGATGATGTCTACATGATCAAGGTATGAGATACAAATCCAAGGTTGGACTAGAAATAGGATTTGTTATAAAGAGTGACATATTCAATTCCTAGTTGAGCATTTATGGTAGAGGACTAGATGCTAATGAAGAATTTACAAATATTAACACAAGTACTAGTGAGAGGGAGTGTTGGAATTACTAACTCATGTGTTTCTTATAGAATAATGTGTGATCTTACAAAAAGGTTATGGTTTTTTTATGCACTCGTTTGCTTGAATATTATTGCTATATGTTTTAGGAAGTTGTGAGCTCTACTGGGATACAAGTGATTAGCTAATTAGTTTAGCTCCTTAGTAAGTGCATGGTTAAGATATTATCTAGTTGTTATTATGCTAGGCTAATGTGTTTATATTTAGACAAATATTTATGTATTTATAGGTGTACTATCACATTTCTTAATAGATAATTGAACTTACTTTTTGTGTTATACTCTAGGGTTTGCTAACACTTGATCCATTTTAACTTCACATCACATTAATTTAAAATAGAAAGGTATCAAATCACTAGAAGTGAAAATCTTTTCCATGTGCAAAAATTGAAGAAAATTTTACTTTTAAAAAAGATGCATATAACTTTGAAGTTAAAATAAACCAATGCCAATAAAATATTTATTTGATTCAATTGCAATAAATAAGAATGAGACTTATAAGTGTGTCATTGGACTTGAGGAAAGACGTTAACTGCCCAAGGCCAAAGCATTTGGCAAGAGTCAAATTTGTGGATCCACTGCAAACTAATAGATTGTGAGCTAAATTGAGTTTCTATCAACTTTGGTGAAGTTGTGTTTTTTTTGGATCCACTGCAAAGTGCAAACTAATAGATTGTCAGCTTTTCAAGGATAGTACTTTAGAGAACACAAATCATGGAACTTGTCTTAAGTGAAAAATTCAAGGTATCTGAGACATCTATCCCCTCCGTGACCTACATAGCAGGTCAGCTTTCCAAGGGATCGTACTTCGGAGAACACACATCATGCAATGCGTCTTAATGGAAAAAGACAAGGTATGTACAGCTTTTCATTTTTCATTTGTAGAACTCTGACTGACCACCTCCCGTCTCCAAGTCCCACCGAATAGATCGTTGCCAATTGCCATGCAGATGCCCTTTTTAGTTCGACATAGATCATATCAAACTTTCAATGCTCTGAAACGTACACATTCCAAATTAGTTACCCACGCGACTTCCATGGCCTCACTCAACCGGTCTTAAGTCTGGGCTCAGCCATCAGCCTGTGTATGTCATCCCACAACCACTTCTAGTCTTCTCAGTACTCAAGGGTCACCCAACTTAATGAAACAAAATATGGTAAACAAGCCATCGGTACACGCTTAGGATCATCCAACTAAGTCTGCAGTATACTGTTCTTCCCCACTACCGACTATCAGCTCTGAAACTTTTACTTGAAGGACTATAAGGTGCAGAGAGATTCCTGTCCTACTACCCTCTTAACAGCTCTGAAACTCCTATTTAAAGGACTATAAAGTGCAGCTCAGGTTCAGACATGACTACTATGACACATGCATCTACTCATGTCAGAAGACAAATGCATTTCTTGGAGGAATTATTAATAATTCTCAGAAGGCAAGTACAAGACAACAATTACATTTCTTGAGGGGATAATACTTCCTATTCATGTCAGGAATGACAATTTTCAACTACTCCACCTAACTCAGTCAGGAGACATGGTTCTTGCTCACAGTTTTCAACTATTTCTCAATAAGCTAACCTAATTACTATATTTGTTATGATCTTTATTTGTAATTAACAGTTCTCAACTACCGAAGCTAATCCACCATATTAAATTTTGTCTTTTCTTACTATATATTCACCTAACTAAATTAATATGACCTTTATCACAGCGAGGGAACTACTAGACCTAACCTAGCACAATAAATTTTATCTTTGTCTATTATATATTTCATTAATCAAATTAATTACACAGATAGGTGTTTATATTTTAGAATTTGGAGTGAACTAACATCTATGTTTCTCCTAGATTGCATGAAAATGAGATAACAGATAGCTAAATGCATGAATAATTGGTGCCCTATGCTTTAAAAATGGTAGCATGTACTCTCATAACAATATCGCTGACACCATCAGCAACAACATGATCAGGGCAATATCTCAACTCGCCATATCTCAATGGTTAAAGCTAAGCATTGAGCTGCAGAGCATTAAATGCGGCAGCTCAATGCTTAGGGTCTGTTGGATCTGGAGATTCTCCAGATCTCATGGACCCTAAGCACTAAGCTGCCACATTTAATGCTTTGCAGCTCAATGCTTGGCTTTCGACTCAACCTCAACACTACCTGCAACATCACAATCTTTTTTGGGCGTAATCTTTTGCAAAATATTACGACATTGACACAAGGACAATCAAGCAAAACACTGATTTCTCAACAGTGACTATAAGCAATTGAAGAGCAATGAGAGCAACGGGGGATATTTAAACACGAAAAACATTATTTATGGAGGATCTGCATGAAATATGCTTTTTACGCTTAAAACTAGAGCAAAGATTATTTCTCAAATAGTTATAATACAGAAAAACTTACAAGCTCGTTAGGACATCTCGTTTGCAAAATCTTTGCGTATTAAGTATGGAGTTGTATTTGTATTCCAGGTTTGAATTTCAGAGTAAAGGTGTTTTTGGCATTTAAAATTGGAAATCCTGATAATCCATTTACCTTAAGTTTCCAACATCAAAAGAGAATCCAAATAATCCATTTACCTTAAGTTTCCAACATCAAAAGAAAATCCAAATAATCCAATAACCCTAAGTTTCAAAAAAAAAAAATATTAATGATATTGTGTCTCATGGTGTTCGAAGCTCAAAAGAAAAAAAGTATGGTAATGTGGCTCATGGTGTCCATCTTCTAGATATAAAAAATTTAAATAAAGGCAATATTAGAAAAAGCATGGCTAATGAATGTAAGTTTCAGATAGCCTTAGAACACTGCACATTAAGTTAGTTAATTTTACATTGCAGTGTAGACAATTACATTCGATCACAGAGAAAAATAGCTGAACCAAAATAGCTCGTTCATACTTATGTATGGAAGTTAAAAGATGGTAACTAAAACCACAAACATATATATATATATAGACTTTAGCTCGTTCATAATTATGTATGAAAGTTAAAAGATTGTAACTAAAACCACAAACATATATATATATAGACTTAGACTTTAGTTAATTTTGTTTCAAATTAGACAATTACTTCAATAACATAGAAACTAATTCGTTCATATTGCTTCATAGAAACTAATTCGTTCATATTGGTTCTAACGACATATTATAGTACACTTACGATATAATAAAAGAAAGCATTCTCGCTCTACACCTACACCAAGCATCCGACAGCCCCACGCTTACATTAATAAGAAAAAGTTAAATACTCACTGCTGGAAAACAATCTTTGCAGGAATCACTTTATTATAAGAGAAACTTAAATTCGCATTCCTGTCAAATCAATCTTTACAGGTTCCAGCTTATTATTATTATTATATAAAGTCAGTATATAAAGAGTATCTAACTAGTTTTGATATTTATATGATTGGAACTTTACATGAATATATGATGGTATATATCATATCAAGAAAACGTTGATTCATGATTGCCAAATATTGCATGCTCTATCTTATTATGTTCCTTGTTTTCAGTTGGCACTTTTGGTTTACTTGAGTATTGAATTTTGTATTTTTTTCCTTTAATATAAATGGTACCTACTTTTTGCAGTGAAAAAAGAGAGTAGCTAACGAGATTTGATATTTATATAATTGAGATTTTTCATAAATTTATATATGTAAAAATAGATGAAAGAGTTTTTCTTTTCAAGAAAAAAATTGATACTTTTGTTATTACTATGAATCAAAAAGTGCATTCCTAAGTTCTAGTCAAATATAAACTAAGCAAACAAGATGGTACTAAAGAGTTTATGGTTTATTATTTTTCATTTTTTTTATTTTTTCGCATTAAATAAGTATTATTAATTTATTTATGTTTTATTTTCACATTGTGAAATTCTAGAACATAGTAGATCATAGAGCTGAGAATAGCTCATAGTGAAAAGAATGAGTAGAAAAGATGAATTACAGTGAAAATCGCTGTGAAATGAGCAGTAAAATTAATGATGCATTGGAACTCAGATATAAACATAAATGCGTGTTATGATCCATTAATCAATATAGTCAACAAATATGTTACAATGGAGAGAATTCAATTGTCTCAGGAGAATTCGAATCCATGTCAGTCTAGCATTGGAATTGTCACCACTGGAGTGCTCCGGAAGTCCCAAACTCAACTCAAATCAACCAAAACCCATTTAACTGAAGCTAATGTGAGTTAACTGACCAAGAAGAAAGCAATTGTGAGTTTGTCATGCAAATCAATCATAAAAAGGTGCATTGGATGACAATGAGTGGTGACCGGACCTCAAACCCCCACTAGAGTTCAGGAACTCAGGTGGACTGAAGTGGAAAACAAAGTTAGCTCCTAAAATTTAGGGAACTGGCCTTGGTGGACCTAAAATCATGCATGCAGGGTGCATTAGGTGGCTAATGGGTCCTAGATGACATATGTACACCACTAGGGGGAAAATAACATCGTCAGCTACTAGGAAAATGTAAATAATACTAAGTAAGACAAGGATGGAGTATTAATTATCCTAACACCCACCCCTTAATCCAAACTTGGACATCCTGGGCCTTCGTTACTGAGACCAAAGGTCACCCATACAATCAAATAAATGATAAAAAAAAATTGTTCATGAAACTAAAGAAATGGGAAAAACCTAATGGGAAAAATACCCCCTCTAAAAAATGAAAAGAAGGAAAATCAAATAGCTTTCACATGTATAAAAACTTAGTAAAACTTTCTGCACTCTATTCCTCTGTAGGACAATAATGCAGTATGTTGGTCATGTTGTGCACTAGTTCCCTGATGTAGTGCATGTGAACCTCAGTATGCCATCTTGGATCATGGCAAGTCTTTGTGAAGGATTGTGGATCATACCCCATCATCATGTAGCACCTCTCTGAAAGAAGTGGATCTGTATGACATAGTCCAAGGTTTGCAACTTTATACTGAGATCTAGTTCAGCTATGGTCAGATGGATCCCCAGCTACGCTCCCAGCAGCTTCAAGAAGTTTGTGAGCCCATTTTGGACTTGGCCAAGGATTGGGAGCATGTGTTGGTTATGTATCTAGATCTACTTGATATTCATTCTCAACATCAAGATCTGATTCAACTTGGTCCTCATCAGAAGAGACATCGTCATGATCTTCATCACGTACAAAAGGAGTAGAAAGATGATATCTACCTTGGTCTTCAACTGGCTGTAGATCTTGCAATGGATCTTCATCGAACCTGGAACTTATTTCAATGAAGCATCTTTTGGTTGCAATCTCCATCAACTTGTATGATTTTGCATCTTCTGCATATCTCAGTAAAATGCATTTGCTACTTTGGGGCTCAAGAGTTTTTCTTTTGGGATTCTGGCCAATGCCTTGGATCCAAAAACCATCAGGTGTGAGACATATGGCTTCTGTCCCTTTAGTGCTTTGAATGGAGTGACCTCATTCACTGACTTGTGGGGTACCTTTTTCCTGAATGTATGTATCACAATTCATTGCTTTTGCCCAGAGAGATGGTGGAAGATTCCTTGCTTCAAGCATATAGGTATACATTTCTTTCAATGACTTATTCTTCCTCTCAGCTACACCATTTTGTTGTGGTGTGTATGGGACTAAATGATGCATTTGGATACCCTCAGAAGCCCAAAATATTGCAAATCCTTCTTGATGTACTCCCCTCCATTGTCATATCTGAGTGCATTGATCTTCTTCTTGAAAGTATTCTCAACCAAGGCCTTGAAAACTTTGAAAGTCTCAAATACCTCAGACTTGTGCTTAAGAAAATAGATCCAACATAACATAGAGTAACCATCTATCAAGTTCAGAAGGTATCTGGATCCATTCATAGAAGTTGTGGGTATCGGTCCTGAGACATCACTGTGTATCATATTAAGTGTGGAGGAATCTCTCCTTGCCTCCCCAACATCATACTTTCGCTATGGATACTTCCCTATCAGGAAACCTTTGCAGATCCCTTAACAAAACATTATTGGGGATAAGAAAGGTCGGCCGACCTTTCATCTAGGAGAGAATTGTAAAAATAGAACACCTTAGAGAAAAAGCGGTTGCTCTTTCTCTGAGAATATTTCTACTTTCCAGCAAAGTCTTTGAAGCAAAACTTCTATAAATTTGGCGACACATGGAATGCTTATATTGTGACATGTGGCATATCTAATTTTTAAAATTAGTTTAAAGATTGTTTAAACGAACATTAAGGATATTAATGGTACCATTTAAAGTTTGGGGACTGTTTTAAGTTCCTGCGTTTTCTGAACCAGCAACGTAGATGTTAAATCAGCTGGGTCCAAATGAGAAGTATAGCTTGCAGTTTGGTAATATTTAGTCACTGTTTGAATAATAAGTCAATCGGCTAAGTTATACAATAAAAAAATGGTTTGTCCCGATTTTCGTTTCCTGACATGAAGGATCAGCCGCCCCTTATTTTCCTAGTTAATTGTTAAAACCTTTATCCAGCAATTTAGCTATATCCAGAATGGAGAGCTCAAGAAGGATCGACCAACCCTTCTTGTAGTGTTAAACTATTATGAAAATAATATTGGGAATAAGAAGGGTCGGTCATAACTGTAGATGAATGTATGGATTATTGATTGCAAAAATTAAACAGTCTTCATAAAAAATCTGAAGTGAAAATCAACATTCATCAAAGAAATTTGATCAATTAAAAAAAGAGGAATGAAGAGAAGGACTAATTGTATTACTTCAAAGTTGCAAAAAATTACAATCTTTGCATCAATCAGAGTGTCTCTATCGACCCTTCTTGCATTTTAGAGGTAAATGTAAAAATATTCAACCTATGAAAAATAAAATCTGAGTAAGTAAATTCTAAGGAGAATCTGATCAATAAAATATTTAATCTCTGACGAAACTTAAACGTTCATAAATTTTGTTCTTTGTCCTTTTTTAATGAGAAATGCTTGAGTCTTATGATCTCTCCCCAGTTCTCCTCATGATATATGAGCATTTCGTAATTGGATCCCTTGAAAATCCTCACTAGACCATGATATATGGGCATTTCGAGCACTATTGAAGTCCCAATACATGGATTTGTCATTATGTTTTTTGGCACCAATCACATTTTTGTCAATCTTCTTTCCGTCACTCTTCTTTCAATAACCGATTGGTATGCAAGACACTGTCTTGGAAGATTACTTCTCTATGACAACATGAAATGATGCGATCCTTAATGTTAGGCTTGCAGCAGTCGTCGAATGGTTTTTTAGTACCAGACCATGCTATCAGCTTCTTCTTCGTGCATGGAGATGTTTCCAGACATGACGACCCATTTCCAACCAAGGGAGTATTGGGTATCATCTCATAGTCATCAATGCGCTGTTCATCCAACTCCAGTTATTTTCTGATTTCTTCGAGACAAACAAAGGCATTGTTCATGGGGGAGATGTTGGAGGAGGTTAGGTCGACCGCCCAACTAGGTCCTCCGTTCGACCAATTTAAAGAACATGTCGAACCGTAGTGTGGATCACCACATGTCGAGTCAGTTAGTATGGTAAGTTAGTGAACCTATGAGTTGTTAGTGAACCTACGAGTAATAGAAGACTTCTTGACTCTGCTACTTACTTATCTTGGGTTGTGGACTAAGAAAGTGTGAATTTAGACTTTGAAAGTGTCAATACAAACCTTTCTAAAGTGCAAAAATGGATTCTGAAAGTGGCAATATTGGATTTGAAAAGTGTGTTTTTCTATTCGAATAATGTGTTTTTTGACTACTTATGAACCTTAAAATTGCAGTTTTTTGTCATAAAAGTATGAATTTCAATTCAAAATGTGTGAATTTCAAATAAAAAAATGTAAATTTTGATTTGAAAAGTGTGAATTTGTCTCGAGTTCTGTTTTCCGACAAGAAGGATCGTCTGCCTCTTCTTTTCGTAGTTAACTGTGAAAACATTTATCCAGCAAATCAGTTATATCCATAATGGAGAACATAAGAAGGATCGATCGACCCTTCTTGTAGTGTCGAAATATTATGAAAGAAATATTGGTAGTAAGAAGGGTCGACCGACCCTTCTTGCAGTGTCGCACTATTATGAAAATAATATGAGGAATAATAAGGGTCGACTGACCCTTCAATTACAAGAGAATTGTAAAAATAGAACACCTTGGAAGTTATATCATATTGAAATGGTTTATCCAGACCTCCATTTTATGACAAGAAGGATCGTTCGCCCCTTCTTTTCGTAGTTAATTGTCAAAACCTTTATCCATCAATTTAGCTATAGCCATAATGGATAATACAAGAAGGATCGACCGACCTTTCCTGTAGTGTCGAACTATTATAAAACGAATATTAGGAATCAGAAGGGTCGGCCGACCCTTCTTTTAGGAGGGGATTGTAACAATAGCACACCTTGGAAAAAGAGCGTTCGCTCTTTCTCTGAGAATATTTCTACTTGCCAGCAGTGTCGAAATATTATGAAAATAATATTGGTAATAAGAAGGGTCAACCGACCCTTCTTGCAGTGTCGAAATATTATGAAAATAATATTGGGAATAAGAAGGGTCGGCCAACCCTTCTTGCAGTGTCGGACTATTATGAAAATAATATTGGGAATAAGAAGGGTCGGCCGACCCTTCAATTACGAGGGAATTGTAAAAATAGAACACCTTGGAAGTTATATCATATAAAAATGGTTTGTCCCGACTTCTATTATACGACAAGAAGGATCAGTCGCCCCTTCTTTTCATAGTTAATTGTGAAAACCTTTATCTAACAATTAAGCTATAGCCAAAATGGATAATATAAGAAGGATCGACCAACCCTTCTTATAGTTTCAAACTATTATGAAACAAATATTGCGAGTAAGAAGGGTCGGCTGACCCTTCGTTTAGGAGGGAATTGTAACCATAGAAAAACTTGGAGAAAGAGTGGCCGCTCTTTCTCTAGGGTGACACGTGGAAGGATTACATTGTGACACGTGTCATATTTGATTTGGCACATTGAGTATAGAGAGGTTACTATTCTTTCTTGGATTTGGCACATTGAGTATAGTGAGGTTACTAGTGGTGGTTTAACCACAACACAATCAGGAAATGAAAATTCACTTATAGTAGTTTTAAGGATTAGGCACATGCAAGATTACCCTGTAGTTGGAAATGCTAATTGAAAAATTAACATGAATTTATGTTAACTTATTAGTAAGACAAATCCAAACAGTTACAGATCAATGTATGGATTATTGATTGCAAAAATTAAACAGTGTTCATAAATAATATGAAGTGAAAATCAACATTCATGAACACTGTAAAGGAGATTAATTACTTATCTGCTCAAATTACTATCAACCAATTAAAATTAACTGATGGCAATTTAAGGGTTCAAGCGCATTCAAGATTGACTTGTAACTGATATGTGTCAATTGAAAAATTAACTTCAATTTTAATTTTCTGTAAAAACCATTTGCAGAAATAGAAAAAAGTTTTAATTGAATAAATTCTTTTAAAACATTAAGGATACACAGATCATAAGCAGAGAAAAATCAAAACTGTAGATCAATGTAATTATAGATTGCAAAAGATTAAACAATATTAATCAGTATTAAAGATTATGAAAAATTAACATGAATTTATTAATTGATGTTAATAATTTCCAAAAATAGATAAATGTTTTAATTAAATAAATTCACTTAAAACATAAAAGACACAAATCCTGAGTAAAGACAAATCCAAACTGTAGATCAATGTATGGATTATTGATTGCAAAAATTAAACAGTGTCTATAAATAATCTGAAGTAGAAATCAACATTCATGAACGAAATTTAATCAATTAACAAAAGAGGAATGAAGAGAAGGACTAATTGTATTACTTCAAAGTTGCAAAAAATTACAATCTCTGCATCAATCAGAGTGTCTCCAGTCTTCTTTTGCTAATTTTATCCCCCTTTAGACCCCATGAGACCTCTACCCTTTAAATAATAATTACAAAAATAGTTACAAAAGATAGACTTCCCATAAAACAGGGATTACAAATCAAAACTAAAAGGCATCCTCAGGAGCGACTAATACCAACCCTTTCCACAAAATTCCCAAAATATTTTCATCACATGGTTTCCAGGAAGTCCCTCGAGATATCGACAATCCACTAGCTATCTGTGAAAGAAGTGGAAAGATGGTTCTTAGAAGGGTATGATCGACAATTTTTAAAATTGAGTCTTCCTACTAAGCGAAACTAGAAATAGAAATACCAGAACAACAAAAAGCATAAAGCATGATTTAATTATTGGTGTGGTCCTTCTACTCTGGCTGGGTGGTCAGATCCTTTGCCAGGATAATTCCAAAGCATTGCGCAAACTGTTGCTGATTATATAGAATTTGCTTTAACATGTCGTACAACTTGTCCTACCGCATCAAGATTTCTGCCTGCGCCTCATTCGGATCCGTGAGGGATTTTCCCAGAACTTGCTTGTGAGACCAATGCAGGTCGAGAGTCTTTTGGTACAATGTAGCCCGACCACTGGTATTACCAAGGTCAGGGATGAAAGCCTCAAATTCTTGGCAAATTTCATCATCTGTCAGACAACGCCGAGATACCCTGGCATCATCTTCAACATCGTTTATCTCTACTTGAGCCTAGATAGGAATCTTAGAGTGAAATTTATAGGCCTTCTCAATCACTTCCCGCATGAACGGCATGGGCGGGGTGGAGGAAGAGCAGCTGAGCGGAGGAGCAGTAACCTGCTGGGTGTCTTGGCGGGTGCGGACCCGTTTCTTTGGTGGCATGTTTGCAAAGAAACAGAGGTGAAGCAAAAAGCACTTAGAAAGCACTCAGGGAGCACAATAAACCTCGAAGCTGCATTGCCGGTAGGAATCAAAGCTGCGGACAAAATAGACCTCGGAGCTGCGGAGTCGGTATCACTCAGACATAGTCAGAGTGATAGCGGGCATCCAGGGAGTATGCACAGTAGCAAAAAAGAGAACAAGAGAGCCATGGTGTCCAGAACCAACCAAACCAGAGACAAAGCAATAGAAAAAAATGGGAGTCCAAAGCAGAATGTCTCGCAGCTAAGAATGATTTGTAGAGCCTCTGCGCAGCAAGGCTATGAGATTAGCATTAATGAACTCCTGGATGGAATGCTTATCAAAAGAAATGCCAGTAATGACTCCCAGAGTAGGTAAGAAGCAACAGACAACAGGAATTAAGTGCTGACCAGAGCATCGCGCGAGAATTTATAAGGTTGCGTGGGGACGGGGATAGTGGTGGGTGTCGTGATTGAAGTACAATTTTAATTATATCACGTATGATTTGATGTCAACAAAATTAAAATTTGGTTTAAGATGAAGTACAATTTTAATTATATCACGTATGATTTGATGTCAAATCTAAACAACTTATCAATGACTTAGACTCTTCCCGCAATCTACAATTATTGAAGAATATTTTTGCATCCACAATTCGCATTGAGGGTTGTAGGTTGCAGAATGAAAATGTTTCAAAACTGAAAACCAAGGGTCCCTAATCCTTTTGACACCTCGGGATTCTCTTGCTCCTTTCAAACGTCTCCTCGTCCGAAATGGCGGCCACCCTCGGTAGGCTCCATCTGTCTCGCATGCAGGAGATCAATGCGGACTAATCATGCTCCGAGGCTATTTCATGCTCGAAGGTGGCGCACTCTGTATCTTGCATGTCTCTCTCTTCGAAGGTTCTCCCTGCGTTTTTCTCCGAAGTTTGTGGTTTTTTCTGAATATGGAGGAGAGCAATTTGTGTCTCTCTGCTCTGCAATGTCGCAAATGCAGGACGACTGTTCAGGGTCACTCCAGGGGAGTTGGCTCGAAGAGATACCTCTCTGAAATTTTTCATGGGCACAACTCTGGCGGTAATGAGCACTCTCGTGGTATCTTGACAAAGCATGCTTGTCACGGTCATTCTAAAGTTGTCGACCATGGCAGCGGTAAAAGATGGGCTCCTCAGGGAATTAGGGGCCCTGTGCATCATAGTGGCTACGGTTTTGATTCTGGAAGCATGAATTGGAAGGTCTTCTCGACTCCCGATTTTGGGTTTATCTCAACCCCCTATGAAGCTGGCCACAATCAAAGTGTTCCTACGAAGCAGTTTCGTGGTAGCCTGGGAGAACTGGGAGACAACAAAAATTGGCAGCATGCATTGGGTGATAATGGTGGCCTGGTTACCATTTATTCTCATTGTGGGCAAGACAACCCTTCCCCCAAAATTCTCATGCAAGTTTTGGATCTGGAAGCCCAGGTCCATTGGTTACGGGGTGACCTCTTCGATATGAAGAAAGACATATCTCACCTCACCTTTGAAGTCCGAAATAGCAATGGTAAGATGAAAGACTACTTCGAGAAGTTGGTTGGAAAGTTAGACTTGTTCCATACCTTCTTCAGGATCGTGGAAGCTAGACTTGATTGTATCAGAAATAGAGGCAGAAATAGCCCATCCATTAGCCTGAACAATGACGAGGAAAATTCAGGTGCAGCTACAGGAGGCAAGGATAAGAACGCTCGTCCAAATCATGGCAACTGACTCTTTCTTTGTGTGCTAGTCTCGGCGTTTTAGCAACTCTATTTGGGCTTGTTTTTTTTGTAATCCTTCTTATATGTATTACTCTTTTAAGTTTCTCTTAGGACAGTTCGTTAAAATTTTCAGGCACAAGGCCTTTTTTGAAAACCAGACACTGAAATATGAAGAGACAGTTTCAACAGCTCTTGTTTTTTGGGACCAGTCTCCCCTATGCTATGTCATCTGTCCACTCTTTTTAATATAAAACTATGAATTTCAATTCAAAAAGTGTGAATTTCAAATAAAAAAATGCAAATTAAAATTTGAAAAGTGTGAATTTGAAAATTTTCATCAGATTTATGCTTGTTTGATGCGCTTGTGACCTGAGGGTAGTGTGCTTCTTAGATGCACTTGTGACCTGAGGGTAGTGTGCTTCTTAGATGCACTTGTGACCTGAGTGTAGTGTGGAATTTTTCAGAGGGGTCCAAATGTGAAGTATAGCTTGCAGTTTGTGGAGTCTAAAATATTCAATCATTGTTTGAATAACAATTCAAATTATCGGCTAAGTTATAACATAAAATAATGGTTTGTCCCGATTTTCATTTTTCGGCTAAGTTATAACATAAAAAAATGGTTTGTCCCTCTGATTAAGTAGATTCTAAGGAGAATCTGATTAATAAAATATTTAATCTCTGACGAAAGTTAAACGTCTATAAATTTTGTTGTTAAAATGTCGACATCTAGTTGGGGAATGCGACCTTCTCATTTCCTTAGAAAGTTGTGGATTAGCACAGAAAGTAGCTACAAATTTCACACTCTGTCTCTGGAGTTTCTTCCAAGCCCAGTTATTATTGTGGCCAGTTGCAAGAACTTACTTTGCTGTAGTGGAAAGAATGAAAATTACATATACAATCCTGTGACCAAAACCTGGATAGAACTGCTTAAGCATCCTGAACAACATAATTGTATTACTGAAAGTTTGCAAGAAATTACAAGCCATGCACTAACCAGAATTCTTCTACTTGCCAACAAAGTCTTTAATCCAAAATGTCTATAAATTTTGTTGTTAAAATGTTAATATCTAGTATCCTAGGGTGACACGTGGAACACTCATATTTTGACACGTGGAATATTTGATTTGGCACACTGAGTATAGCGAGGTTACTAATGCGGGTTTAATTTAATATCTTAATCATTTGCATAAATAGATAAATGTTTTAATTAAATAAATTCACTTAATTTAAACATAAAAGACACACAGATCATGAGTAAAGACAAATCCAAACTACAGTAGATCAATGTATGGATTATTGATTGCAAAAATCAAACAGTGTTCATAGATAATATGAAGTGAAAATCAACATTCATCAAAGAAATTTCATCAATTAACAAAAGAGGAATGAAGAGAAGGACTAACTATATTACTTCAAAGTTGCAAGAAATTACAATCTCTGCATCAATTAGAGTTTCTCCGGTCTTCTTTTGCTGATTTTCTCCCCCTACCCTTTAAATAATAATTAAAAAAATAGTTACAAAAGATATACTTCCCATAAAACAGGGATTACAAATCAAAACTAAAAGGCATCCTCAGGAGCAACTAATACTGACAATATTTTCACAAAATTCCCAAAATATTTTTATCACATGGTTTCCGGGAAGTATCCGGCAATCCACTAGCTATCTGTGATAGAAGTTGAAAGATTCTTCTTAGAAGATTCATGATGATCGATAATGTCCTTAAAAACCGAAAAGTCGGCCACTTGTCCTTCCTTCAGGGGAATTGGTGGAGTCATAGGCACTTGATTAATTATAAAATCCCGGATGACTATATCATCTCGATCAACATGTTTCTCAGTGATCTTCCTTCTCTTACTTCGAGGGAGTCGTATATACATGGATTGAATCTCAGAGTCTTCTTTTTCACTACCACTGTTGTCATACAAAACATCGACTTTAAAAGGTGGCGACAGAGGTTCATGATATTGAAGAGGCTAAAGTTCTTTCTTGCCACAAAATCTGACTGAAGAAATTTTGTGACTTTTCTGCATATTGTTCACAAGAAATATCTGGAAATTGAATAAAAAGACTTTTTCTATGGAATATGACGACTAACAAATTGCCCATATTGGTCTCAAATGTGTTTAAGAAGAGCAATAAAGATCCCATAATGATTAACTGTAATGAATTGCCATGATTAAAACCTTTCGGTCTGAGAAATGCAATTATCACATTTGTAACGAAATAACATATTTACATGCACAAACCAAATTTGGATTAAGATGGAGTACAATTTTAATTATATCACGTTACTATGATTTTATGTCAAATCTACACAACGTATCATTATGGATTAGTCAGATCAATGACTATGACTTCAAATTTGGACGAACAAGGTGAAAATTGCAGTTAGGAGACTAATTGCAATTTTTAAAAATGGTAGAGGGGAAAACGGACAAGCTAAACTTCATTTAATTCACCCAGTGTAATCTCACATCCATAGGATCAAGACAAATCGATGGTTAAAACTTAAACATGCGGGAAGGAAAAGAAGGGTTGCAGGGTTTTATTTCATAAATATATAAATACCCGACAATTGAAAAACTAGATTTATGGTTTGAATAATATAAACACCTGGCAATTGAAAAACTAGATTTATGGTTACAGATTTATGGTTTGAATAATATACATACCTGGGAATTGAAATGTTCTGTTACAGATTAAATTAGATAAAGAAGAGTATTTCTGATAAAAAAACAAAGGAAACAGAACAGAGGCGGTAAAGAAGAGTGGCATGACTTCCCGAAGATTTCATTTTGCTGCGATACCGGGTATCATGCTTTACTATTTATCACAGTATTGGTGAATTGACTTGGATGTTACGGATGGAAAAGGATAATTATCACAGTAATAATGGCGGGATAGTGGTCATAGATATCATCTGTACCGCCTATAGATTTCGCATAACTGGAGATGAGCTGGGTAACAAAGGTGTTAAAGCACGTGTAGCCTTAAAAGCAGGCACGCTAGAAGGTGCATGTGATCACGTGGCTAGAAGATGATGCCTTGAGATGGAATGTGGATGGGTTCGGCCCCCAAAGCCTGGGCGGCGGTGGCAGGTGCTGCAGCCTGCATTATATTTTTTGCATTATATTTTAGGAGGCCACGTTACCACGTTTACACGTGTTAATTAATTAAATTCTATATAACAATTAAATGATGCAACCAACGTATAGTGTAATTACGTGGTAGAGTGACAGAGTAGTAGGCGGGAAGGGTGAATACCAGCTGGTATTCATTATTTGAGCATTGTTAATGGTGAAGATCAATTAATTGATCATTGAAGAAGAATAACTAATGCATGAGGTGATTGCATTTTTGAATTTGTACTCTGGACAAGATAATACAAGTCTGTAAAGCATGAATGTTGTGGATCTTAGGTTGATTTTAAACTAAAATGGTAAAAAAAATTGCAAATATATAAGTAATATTTAAATATAACATAAAAACAATTGACATTTTATAAAGTTTAATCAAACGTAAAATGATATGCAATGAAAATTAGTAACCGTCATTAAATTTTGACTTGACAGGTAGTGAAAATTTGAAATTCCAGGCCTGGACTCGAAGGCTTAACAAGCATGCGAGGCCTCGCAAGCTTACCAAGCATGCGAGGCCTCGTAGGCTTACCCATGTGAGGCCTCAGGAAGGGATGGAACGATTATCATTTTCATTAATGGCAAATCAAGGTCTGGTATGATGACCATTATAAATCCAAAACGACGGACCGGTGTAGGCAGGTCCGAATTGAGAAAGTAGCTCGCCCTACCCTGAGAAAAGTTTTAGATAGTTGGAGGTTTTTCTTTTCCCTCTAGAACCATCTTCTTAAGAATTATGGCCCCTCGCATGCGTCTTTGCAATCGTCATCGCTTTAAACAGACCTGCGGGGCGAGTGGCAGGAAAAGGGGTGAAGGCTCATCCAACTAGGCGAACATCCCGGTGGATGACCACCATCTGGATTTCAACTAGGAGCATTTTTACATGGAGGAAACTCCTGTGGTTATTAAGACCCATATTGCTCATTTGGAAATCTCACTGCAGCAGGGCCATCAGATTGCAGCCAACCCATTCTGGGCGGGCATAATTCTTCTAGCCCGTGAAATCCAGGCACGAGAACAAATTGTGAAAGAGATTAAAGATATCATCGAGGGAATGAAAGTGACTCAGCAAAACGATGTTACATCGTAAACTTCCACCCTTGTGAGCATCATCATTATTTGGCCTGTAGGATCCATTTCAGTGACTCATATCCACTTATATCCTTCATTATTTTGACTTATTTTTATCCCTACCCACCTGTTGCATCCTTATAGCAGGCGTACCCGCAAGTTGCATCACTATAGCCCACGGGTATCAAGCAAAATGGTAAAAATCACTATTTTATTACTTTTACTCCCACAAAGCGGTTATTGGGTAACCTTTGACCCTTCATCTGACCAAGTAACGCCTCGATGTGTCCTTTCACCTACCTTTGAGAGGACCATATATTGAGCACATATGGCTTATGGACGGGAGGAGAAGAGAATAGCAAGAGAACTCTAGTGGATTTTTTCCCTATCTTGAGTCTGCACTCATTGATCCTTGTAGTTGTGAACCCCCTTATGTTCAACTTCCAAACTCCTTTCATAGTTTGAGTTTGCCATTCATGGAGGATTGAAGTGGTGGAGGCACAGGTGGATTGATCCAGATCTTGGTTCAGATTGGCCGCCTCAACATGATGTGTATCATAGAAGTACTGTATGGCATTGGCTACCCACTGCAGTAGCCGCACCCACTCCCTAGTGGAGTCGCCATTTCTGTATTGGAGAAACTCACTATGGCTTGGGAATACCACAACAGACAGATGACTACCAGAAATCTACTCAATTCTCAGAACAATGCTATTATAAATGACAATGCTAAGATAATGGAGAAATGTAACCAACCTCGATCCAAATGTTTGATGTATATCCCCGTTGGTCGTTTCATTAGTACCATAACTAGTGGTGGGAGCATGCGAAGCCATGTTTTGATGATGAGGAAGGGGATCCTTCAACACAGCTGGGCTCTGTGCCAAATGCTTCGATGCTTCTTCAATTCGAGGACATAAGTAAGTAAGATGATCCTCCCCACAAAGCTTGCAAGGGAATTTCACCTTACACCTAGGTTTACGATCGTCGCCAGGATTACCACCTTCCCGAGGAGGGTTGGCATTCTCTTTGCGAGGAGTATTATGATTGCTATTGTTATTACTTCCCTTGTTGTCTCCTTGGGAGGTAAGTCTGTGCTTATTGAAGTCAAAGTGGTTGATGCGCTCATCGACTACAACCTTTTACTGGGTCGAAACTGGATGTACACTATGAAGGCTGTCGCGTCTACTGTATTCAGAGTTATTTGCTTTCCCCATGAAGGCAAGATTGTGATGATCGATCAGCTGGATTATGTTGGCACTCCTTCCATAGCATCCACGGGATCTGTAGTCCCACAAGTTTCTGATTCTCTGCCGGTAGCTGGGAACATAGGTGTTGGAATGTACCCTTCGTTGATGGGAACTTTTAACCATTCTGCACCTGTGAATTTTATTGGAACCATTTCTGATAATGCGTCTCCTCCTTCGAATAATATGTTATTCTAGACCTCCTATTTAGATGATCCGTGGACTTTACCGTCCACGAGTTCCACGTCTGGAGACATTGCGCATGTGGGGATGTCTATGCCTTTATCTGTAGCGGAGCTCGCTTACGATCATATCCAACAAACCACTGCAGATATGGATCTCTCTTCTTCCCAGATAGTCGAAGAAGATCCCGTTACACTGCTAGTTTGGGTAGCCAACTCATCTTGTTCACACGATTGCCTCGATGATACTTTACCATCAGATGAAGCCATCATGGAGGCCATGTGTGGTAGTGAGAGGCCTTGGGAAGATATGCACCATCACTCTTATTTCCTTCCCAACCTCGAGCTCGTTGAGCAAGAGGAGTTTAGGACGACTCTAGCTAAGATGGTTGGTCAACCTGTGGCTCTTTTGGAGTCACATGATGTTTTCTTGGAGGGGAATTTGGCCAATATTTCCCCAACCACTTCGATCAACATCTCTCACACTTCCAAAAAGGTGGAGAACGTTTACATCGGTGCTGATTGTGATCCCGAGGAGATTGATATTTACACTGGCTTGTTTACAGAATTTCGGGAAGCTTTCACTTGGTCATACGAGGAGATGCCAGGAATAGACCCCCGCATTGTTGAACATGAGATTAGAACGTATCCTAATGCTAAACCGGTTCGACAACGCTTACGTGTTGTGAATCCTAGGAAGGTAGCTGCTATTAAGGCAGAGGTGGAGAAACTGCTCAAAGCTGGTTTCATCTACCCCGTTCCCCTTACCGAATGGGTGTCAAACCCCGTTCCTGTGGATAAGAAGCAAGGAACGATCTGTGTATGCACTGATTTTAGAGATTTGAACCGTGCATGTCTGAAAGACAACTTCCCCACGCCATTCATCAATCAAATTTTGGATGCTTGTGCAGGGAGTGATATTTTTTTGTTCATGGACAGCTTCTCGGGTTATAATCAGATTCAAATCAAACCCGTGGACCAACATAAGATGGCATTTATTTGTCCATGGGGAACGTTTGCATATCCGAAAATGCCCTTCGGCCTCAAGAACGCCGGAGCTACTTTTCAGTGAGCCATGACCTATGCCTTTCATGATCTTAAGATGATTATGGAATTTTTCTTGGATGATCTTGTTGGCCATTCTCGCAAGAGAGCGGACCACCCCAAACACCTCTGTATGATTCTCGAACGATGTATCCACTACAAAATTCGATTGAATCCAAACAAATGCATCTTTGTTGTTAGGACTGGTCGCCTTCTAGGATTCATAGTTTCGAAAGAGGGTATTAGAGTCGATCCTCTCAAAATTGAGGCAATACTTCAGTTGCCTCCTCCATGTAATTTGTTACAGCTTTAGAGCCTCCAAGGGAGAGCTACTTTTCGGCATCGGTTTATAGTTAACTATGCTAATATTACCAAAGGTTTCGCACACTTATTGAAGAAAGACACACCTTTTATCTGGGACGAGCGAGCCCAGCAGTCTTTTGACGCCCTTAAGAAAGCTTTGGTATCGGCCCTCGTGCTTAGTCCACCGGACTTTACATGAGATTTTATCCTTTATGTGGCCGCATCTCAAGAGACTATTGGCATGGTCTTGGTTCAGGTAGATGATGCGCTTTTCGAGCATGTTATCTATTATCTCAATCAAAATTTAGTAGACACTGAACTAAGATATACTCACGTAGAAAAGCTGGTGCTTGCGACTGTCCACGCAGTCCAGCGGTTACGACATTACATTTTGCTTCGAACAACCATAGTTGTAGCTCACATCAATCCATTTCAGTTCGTGCTATCACGATGCCTTATCGGGGGTAAGTATAATAAATGGATTGTGATCCTTCAGGAATTCGATCTCGATTTTGCTTCGGCAAAATCGATGAAATCGTTGGTGTTCATTGAGCTTATGTCGAACCTTCCATTTATTATACTTACCCCTGATAAGGAGTCGTGATAGCACGAACTTAAATGGATTGATGTGAGCTACAATTGTGGTTGATCTCGATTTTGCTTCGGCAAAATCGGTGAAATCGTTGGTGTTCGCTGAGCTTATGTCGGACCTTCCATGACTTGATGAGGATGTCATTCACGAAGATTCCTTTGTGGATGAACACTTATTTCTTATCTCGTCTGAGGACCCTTGGTATGGGGATATCATTATATATCTCCAAACTTTGAAGTTTCCTCCACATTATTCATGAGATGAGCGACGGCGTGTGAGACATCACGCGAAAGATTATACTATCATCGGTGACACTTTGTATTGCCGAGGAAAGGATTCCATTCTTCGTCATTGCTTGACTCATAAAGAAGCAGAGAAGGTACTTAATGATTGCCATGCGGGGGCGGTGGTGGTCACTTATCCGGGCTTGCTACAGCCCAGCGTATCATGCGAACTGGTTATTTTTGGCCTACTATCTTTAAAAATTGTATTAACGCTGTGAAGAGATGTCACCCTTGCCAGGTATTTTCTTGGAACATACACTCGCATCCAGTGCCCCTCCATCCGATCATCACTGTCGGTCCCTTCACCAAGTGGGGGGTAGATTTCATGGATTGCAAACTAGCTTCGGCCGGGGGGCATCACCATATTATTGTGGCCGTGGATTATTTTTCCAAATGGGCCGAGGCCATGCCTACTATAAAAACCGATGGTACTACTGTAGCCCACTTCGTGTTCAACCAGATTATCACTTGGTTTGGTATCCTGAAAGAGATTGTCACTGACCATGGTAGTCACTTTCAAAACAAGATGATGGAGGATTTGTCTCTCAAGATTGGGTTTCGTTAGGAACACTCGTCTTCCTACTATCCTCAAGTGAATGGTCAGGTTGAAGCAGTAAATAAGTCTTTGAAGACCATTCTCCAATGAACCCTCCAACAAAGCAAGACTAATTGGCATATCATGTTATATCCTGCTTTGTGGGCATATCGAACCACAATTAAGACTACCACCGGGTTTTCACCATTTCAGTTAGTTCATGGTGTGGAGTCACTTTTACCGATTGAATGCGAAATCCCTTCGCTCAAGATAGCCATAGAGCTCCTCCCTGATATGACGGATATTGAACAACGTCTAGTACACCTCGAGCAACTTGACGAGCAATGTCGGGATGCCACTGTGGCCATTGAAGTTAACAAGCATCGTGTCAAGGTTCAATATGATAGGTCTATCCATCCCCGACAATATGTTGAAGGTGACTTGGTTCTTTTATATGACCAAGCTAAGGAACCCCTGGGGGCAGGCAAGTTCAATCCCATGTGGCATGGTCCTTACATTGTGAGGCGTGTCCTTGAAAAAGGAGCTTATGAGTTAGAAGAATATGAGGGGGTTTCCTTGAAGGAGCCTAGAAATGGGCTCTACCTCAAGCAGTATTACGCTTGAACCTCTGGTTTAGGATGATACTTTTGTACACTATTGTATAGTTTTCTGTACATAGTTTAGCTTGCCTTTTGGTTGTCAGATCTGCTGATTAGCTTCTGTTTGATTGACAGATGTCAACGGAATCTCCTACGTTCTTAGGTTTCGCAGATGGTGCTAGCCGACATATGCAGCAACTTGCTTCTGCTACCTGGGTTATCTTCTCACCTAACCACCTAGTTGTGTCCTCAAGAGGTGCTTGTCTCGGTCCTACATCTAATAATGTGGCTGAGTATAGTGTCGTTATTGATCTACTTCAGGATGCCATTCTACATGACATCTAGTCTTTAGAAGTCCGCCTGGATTCACAACTAGTCGTGTCTCAGCTGAATGGGCAGTACCGTGTACGAGACCCTACATTACTACTGAAATTCCTTAAGGCATGACTCTTGGAGAGACATTTTGTTTCAATTACATATATTCATGTTCCAAGAAGTCTTAGTTATATATTTGATGCATACACTAACTATGTATTAGATTGGCATTTATCACATTCATCACGAAACACATAAACACAAAGACATTCATACATTTGTACATACACACATGTAGTAGAACCGAGAACCAAAGTTATATATATATATATATATATATAAATATGTCCAAAAAATGGTAGTGTCATACAAAACTGGAGCTCGTAGTCCTCAAAATATACATATCGATACAAAAAATGAGACCCTGGGATATCTATTCCCTCTGAGGAGGTCTAGATGCCACCTCGAAAGGATGTGTATCATAGAAGTACTGTACAACATTGGCTACCCGCTGCAGTAGCCGGATCCACTCCCCAGGAACACCCACTACTTGGCACTGCATGGCCTCAGGTAGTTGGGATACCTTTATCTGTGGTACTCGGGCAACCATTCGTGATATGTTGCGCCGCAATGTCTGTAGGGTGCACCCTGCTGCAGTGTCTCCTACCACATCATCTCTACCCCAACAACCATGTCTCGGGAAGCCCTCAGGTCTCACTGGGCCTTTGTCTGTGAGCAAACAGTCAAACTTTAGCACTTGATACTACCACCAAAAAGATTTTTTGCATTTCAACTATAGTAAAAAAATCCATAAAATTGAAATAAAAGCATTCAAATGAAAGGTATGGAAGTAACCACCAACCTGATCTGGACGGTTCGCTGAATGGTTGCTTGTAGCTCCCAGGATCGGCAAATGAACTTTTAGGTAAAAACTAACCACTAAACTCCAAATTGGTGAATAGTGCAAATGAATTGAAAATTATAAAATTTTATTACTATTTATAGTTTTCTGGACCCACTTCTCTATAGTTTTTTCCATTTTGAGCCGTTATGGACTAATATCGTGTCATGGAGTAGTGTTTTTTAATCAGATTTCCTCGGCGAAAGTTGTTTTGAACCATTTCACACCTACGACAGGTATGTTTCACACCTGGCATATAGGTTAGATGCCATTTTCACATGCATTATGCATTTGACCTGTTGACCATTTTCATAAACCCTAGGTGCGACGCCGCTTTGTAACCGACACGGAACCTTCACACTGCTTTAGAAGTGTCGTTTTGTCACGGTAGGGCTTTTCCGAACATGGGTACCCTAGTTAGAACCCCTTATGCATTCTGGTGCCCATGCCGTTGTTTGTCCTTAGGATTGGGAGTCCTTTGTAGTTACGCCATGACATTGCAATAAAGACTCATACTCTACTTTGTCTTATGCTATCCATCTCCCTTAAGGACTCCCCTTAGTGATATCATGTTGTGATTGCATTGCATCATCTTGCTTGCCACTTGAGCCTTGTGCTGGTTCCCGCTTACTCAATTGTTAGCTTGGTGCTTGAGCACTTTTCCCTGTCGAGCCCTACAGAGCTTATATATTTTCCCTTCACAATTTGATGACCCTTTTGACCCTGAGGGAACATACCCCCGAGTGTCCACATACTGCACGCACTTCCTTGCATTGAGCATAGGTGTGTTCCACTGCTTGGAACTAGTCTGCTAGCTATTCGACACTCGTTCCATCACTTGTTGTACTATAAGCAATTTTATTCTTTTTCATGCTTTTCCCAAATATGAAAAAGACCAAAAAAATCAAATATTCCAAAAAGATGGACGGGATTATGGTCACTATTTCTTGTTGACAACTGTTGTGTCGCCTTTGAACAGAGCATTCATTCCACTCCGTACATTATGAGTCGGGACTATAGTTGGACCTTAGGAGCTGTACTTGTTTCTCAGTTTACTCCACCGATTGGTTAATCTTCCAGTCATTATGGAGCCCTTTGTGATGCCTCCCGCATTACACAGTCTAAATCGAGTCTATGTTTCCTGAGTCTATCCATCTACTCATGCTCTTGTTCAAAGGAAGTCCTGAAACTAGTGTCAGCCACTCCTCAGATATCTTGACTATTGCATGTCGGCCATCCTTATTGAGTTAGTCCGTTTCACCTAAGATCTTCCAAATCTTTCAGCATTGCTGGTACCTCGTGCTGGTTGATGGGGGATGAATTAATGCCCTCCTTCCAGTGAGTCTCGTTCCATCGACTTCAACTCATTTATTCCGGGACTGGAGGCTTAGAGTTTGGTTGAGTACCTTGAGGCTTGCAGTCATTAGTGGCAGGTTCTCTTTCCATCGACAGTTTTGGGAATACATCAATGTCCCCTGATTGATGGATTCATCCTAGTGTTCGACTTCAGCCCATTTATTCACACTCCGATGATTGTGCTTTGTGCCTTGATGCCCATTTTCATTATTGGTGGGTCATTTTGCGTCTGTTAACGGTACACATCGTTAATCGGTAATCAGACGATGTCTCATCAGGTTCAAAACCAACTCCTTTATTCACTTGATGGGACTTGCACCATTGAAGACTTGTGTAGAAGACCCCAGGTGATTGTGGCATTCAGCATGCTACATATGACTTTGAATTTACATCTGAGATATCACCTCTCAAATATCAGTAGTTTGTACCTCCAATTTGCACCAGTTGTCTTCTTTTCAGCAGAAGACCATATCTTACTATAGAGGGATCATGGCTATGATCACTTGTGACATGTATGCATTATGTACTACCTATTCATGGCCATTGTATCAGATTGTTGTACTTTCCCGACATGTATTCAGAGATACTATTATATTGAGACGAGTGACCTACTCTTTCCACTTGTGTCTCCATCACTCCACTTCTGAGTTTTATAATGTATTTTGGCCATCGTAGCATCAGTCTCTAACCTCACACATTAGGGGGCATTTGTTACATCGTAAACTTCCACCCTTGTGAGCATCAACATTATTTGGCCTATAGGATCCATTTCAGTGACTCAGATCCACTCATATCCTTCATTATTTTGACTTATTTTTATCCCTACCCGCCTGTTGCATCCTTATAGTAGGCGTACCCACGAGTTGGATCACTATAACCCACGAGTATCAAGTAAAATGGTAAAAAACACTATTTTATTACTTTTACTCCCACAAAGCGGTTATTGGGTGACCTTTGACCCTCCATCTGCCCAAGCAATGCCTCGATGTGTCCATTCACCTACCTTTGAGAGGACTATATATTGAGCACATATGGCTTATGGATAGGAGGAGAAGAGAATAGCAAGAGAACTCTAGTGGATTTTTGCCCTATCTTGAGTCTGCACTCATTGATCCTTGTAGTTGTGAACCCCCTTATGTTCACCTTCCAAACTCCTTTCATAGTTTGAGTTTGCCATTCATGGAGGATTGAAGTGGTGGAGGCACAAGTGGATTGATCTAGATCTTGGTTCAGATTGGTTGCCGGAAAGAGGTCGTATCATCTTGTACTTCTTCTTGTTCATTAATAGAAATACTCATATTCTCGTCCATCATGTTGTGAATGTTATTTATTGCACATTGGGCTACATTTGCTTATGATTTTATGGACCATTGTTATTGATAATGTTAATGTCATTTATATATTATATGTACTTGTTGGATATTGGTTGTCAAGACTAACTTGTAGATTTCAAGTGCACGGATTGAAAGCTCCAATAGGGATCTACATCAAACGTTTGGATCGAGGTTGGTTACATTTCTCCATTATCTTAGCATTGTCATTTATAATAGCATTGTTCTGAGAATTGAGTAGATTTTTGGTAGTCATCTGTCTGTTGTGGTATTCCCAAGCCATAGTGAGTTTTCTCCAATACAAATGAAATGGAGAGTATGTGCACTCTAGAGACCTTAGTTGAAGTGCTCAGCATCCATGACCGGCAAGAGGCCTGGAGCCGGGCACCGAGAACCACCCGTTGATCAGGCTGGCTTTTTCTCTCTTCGCCCTGTGTCTACGGTTATATTTTGATGGCAGTACTAGTTGTTGGTTTTCATCCTGTTCGACCTGTTATTCTCGATTAAGCCGGCAGCTTGTTCCCTTGCTTTGCTGCTAGGCTATTTTTTAGCCCTTGGAAGGTGGTTTCTTGTCCGAGAGGTTTTGTGTTCTCAGTTTTCCTCTGTGAAGCAGTCATGCTATATGGTGCAATTGTTAAGATGATCTGTGTCATGCTATCTGGTTAAGTTGTTAAGTTGATCTGTGGGTGCCTTGTTTTCCCAACTCGGGAAGGACCCAAGTGAGATTTTAGCTCACTCTGTTTGTAACTCTGTACCATTTTTGTACCTTTTTATACCATATTTATAGAATTTTCGGCTCTGCTTACTTCAGAAAAAAAAAGAACGGTCGTTCGACCCTTCAAATTTGAGGGAATTATAAAAATAGAACAATTTGGAAGGTATAACATATAAAAATAGTTTGTCCCGATTTCTATTTTTCGACAAGAACGATCAGCCGCGCCTTCTTTTCGTAGTTAACTGTGAAAATCTTTATCCAACAATTCAGCTATATCCATAATGGAGAACAAGAGAAGGATCGACCGACCCTTCTTGCATTGTTGAAATATTATGAAAAGAATATTGGTAATAAGAATCTTGCAGTGTCGAACTATTATAAAAATAATATTGGGAATAGAAAGGGAAATATCAAAATAGAACACCTTGGAATTTACATCATATAAAATGGTTTGTCCCTAATTCTGTTTTACGACAAGAAGGATCTTCTGGCCCTTATTTTCGTAGTTAATTGTCAAACATTTATCCATCAATTCATATATAGCCTTAATGGATAATACAAGAAGGACTGACCGACCCTTCTTGCAATGTCAAACTATTATGAAAAGAATATTGGGAATAAGAAGTGTCGGCCAAAACTTCATTTAGGAGGGAATTGTAACAAAAGAACACATTGGAGAAAGACCGGCTGCTCTTTCTCTGAGAATATTTCCACTTTCCAGCAAAGTCTTTAAAGAAAAACGTCTATAAGTTTTGTTGTTAAAATTTTGATATCTAATATCCTAGAGTGACATTTGGAACGATCATATTGTAACAAATGGCATATTTGATTTGGCACATTGAGTATTAATAGGGAGGTTACTCTTTTTTATTTAATCAATTAACAAAAGAGGAGGACAATCTCTACATCAATCAGAGTGTCTCCAGTCTTCTTCTGCACAGCTTACTCTTGTCCCCTTCAGATGCAAAATAGGATAGATGGAATCCAACTCTCCATGCGGGTGAGTTTTTTATATTATTTATCCTTTACTATCACCGTTGCATCTTCTGCTGCGTGGAAGCTTCCCTGGGTGTCTATTTTCTTGATCCATTCTGGGCTGTGGATTGCCGATGCTTTCTAACTCTATGATCCTTGGTGGCCTTGAATCCTGCCAAATGTCTCCTTTTCTACCAGTTAAAACCACTGGAAGTCGCCCACCGTTGATTTGGATCTTGCATGAATCCTGGCCGTCAAATGGTGCAACCTTTACCAACTTCATTGATTTGGCTTGCATTGATGTTTGGTGCAAGTTAGATCCGTAAACAAAACCTCAGCGATAGATCTCGGTCTCGTCAGATCTATGCTGTCCAAACCCGCGGACCTCTACCAAAAGTTCGAGGATTCGAAAGTTTGTTTCCTCCGTGCATGTCGTATTGGAGAAGTAATTCCCGACCGTCGATCTACTCCATTGGCTGTTGATCAGCTCCTTAAGATGCTTGTGGGTTAAATCCCAGGCCTCCATCTAAAATTCTATTTTGCTCAAGCCACCGAGGTTTTCACCATTCCTTTTTAAAAAATTGAACCTCCATTCTATTTTGCTGAGACCACAAAGCTAGTGCTAACACCGACAAACTAAACATGCAAGCTAAACTTCATTTAAATCAGCCTCCCCTTCTTTTTGTAGTTAATTATGAAAACATTTATCCAACAATTCATCTATATCCATATTGGAGAACACAAGAAGGATTGATGGTCCCTTCTTGCAGTGTCGAACTATTATTAAAATAATATTAGGAATAAGAAGGGTCGATCGACCCTTTAATTTCAAGAGAGTTGTAAAAATAGAACACCTTGGAAGTTATAACATATAAAAATAGTTTGTAGCGGCTTCTGTTTTTCGACAAGACGGATCGACCGCCCCTTCTTTTCGTAGGTAATTGTGAAAACCTTTATCCAACAATCCAGCTATATACATAATGGAGAACACAAGAAGGATCGACCGACCCTTCTTGCAGTGTCGAAATATTATGAAAGGAATATTTGTCATAAGAAGGGTCGACTAACCCTTCTTGCAGTGTCGAACTATTATGAAAATAATATGAGGAATAATAAAGGTCTACCGACCCTTCAATTATGAGGGAATTGTAAAAATAGAACACCTTGGAAGTTATATCATATAAAAATGTTTTTTCCATACTTCCATTTTAATACAATAAGGATCGGCTTCCACTTCTTTTCATAGTGAATTGTCAAAACCTTTATCCATCAATTCAGCTATAGCCATAATGGAGAACACAAGAAGGATTGGTTGACCCTTCTTGCTGTGTCAAAATATTATAATAAGAATATTTGGAAGACGAAGGGTCGGCCGACCCTTCATTTAGGAGGGACTTATAACAATAGAACACCTTGGAGAAAGAGCGGCCGCTCTTTCTCTGAGAATATTTCTACTTGCCAGTAAAGTCTTTGAAGCAAAACTTATTTAATTTTGCGACATGTGGAATGCTTATATTGTGACACGTGGCATATTTGATTTTTAAAATTGGTTTAAAGATTGTTTAAACGAATATTGAGGATATTAGTGGCACCATTTAACGTTTGCGGACTATTTAAGTTCCTGTGTTTTCTGAACCAGCAACGTGGATGTTATATCATCCAGGTCCAAATGAGAAGTGTAGCTTGCAGTTTGGTAATACTCTTCCTAGTTTGAGTTTTTTCTCTTACTATAAGACATTCATGTATTGATTATGAAATCTACCATGGAAACTTTGATTTGAGCTCTCCTCTGGGCTCGGTAGATATGAGAAGTATAGCTTACAGTTTGTGGAGAAATGAAAAGTTACAGTTGGAGATGAAGATGGTGTAAGGAATTTATGATTGCCATACTGTGATAATTACCATTTCCCATCCAAGACTTTGTTGGTGACAAGTCTGACATAAACATAATGTTGACTGAAGCATGATCAGATTATTCACACGAGTGATACAATCCATCGTTTATGATGAATATTATTCTGCCTGCTGTAGTCCATTTAATGCAATGGAAGCATGCATGTTGGTCGTTGGATTTTCAAGGAATCGATTGGAGTGATACGTGTACGGTTACTCCAGCAATATCTATCGTCGGATTGGAGTGATATGTGTACGATTACTCGAGCAAAATCTGTACTGGCTACAGATGATATCTATGACCATGATTCTGCCATACTGTGATAATTACCATTCCCCATCTATCCCAGACTCCCATCCCATTCAATCCATCAACACAGTGGCCACTCACTATATATAGGCTAACCATGCCCCATAGAATTGTCTAAGTCCCAATACATAGATTTGTCATTATGTTCTTGGATATGCAATTGGATATGCAACGAGGAGGGGACATAGGGATATTAGCAGTCTTGGAGGCTTTCTTCTCTAAGAGAACATGCGTTGTTGCAGTCATCAACACTTGCAGTAGTCGTGGAATGTTGTTTTAGTACCAGACCATGCTGTCAGATTCTTCTTAGTCTTGTTTCAATTCATGAATAGTTTCTCTGTTTTTATTGTGCATGATGATATGTTGGAAATGGTTTCTTTTTCCGGCAGCGTGATAAACAGTTATTTTTTTGCTATGTAGGTACTCGAGAGATATGCAATACCGCCGTGTCCAGGCAGTATATTCGAATCTCTATTCCTCCAAATCATGCTGTCAGCTTGTTCTTACCCTTGTTTCCATTCATGAAAATGGTGTAAGAGTCAATGGGGTACTATTTCACGACCTCAAAATGGAATGTGGAAGTAATTTAATTGGATTGCGGAGCTCAAAATGGAATGTGGAAGTAATTTAAGTGGACTGGTAGTTTGTTCAAATTGGAATTCAACCATAATGCACCATTTTCCTGCGGAGAGATTTGTGGAGATAATAGGTAGCCTGAAATCATTAAGTAATCTTGATATCCATATTCTGAAGCCTCTTCCTCTTCTCAACTTATTAGAGCAAGTTCCTAACCTTGAAGGACTACATAATATCCGCAAAAGGTTTTTCTCGGTAAGAAATAATTTTTGTAGTCATTATTATACACACATCTAATTTAAGTATTTTCTTATCATTTGCAAAGTATATATCATTGGTTGAATTCCTTTGCTTCCACTAACTACGGTGTTAGGAGCTAACCCGTCTAAGCAGGCTACCTAGAAAAACTGTCTGGACATCCCCTGTTATGGTGCACTTGGCAATTTAGGAATAGTTTCTCTATTTTTATTGTGCATGATGATATGTGTGCTCACACTCTACCCTAGCTGCAATAAAATGATTATTTTTGCATTTGTTGGAAATGGTTTATTTTTACGAAAGCGTGATAAACAGTTATTTGTTTGCTATATAGGTATTCGAGAGACATGCAATACCGCCGTGTCTAGGCTATCCGCTTGCTAATATTCGGGTATTAAAAGTAGACATGAAGGGATATGATGGGAGGGAAATCCCTTCAGGAGTCTTCGAATGTTGTTTTAGTACCAGACCATGCTGTCTGCTTCTTCTAACTACGCCAAGTAGAAGGCTTCAAGAACTCTCGATGTCCCAATACACCATGATATATGGGCATTTCGAGCACTCTTGAAGTACCAATACATGGATTTCTCGTTATGTTCCTTAGCACCAATCATGCTTTCGTCCATCTTCTTTCCGTCACTCTTCTTTCAATAACTGATTGCTATGCAACGAGGAGGGGAAATAGGGAGAGGAAGCAGCGGAAGTAGAAGGTAGGAGTGTGCTTTCTCTAAGACAACATGCGCTGTTGCGGTCGTCAACATTAGGCTTGCAGCAGTTGTCGAATGTTTTTTTAGTACCAGAAGGCTTCGGTCCTCGGGAAGGTGAGAAACTGTGTGAGTGGTTGAATCAACATCTTAAATTACAGAGCATTCTATATCAAAGTTTGTTGATGACTCTTGGATGATGTAGTATCATACTTAACAGACAGTAAAATTGTTATCACCATCGAAAATGTTTTGCGCTATAATTTTATCAACAAATAACTACATCTGGCCCGAAGAGCTTACTAGTCTTAGCAAGAATATTCCGACTAGGTCCTCCTTTCGACTACTTCAGAGATCATGTCGAACCATTGAGTTGATTACTGTTAAATTTTAATTAGCATTATTGTGTGTATGGGAAGGCATGCATGTGTTGCTTGTTTTTGAAAATATACATGGAATGTGTTTAATATAATTGTACAGCTGATGACAAAACCATTCATTAATGACAGTCTGTAAATTTCCTTCCTTTCTTTGTTAAATATTATTTCTAGCACTGACAGTCTGTAAATTGCCTTCCTTCCTCTGTTATTAATTACTATTTGCAGTAAATTGTGTCAGTCTTTAAATTTCCTTCCTTTTTCTATGAGAAAATCAATGTCTAAAATATCCAATCATTGTTTGAATAATAAGTCAATCGGCTAAGTTATAACATAAAAAAATTGTTTGTCCCAATTTCCTTTTTCCGGCATGAAGGATCAGGCGCCCCTTCTTTTCGTAGTTAATTGTGAAAACATTTATCCAGCAATTTATCTATATTCATAATGGCGAACACAAGAAGGATCGACTGGCCCTTCTTGAAGTGTTAAACTATTATGAAAATAATATTGGGAATAAGAAGGGTCGGCCGACCCTTCAATTTTGACGGAATTATAAAAAAAGAACACCTTGGAAGTTATAACATATAAAAATAGTTTGTCCCGACTTCCGTTTTTCAAGAAGAAGGATCGGCCGCCCATTCTTTTCGTAGTTAACTATGAAATCCTTTATCCAACAATTCAGCTATATCCATAATGGAGAACACAAGAAGGAGCGAATGACCCTTCTTGCAATGTCGAAATATTATGAAAAGAATATTTGTAATATGAAGGGTCGACCGACCTTTCTTGGAATGTCGAACTATTATAAAAATAATATCGGGGATAGAAGGGTCTCCCCGCCCTTCAGTTACGAGGGATCTGTAAAAATAGAACATCGAACTATTATAAAAATAATATGGGGGATAAGAAGGGTTTCCCGACCCTTCAATTACGATGGATTTATAAAAATAGAACACCTTGGAAGTTATATCATATAAAAATGGTTTGTCCAGACTTCAGTTTTACAACAAGACCAGTCGCCCCTTGTTTTTGTAGTTAATTGTCAAAACCTTTATCCATCAATAAAGCTATAGCGATAAATTGGATAATATAAGAAGGATCGGCTGACCCTTCTTGCAGTGTCGAACTATTTTGAAAAGAATATTAGGATTAAGAAGGGTTGCGTGACCTTTCATCTACGAGGTAATTGTAAAAATAGAACACCTTAGAGAAAGAGCGGCCACTCTTTCTATGAGAATATTTCTACTTGCCAGCAAAGTCTTTGAAGCAAAAATTCTATAAATTTTGCGACACGTGGAATGCTTATATTGTAACACGTGTCATATTTGTTCCCTAATTAACTAATCCATGTCATCAATCTTGATATGATTGAGGTGCTGGATCTTCTCTTTAGCTTCCTCGGATCGACGTTCAACCTGTTCTAGCTTCAACTTCGGTGGACAAGCGCTTTCAATGAGGTCCATGGTAGGGAACTGCAAATTCTCCATGATTGTATCCGCAACGTACCATCTCCTTCCGCAAACAGCTCGTGCTTTCTGGATAGTATCTCCAACGTAGTTCTGATTTTCTTCAGTTGGAAACTAGTGAGAGTAGGAATATTCTCAAGTCTCTCCTTAATTTACCTCTGCCATTGAACAATATCTTCATTGGCCTTAAAGGCTTGTTGTCTTTTAGCTACCTGCTGATCAAGAGTAACAGACATCTTCCCAAAAACAATGTGAGTCTCCTGGATATCATTCAAGGTGTGAAACAATTCAGCTTGCAGCTTACAGTGTTCATCATTGAACTGAATGGCCAAATCCTTAAACTCCAGCTGGGAAAACCCAGAGAATGCAGAGGAGGATGCACTTGCAGTTGCATCCTCACATTGTTTTTCTAGCATAGCTATCCTTTGTGTATTGGCAACATTTACAACTTCTGCATCATGTAATTTAACCTGGAGAGAGGTATTTTTCAACTGCAGATATTCAAACATATTATCTTCAAATACCTTCCTGAGATCAATAACATAAGATTCATGTTCCTCATTGGTTTTGGCCAATTTCTCTTCAAGCTTCTTTAGCTCTTCTTTCTTTAAATCAATCTCCCTATTCAGTGTTGTCACTGAATCATAGTTTGCACCCGCAAATGCACCCATGGCTATAGCAGCATCCAATGCTTCTCGCTGTATGTCATCAGGCGGCTTGGTACAAATTATTTGATTAGGAGTAGGTGCCTCCAATCCACCTTGATCTCTGCTTCTCTTCTTACCTTTTCTTACCACTTCCTTGGAAGCTCTGTTGTAGAAGTAATCCCCAAGAGGGGCTACAATGTCTTCTTCAAACTCAGCTACCATTTCAGTAAATTATGAAGTCACATTTACTGTTGAAACCAATGAAGATGTCTGAGTAGTAGTAGGAGCAGGTATAGACATAGTTATTTGGAAAGTAGTTCGGGTGGAAGGGATGTTTTGAATAACTGCTAGTACAGAAGTTGGGGAAGGAATTGAAGTGAAGGCTTCAAAAAGTGGAACTTGGATATCATTAGCTGGTAATGGAGAAGGAGGAACTGGATTATTCTCATCAGTAGATGGTGGTGATAAAATGAATGGAGATGATTGTAGAGGGAGAGTCGAAGACTGGATCTTTGCAATAGTATATGGAAAAATAGGAAGTGGAATCGAGCTAGCTGGGAATGGAGCAGTGATGGTAGTTAGAGTATGGAAAAGCTGGGATATGGGGAATGGAGATGTTACCCCAGATGAAAAAGTTGAAAGAATTTGAATAGATGAAAGTATAAGTGCTGAGGTTGTGGTGTCAGCATTAGGGGTAGTTTCAAGAAATTGATGGTCTAGGACAGAATCATCCACTTCAATAGCATTCAATAAATCTGTAATTGGTTGGGAAGTTTCATTTACTTCCTCAATCACAGGAACAAAAGAATATACCTCATCTTCAACATCACTGTCAATAATATTTAAGATAGGGATTTGAGATGCAGAAGTCTGAGTTTTATGCCCTTTGGTTGGCTTGGTAACAACCATCACTTGATCATCACAAGCCTGAGTAACTGCAACAGTCACTTGAATATCAGTAGTAAGCTTAGCAGCTGCAACTAATTGAGTTTGTAGCATCGAAGTCTTCTGGCAATGAAGGTTTTGGCATCAACTGAGAAAGCAGGAGCCTGCCCTCTGAAGATTTTGAAGTAAATACTTCCAAGGAAGTGGTCATAGATATCATATGTACTGACTGTAGATTTCGCATAACTGGAGATGAGCTGGCTAACAAAGGTGTTGAAGCATGTGTAGCCTTCAAAGTAGGCACGCTAGAAGGTGCATGCGATCACGTGGCTAGAAGAATGAATGAATGAAGGTGCATGAATGAATGAATGAATGCAGCCAACGTACAGAGTAATTACATGGTAGAGTGACAGAGTAGTAGGCAGGAAGGGTGAATACCAGCTGGTATTCATTAGTGGAGCATTGTTAATGGTGAAGGTCAATTAATTGATCATTGAAGCATAATAACTAATGCATGAAGAATATTTCTGCATCCGCAATCCCTTCTAAACTACAAAATCAAGTTCTGAAAGTGGCAATATTGGTTTTGAAAAGTGTGTTTTTCTATGCGAATAATGTGTTTCTTGATTGCTTATGAACCTTAAAAGCATGAATTTCAAATCAAAAAATGCAAATTTTGATTTGAAAAGTGTGAATTTCAAATAAAAAAATGCAAATTGTGATTTGAAAATTGTGAATTTAAAATGAAAAAAATTCAAATTTTGATTTGAAAAGTGTGAATTTCAAATCAATAAAATCAATTTTTTATTTGAAAAGTGCAATTTGAAAACATAAAAGACACACAGATCATGAGTAAAGACAAATCCAAACTGTTACTAGATCAATGTATGGATTATTGATTGCAACAATTAAACAGTGTTCATAAATAATCTAAAGTGAAAATCAACATTCATCAAAGAATTTTGATCAATTAACAAAAGAGGAATGAAGAGAAGTACTAACTGTATTACTTCAAAGTTGCAAAAAATTACAATCTTTGCATCAATGAGAGTGTCTCTAGTCTTCTTTTGCTGATTTTATCCCTCCTACCCCACGAGAACTGTACCCTTTAAATAAAAATTACAAAATTTCACAAAATTCCCAAAATATTTTTATCACATGGTTTCTGGGAAGTATCCCATAACAAAATGTGTAAGATACCGACAATACACTAGATATCTGTGACAAAAGTTGAAATCTGCTTCTTAGAAGATTCATGATGATCGACAATGAATATGACTTCAAATTTGGCCAAAGGTGAAAATCGCAGTTACGAGCCTAATTGCAATTTTTAAAAATGGTAGAGGGGAAAACGGACAAGCTAAACTTCATTTAAATTAAACAGTGTAATCTCATCCACAGGATCAAGAGAAATCAGCGGTTAAAATTAAACATGCGAGCAGGAAAAGAACTCCGTGGAGAATAGAGAATCCTATAAACAAGTCCCTGGAGAATTCTCTATAATTTAACTCCCTTTGTAGGATTCGGTGTAACATGTCTTTTTTATATCTTGCTGAAAATTGTGAAAGCTTTAGAAATCATACAAGATTTTTCCATATTAGCTAAAAAAATACAAGTACATGGCGCCTCTTCATTTGTTTCTAAGTAATACAAAAACGCAAGCATGTCTTGTTCAGTCCATGGACTATCACAATTACACATATCCACAACAACAAATTCACAGCTAACTGACTGTGGTGACCAAAGAATCAGGATAACAACATTGACAAGCAAACTGTGAACTATTTTCGACGTCGTCAATGGACATCCTCTCTTTATTTGAAGCTGTAGTAGAATATGAATTTGAAGAAGTTATTGAAGATAACCGACCGAGAAAAGTAAAATAAAATAAAAAATATCTGAAAATGTTAATAGAAATACATTGTTTTATAAAAGTAAAATAAAATCAAAGACATCTGAAAATGTTAATAAAAATACCTTGTTTTATAAAAGTAAAATAAAATCAAAGACATCTGAAAAAGTTAATAGAAATACCTTGTGTTACACCCAATTCATGATAGAAACCGTTCATAAAGAACTCTTGTTGTACTGTATCCACAATCGAAATAACTATTCTTTCTGCAGCCCTCATCAACGAACGAAGAAGCCTACCTCCTGTGTACAATGAACTGTGCCTTCAGAAGTGACCTGTCTGGAAACTATGTGATCCCAGAATTCCAGTGTCCTTTCTTTTGCAAACACATGGCTTCTCGCACTATCATTGTCAACCTTGTGCCGTGGTAAATCAATTAGCGGTAGGCCCTCATCCTTCCAATCCATATCAATTTCAGAAGTTGATAAAACATCCTTATCCCTTCCAATGCTCCAACACTGTATAATAGAGAATCCTATAAACAAGTCACTAGAGAATTCTCTATAAACTCCCTTTGTAGGATTCGGTGTAACATGTTTTTTTATTTCTTGCTGAAAATTGTGAAAGCTTTAGAAATCATACAAGAGTTTTCCATATCAGCTAAAAAAATACAAGTAAAAAAATGCAAGCATGTCTTGTTCTGGCCATGGACTATCACAATTAAACATATCCACAGCAACAAATTAACAGCTGCCTGCCGCACCAAAGAATGGAAGTAATCTGAGTGTGTTGACCAAAGATTCGGGATAACAACATTGACAAGCAAACTGTGAACTATTTTCGACGTCGTCAATGGACATACCCATCCTCTCTTTACTCATATATAGATTCAATATTTTATGAGCATCAATTGGTATTTTGGTACCATTATCCACTTCAGATTCGTTCTTTCTCTTTTTACTCAGAGAATTTGCTTGCTTTCTGGAGCATAAAATACTGCACAGTTGCTGGAGATGGTTTGGTGCAATTCTATATATTTCAATGACGTTATGGTCAGTGCATCCTATGATCGATCAATTTGGACATCATTAACTTTGAAATATTCAACGATAGAATGCCTGGTTGACCTCTTGTCCTTGATTCGTTTGCAATATTGATTTAAAGTTTTTGCGCAAACGTTTTTATCGGCTGATGTTCTGCTAGTTGATTAGATTGTCCACCACAAACGTCAATTCATCTTCATCAAGATCACTCAATGGTCTAAAAAAATTAGACCCATAACTCTTTATTTTATTTCGAACAAAATCATCCTGAGTGATGCTCTTCGGTGAGCGCGGCAAGGAGCCACTTTTGTAAAGCTCGAATACAGACTTCCATTTGGTCCACAGTCGATCAGATGTCAAAACAAGAGTTAGCTTGGACAAGAAAGATATCCATACATTCTGTTTTGAAAGACTGCAAACATATAAAATTGAATATTCTAGTCAATTTGCTAATTTCATAACACAGGCAGCAATCTAAAGACTTCGATTGATAAGAAGAAAAATTCTATACCTACCGAGCATCACTGGAAACGTTTCCCAAATTCCTTGTTTGAAAATTTTTGTTGTTTGCATAATTTGTTGATGATGTGCTGAAGAAACTCCATGTAGAAGACGAGCGGTTTGATGCCGATACCGTGAATGGAGCTGTTTATATTGATCATCTGCAACGATTATTTTATGCGCAGAAATAGTATGCTGCCCATCGAATATATAAAAATTTACTAATGGTGAATTAATTTCTTCTTCATTTCCAGGAAGAAATCCCAATCTGGTCTCCTTATCGAAAGGCAATAGAATAGCATCTCTCAATGTTGTTGTAAATGTATGGAGAAGAGATACAACCATCTTTTGCACAACCTCCTCATCAACCTTTCCATATTGTAAGTGCGTAGGTGCAACAACACATCTTGTTACGTCAATGGAAAAAACTTGCTCATTGAAAAAAAATAATTTGATATGCTCTTGTTGAACTTCTTTTGAACTTTCGAAGCTCTTAGTCACTTTCCACAACATCGCTTTAGAAGGACATTGTTTAAGTTGTTTGAAGGAAGATTTGTCCACATCTTTTACAATAAATTGGACAAATGCTTTGACTTCTATTGTACATAAGAATCCTTTCATGGCTTTCCTTTATTGACCTAGACTTATTAATATTCATGTAATGCAATATAGAGGAAGTTTTCGTAGCCCGTATTCTTTTCCTCCATACTGACAAAATTCCTTTCTTCAGGGATGACGCGGTATCAATTCCAGAACTATTAGAAACATCACACGAGGGCAAAAACCATCCTTGCTTTGCATAGGAAATCGGATCTGGATCGGGACCACTTTTCATTAGATCTGGTCGATAATTACAAACCATAAGATCAAGTTGTAGAAGGCAACACTTTTCACCATCGACCGCTTCAACTTGAACTCGCAATTTTTCATCAGATTCAACAGGATCCGCATATGTCAATATTCTAGCTCTAATCTAACCTCCGTTGTAATCCAAGTAGAATAGATATAAATACGGGTAAAAATTATTTGTTTCTTCCATCTATCTCAACATACCATCCATTTGTGAATAGCTAAATGTAGTGATCTTTTGACAATTCAAAGCAAGGCATTTCCTGGTAGTTACTGAGGCTCAACAACGTAGCCATGCTTTATCTTCAAAACAATCAATATTAAGTATTCAATATAAGAAGGCATACAATGTCTATAATTATAAGGACCGTTCATAGAACGATCGATCGTCATAGAAGGGGCGGCCGATCCTTCTTGTTTATGTGTATGAGTTTATCACATGTTTTGTATTCGAGTTTATGTGAGTTTTTGTAATTAATTTATATGTATGTGAATGGTAATTGCACATTGATTAATTGGAATACAAGTGCGTGATTGTGAAGAAGAAACACATAGTTTGACGAATTCGTAGCTAACTGGTGAATACATTAGAGATTCAACGTACTAGTTCTGTATACTGCCATAGCTACCAAGTGCAAAGTCATATGGTGTTCTAGTTGATGTTAAATCGAACGTTATGCGAAGATCGTAACCACATATGTGCATTGCTGTGGTTAAGCGAATCTTGATTATGCAACCCCCATATTCGCTTCGGGTTAGACTTCAACCTGTTTACAAGGTGATGCCGAAGGCGCTACTGAAAGGGGTTTTGTTGTGTATACATTTATCTCGTGAATGAAGGGTCAGCCGACACTTATTCTGCTCAGCCTTCTTCTAGTGTTCACCATTCTTCATTTACATGAATTGACACCCTCGCTTTCGGAGGTTGAATATTTTTACAATTCCCTCATAAATGAAGGGTAGGCCGACACTTCTTGTGCCAAGGATTCGTTTCGTAATAGTTCTATACAACAAGAAGGTTTGGTCAATCCTTCTTCTGTTCCCCATTCTTGATACGGGTGAATTCACAATTCTCTACTAAAGGAAGGGGTGGCCGATCCTTCTTGCCAAATGTCGGGAGTCAGGATATTTTTTTTATATATTGTAACTTAGCTAATGTCCCGATCACGATGGTTACAAAAGCTTGACGGAGATCGACGGCGACAAGCGTTGTTTGCAAAAGTAAGATAGGATGGTTTAAGCGTGGGTTTAGTTTGCATATTAAACATGCATGGAGTATCGCCATGGTCAGGATGCGAACAGGGGCCAGATTGACAGTTGATAATGACTACGCAGATCTAAGGTGTGAGGAAGGCGACATTTGAGAGATTGAAGACTGTAGAACTTGGAAGGCCGTGGGGCTAAGCATGGAAGGAGATCAATGGTACCAGATCGATCATGCATGATGGACAGCTCAGAGAAACTCCTTTATCGCTAGAGGTTGACCCCTTGTCCCCTTGGTCAAGGTCAAGGCGGCAAGTTAATTTAGATAGACTCAAATAGACTCTAGCACCTTGGTAAATGCACATTCTATCTGGGACCAAGTCCAACAAAACTAATGCAATAACTAAACAACTAGCTCAAAGAAAACTTCAAAGAATCGGGTAAGAGAGATACAATGGAATGTCAGATGATACATATGGAACATAGTTATAATCATTTTGAATCTTTGATATATAAGTAAATTTAGGGGTTTAAGCTTGCTCCCATGCATGCAAGACAATTTCCCACTTCCAAATCTATATTCTTCGTCCATGAGATGCAACGAGCTAAGACTTGAAATTGGACAAAAGTATATGCAGGCCACCCGATAATTTGAAAAGATTTCTTGTATTAAAAATTGAATTTACATGCATTGAATAGATGGCAACCTTAATTAAGCTTGGGAAATTATTGGACAACAAGCTCAACAAATTATTTAATTGTTTCTTATCTCTTCTTTTCCACGAGACCAAAGCGCTTCGACCATAACTAAATGGATACCTTGCCTTTGTTAAAAATTGCCATGCAATGAAGGGGCGACCGACCCTTCTTGTATGAAGTATTCTTTTCATAATAGTTCTAGACTAAAAGAAGGGTCAGCCAATAATAGTTCTACTTGTGAACTATTGGATAATATAGGTGTTCATAATTTTATACTAAACAAAGGGGCGGCTGATCCTTCTTGTTGGAGGTCGGAAGTCTGGATAAATATTGTTTATATGTTATAACTTAGCCAATCTCCGTTCCCCACTATTTACTACGGAAGTCGAGAGTCGAGAATTGTTGTCCCATCCTGCAATATGCATTGCGGGTTGCGGGATAGCGGAATTGATGGAACGTTTTGAGAAAATTAGGTATCCGCCATCCGCAACATATTTGCGTCTTTGGAAAACGCGATGAATCCTCATGCGGGGTGCAAGAAGGGTTGGCCGACCTTTCTTGTGCCAAGTATTCTATTCAAAATAGTTCTACGCTACAAAAAGGGTCGGTCAATCCTTCTTGTGATCACCATTTTGGATACAGGTGAATTGTAACATATAGGTGTCTACAGTTTTCTACTAAACGAAGGGGCGACCGATTCTTCTTGTCACCAGTCGAGATAAATATTGTTGATATGTTTTAACTTAGCCAATATACTGATCCCAACTATTCATTGCCGAATTCGGAAGTCTGGAATTGTTGTCACAGCCTAGGCGGGTTGAATAGTTTTACCATTCACTCACAAATGAAGTGTCAGTTGACCTTTCTTCTACCCAGTATTTTGTTAAAAATAGTTCTAGACTGCAAGAAGGGTTGGTCGATCCTTATTGTGTTCACCATTCTGGATACAGTATAGGTGAATGGTTGGATATAGTTGTTCATAATTTTTTAATAAACGAAGGGGCGGCCGATCCTTCTTGTCAGAGGTCGGAAGTCAGGAAAATTATTGTTTATATGTTATAACTTAGCCAATCTCTGTTCTATGATGAATTTTGCATTAATTTTGAAGAAAGAACATTGACAATATTTAAATGTGTGGATCAGAGCATATAAAATGAATTCTAACTCAGATATTACAGTCAACTATGAGGCAAAGTGATAAGATGGTGTAATACGAAATACATTCACAAAAGAGAAATTAAAAGATTGAAGAAAATAACAACATATGAATCTTTGTTTTGAATGTACTTGTACTTCTGTTCTTCTTTAAAGTCTTCAAAAAATATTACGTCACTGTATTTTTTGCTCTCGGATCCAACCCCTATTACTTTGTAAAATAAAAATTTATACAAAACATTTTTTGAATTCTTCCCCAAAAAAAGAAATTTCAAAGAAATTTGTTTGATGTAACACTCGGGCAGTTAACAAAGGAACCGCAACGTCATTTAAAATTAACACACCGGAATATTTATTCCTAACATAACCTGTGTTTTGGTTTTCCTAATCTTTCAACAATTTTCCATTGCTCTTGAGTTGGGATCTCATAATCCATAATTTCTTTCACCATCACCTCCAATTCTATGCATTCTATGTAACATACATCTAGCAGACCCTTCTTAATCATTACAAATTGTTTAAGTATTTCAAAATCATTGGTCAATTTATCAATTATTGTCTTTCCAGTTAATCCTTTGACCAAACCTTCAAATTTCGAGTGATCCATACGAGCCTGTACTATCAAACTATGATGATTTTCTTGAGCCATTAATTTTCCATCGGCACTCCAAAAAGAAGGTAGACCACATTCAAAAGGCCCCAGAAATAATTCCTTAAAATTTTGAACTTCAAGGACCATTTGTTGCACCATGTCTTCTACTTCTTTAACACGATCATGCTTACCAATAACTCTTCTTGCTGAAATGATGATTGATGGTTTGTCTTTGATTCCAAAACTCTGTATATCTAATTGGGTTAGAGTTTTTAACAAACTGACTGTATTCCGAGCTGTTTCTGAAGGCCTTTTGCGTAATGTCTCATTTACCACTTTACAACTGTGGAGAGCTATGTTTGCTATAGAATATTTATCTGCTATAAAATTCAAATAAGACCAAAATTTGGTGACTTCCACTGATATTGCATCCCATATAAGGTGTTTAGCTCTGTGTAATGGAAGCCGACCTATCAATTTATCTTTTAATTCATCAACTTTCTTTTGTAGTTGATTTCTATCACTCAAAGCCTTTATCTTTGCTCCAGAATTTCGAATTACTTCCTCTTTCAACTTCTAGTTTTCTACTTTCAACTCTTCTATCTCTACATCTTTTAAACTAACTTGTTACATAGCACTGGTTAGTTCCTCTGTGGAGGACTTTTGCATTTGTCCTTCACCCGTACATAGAGATTGATCCCCTCGCTTCTCTGGCACTTCCACAGTTTCAATCTAATTGGTATTCAACAATGAAATTTGTGACAACAATTCAATCCTTTGTTTTTCCCAAGCATTCTTTTCATCTTGTAAATTTAACATTTTACCTTTATGATCCATCATTTCTTGATACATGGATTCCTTTTCTTGTTGTAATGCTGTCAACTCTGGAGACTGCACATGTTGATTATTTGGCACCTTCAATTTTTTCTTGAGAATTTGAATGGCATTTTCTTTTTCATCAATGAGCCTTTTGGTACACTCGATGTTCCTTGGCTCGGCTCCCACGGTCACAAGGTCCACTTGTAGTCTTTTGATCTGGATCGAATTTGCTTTGTTTTCTGCCTTCTCTTGCCTTAGTTGACTCTCCAGCTTTGCTATCACAGACTGCAATTTAGAAATTTTTAAAGTGAATTGCAATAAATCAGAATACATGACATCTCCTGTTTGTTTATGCAATTGAATCTTATCTGGTATATTAATCGCATCAAGCTTAACTTCCATTTCAGAAACTTTCTCATCATTCACCACTACAAACCTTATAGTGTTTCTTCCTGGATCCATAGCTATAAGGAGAGAAACTTTTTGTTATGCCAACGTTCTTACTTGAGGGTACAATTTTTGAGTTTCTTCGGAAGACCGCTTCCTCTTTGATGTATATTGTGAAAGCACATCAAATCTGGACTTATACTGAGAGTTACTTCCAGATTCCTTTATTTCTGAAAAATAATATTGCTGCATAATATTTGTAGGTGGCTGCGAAATCAAACTAGTTTTTTCTGGAACAATTGAATCTCGTTCCTCCATACTAATAATTTTGTTCTGTTGTTCCACTTTTGATATCTTCCTTGAAACTTCTTGATCGACTTCCATACTATCAAATTCTGAAATACTTCTCTTACTGGTGATATTAGATTTAGCTGGTGTTTGAACCAGCATTGCCAAATTGCATGTTTGTTCCATATTCGCCTCTTTATTATATTGTTCAAATTTGAATAGATTTTCCATTTCTTTCAATCCTTCTACTGTTTGATGATCAAAAGCCTTGTTTTAATTTTGATGTCTCCTTTGCCATATAATTTGATGAGATTCATAATTAATCCCTTCAGCCTCTTGGAAATCCATAATCTTCAATAATTTTTCTACTACAGAGAGGGCTGCCTTATTCTTAATGACGAATGGACCAACTTTAAGAGGGAATTTCACATCCGATGCTTTTTTGAAAGCACCGAAATGTTCTTCTTCTGACTGCAACCTTTGTCAAATAATCTCCAAGGCAAAGACCCTCGGTCTTAAAAATGCCGGCAACAGATATGGTGCTCCAGTAAAACCATACACCCTAATTATAGTATGTTCTCTATACAAGAACCAATCACCTATTTGCCCTTCTAGTGTAGGATGCAAAGTTTCTTTCATTCCTTCTAACACTTAGGGCATTTCAGCATTAAAAATAATTCTGTAAACTTCTACCATGATTTTATGGGTGAACTCAAACATATTGACCTGTTTAGGAAGGTCATGAGAAAAGATGGTACCAAGAAACTTGGGTTCTGAAATGTTTGAACACACGAACAACTTCAGGAGATATGACTGGTATTTGAAATGATTCAACCAATTGAAATTCACCAACTGCACATGAATCGCTTCATCTAGGAATTCATCAAAATTAAAACAACACACCAGACTCGACTGTGACTCTGGTGAAATTACTTGGAGAAGGAAACCTAACATAACTTCCATGATTGAATTATCACTATCTAGACCTAAAACTTGACTCAACAAGGAAAAAAAAACTGGGTATCTCACTGAAAGACATCAATACTCAAAGGGAATGATAGGTTTTCATGCGACTGACCATCTTTCAAGACTTGAAATAAAAACTTGTCTTTTTCTGCAGGACTGCAGTTTGTATAAAACTTTGACAAATTTTTTTCGTTAAATGACTCAGGGCTTTTGGGAAATGTTTTAGGTAAACCTAAAACCTCACGGACAGTTTGTGCATTTACTGGGAATAGAATTTTGGTCGTTTTTACATTAATGATTACCCTTTGGCCCTGCGAATAATTCGCCGCACACCAACAAACAAATTCGGGGAAGTGTGGGGTTTGTTCGACACAAAAATAGTACATAAAAGAAACAAAAACATTAAATACATCCTTTCCCTGCGACTTAAACTCCATTAATTTCTCCTTAGACTGCGAAATACTACACACAAACAAAACAGGGTCGAAAATATCCCTTTCCCTGTCAAATACAAGCTTCTCATTTTCATCTGAACTTTCATTGAAGGGAAGAAGGTCTTGGGTTTTCTCCATTTGGGACACAAAATCTAAACACTAAGGGTTTCGAGCTACCTGTGAAGTTAGCTTCTTGGGTGCTGTTCCAGTTGACGAAGACAACAACGTGTTTCCCACTGGTTCTTTTCCTCCAGGCAATAAGTGACAAAATCATTTTTTAAAACTTCGAACAAACATTTTATACAACATATGCTTAGGTGGTTCCGGAACTTGCGATGAGCGGTTTAAATTTAACCGCTTTTCATAGCGGACTCCACCAATGCTTGCCATGTGGTAAGCGGCTTAATTCCCCCTCGAACTTATCCAGGTTTAACCACCGTGCAATTTATAGCGTGGGAACCCATTTCCACCATCGATTTGCTTCTGGGTGAATCTGGATCATTATTCCGCCACGTTGCTACACGCTTGCAAATTTTGGTGTGGATCGTCCAATTTTTTAGCACCTTTTCCACCTCCGCCCTTGGAGTGAGAGACCTTATTTGACCTTCGAATAGTAACAATATTTGCATTGTTCCTCTCTATAAACATTAATAAGCTGAATGTTATATTAATGTTAAATAACCCAATAATAAATTTAAAAAACATAAAGGCAAAAATGCTAACAAGTAACGATTTTTATGAAGAAATCACTTGTTTGATGAATTATACCAATTCTAGACATAATTTGTTTGTTGATGGGTTTGTAGAAGATCTAGTGTAACATGGGAAGAATTCGATGAAGAAGAGGGAGAGATGACCAAAAGAGATAAGAGAAGTCTAAACAAGATCAATCTTCCAAGATGGCAGTGAGATGAAACATTAAATTAGGAAAAGAAGGAGTCAGAGATCACATGTCGTAGAAATAACATCTAAGGTTGGCGTTGTTTTTGTACACAACCCATTTCATATTAGCTGCATAATTGTTCATGTAGTGTCCCTTTTTAATAAATTTGTTAAACTTCGAAAATTACAATTTTTGGCCAATTTGACCCTTAGACTATTAATGACTCGAATGCTTCCAAATGGCTTCAAATGATTCTGATTTGGGTTTGAATGTGTTTAAAAGGTATTAGGACATAAAAAGCGACAAAATTTGCATCGTTCCTCTCTACAGCTTTTAATAAGCAATGTCTAACCAAGATAAACCAAGAACCCATATAGAGGAAATTTTAGAAGCCCCCAAGGGTAGATGGCTCCAAAAGACTCTTAATGGCTCCAAAAGACTCTTTAAAGGATTTTGAATTGGGTTTGAAGGTATATGAAGGGTATTAAGACATAAAAAGGAACCTCTTCAATGATTGTAGACTAATATCTTGTGGAACATCTTCTACTGTCAGCAACCTCGTGAGCTAGAACACCGTCTAATGGAACATCCTCATCAGCAACACCATCAGCTGGAACATCTTCTGCTGTCAGCAACCTTGTCAACAACCCAATTTGAGTCTGTGTACCCATACAGTCTAAACTCACTATCTGAGGCATATCTGAGTCTATAATCTAGTGTACCCTTCATATGTCTCATCACATGTTTTGCCGCAATCAGGTGAACTTTCCTGGGTTCCACCATATATTGACTCAATGTGTTTACAACAAAGAAAATATATGGTCTCGTATTTTCTAGGTACATCAAAGACCCAATCATCTGAAGATACATCGTGGCATCAACCGAATCTGGTGAAGCATCACTCAATAGCTTCAGGTTTGATGCCATAGGTGTGGCCATGGCCTTACAGTCCATCATCCCGAACCGCTTCAGGATATCTACTGCATACTTATTTATCTAGGGAAGATTCTATCTGCACTTTTCCACACCTCCATGCGTAGAAAATAGTGCATCATACCCAAGTCCCTTATCTTGAACTTGGCATCATACCCAAGTCCGTTATCTCGAACTCGGTAGCAATCAACCCATCCTCACCTATCCTCACCTGTCACAACCAAGTCATCCTCAACCTTGTAGTGAAGGTTGGAATCCGCTTTACTCTTGGTAAAGCCCAAGCTGTCCTCGGTGCTTGTTTCGAATCGTACAAGGCTTTCTTCAGTTTGCACACATGAGTCTCCAGGTCATGTGTCTCATGTGTCTACAAGGCTTTCTTCAAGAATGTTGTCCACATATCCCGTAACCTTCTAGATGCCTTCCATCTTTAAGAGTAGTTGGGTGGACTCCCTCTCAATCTTTACTTCCTTGCGGGAATTACTAGAGTCTCTAATAGAGGGTTCTTCTTCTTGTGGGAGCTGCTTTTTTTCCTTGGACAATATCCTTGTGATGAGGATGCTCCCTCTTGTTGTAATTCTTCTTGGTGTGTGCTATGAGAGCCATGTTTTCTTTTCGAGCTACAATTCGAGCTTCTTCCTGTGAGCATTCCTCCCACAACATACTGAATGTGATGAGCTTCTAGCACAAATTCCTTGTATGAAGGAATCCCATGACCTAGGAGGACCATTCAAGGTGGTCACCACTATTTCTCCATTCTGCATTACGTAGGTATCCAATTCATTCTCTTCTAGGATTTAAACCCAATCCTTACTTTCATGTTCGGAAGTTATCAAGCTTGGTGTGGTGAGACATCTTAATGAGAAACTCAAGTGGAAATAAAAGATTTAGATCTTACCACTGGATTTGGAGCTTGCTAGCATTTGACAGAGGAACCCTAAAAATCCAAACTTGGAATTTCAAACTTTTGATTGGAGAAGGAGATGCAATTGACTAAGGCGAGCGAGCAAGTTGGTGGATTCATTCCAACTCAATTTGGGAAGAGTTTCCAATGTGTGCGACTTGTCCAACAATTCCTAGTCTCCTTATTCCCTCATTTTGAATGGGTGTCTCTTTGGCTGCCCTAACTCCCTTGTGCACCTTCTTGGATGCTATTTTTATCCCTAACATGTCATATATTTCAGATTTCAGCATTTATGTCTAATTTGTGTCATAGGTGTCATTGTTGTCATACTAGAGGCTAGGGAATTTATCCCAAGTGTCACAATTGGTGACTTATTCTTCCACTCCAATTCGACCTTACATGACTCATGACATGAATAATGCCTCTTAAACTACCCCAAGTATGTTACCCTTCATCTTGAACTCGAATTGGTGAGAGAATCATGCCAAGTGTAGTGGGGAATCTTGCCACAAATGAGTCCCACAACCTTCGTCCTCATGGTCCAATGCACAATGGCCTCTCCAATTCCCAATTAGGAAATCTTTCACCCTCGAAATTGGTACTAAGGCAAGTAGAGTAAACACTCCACAATATGCAAAATGAGAAATGATAAAAAACCACTCTCCAATGGCATAGATATTATTGGTGATTGTATTAGAATATTCCATGGTAATTATATTGGCATGAGATCCCTCTAAGCTTTTTGAATGTACTATGAGGTCTATTGGTGATTATTTCTGGGATTTGATTACACTCTTTGGAGGCATCTATATGGTCTTGCTATACATCTGAAGTATATCTTGGAAGAAGTTGCTGCCATTCTTGGATGATAAATTTGGGGCATGTACAAGTTGGAATTGTGACAGAGACAATGATTGTGTCCTTGTGACGAACATGGATTGTGATAACGACATCAATACAATGATACATGTACAAGGACATATATACATGTATAGGTTGATGCAAACCGTGATACAATGGCAGTGGAATATTATTCTTCTTATTCATATTAGGGTGGTAGGATCATGTGAAAGATAAATTTGAAAGGTGTTCATGAGGTGGGACAAGGTACAAAATCTCTGCACAAAGGGACCCCATTCTTAGCATTATTTTTGTCCCAAGTACCTAAAAAGATCGGGTAAATTTCATGAGCTTTGGAGTCCAGAGAGGGCTTACAAAGTATAATGGAAGTAAGCTTACCTTAGGGGGCCTACAAACTTATGAAAATAGGCCCAAGCGCTTAAAATATTAAGCATAGGCGCTAGAGCATCAACTACGCAAGACGTTACTAGGCGATGATGAGGGCTATGCAGCAGGTGTTGGTTCATCCAACAATATTAAGACGTGGGAGGGGGGGAATCCGTATTGCCTTTTTCTACCCTTTTTAGTATTAATCACATGTTAAATAATCATTCCCAATGTGAATAGGACAATTAAAAATTTGAAAACACCGATTTATCATGGAAACCTTAAAGGTAAAACCAACAAAGCTTTCCTATTAATGAGGTAATCGTATACAAAATTGTTCTACAAGCACCAACTTGATGGAGAACTTAATCTCATGGATTCTTCTACCACTACAAAAGGATGCTCCTACACCCCTAGTTTTCTACCTGCTAAACAGATAAGGATGCCCCACCACAACTAGAAGGAGGAAAAAATTCCCTTAGAAGGCCTCAACCTCCCCCAAGAACCACCCAACAACCCTCTAACTTATAATAGTTTTAACTTCGGCTTTTCAGATCTTGCTTCTGATATGCAATTACCAAATTACCAAAACATCATAGACACCTATGGTCCTCTTCATACATTTGACTTGCATGGTTATATATATTTTCAAAGAACTTTATTATTTGAGAACTTTATCAAGGAAAATCATGCCTCTTCATAAAAAAAATATTGGATCCTTATAATGGCATCGATTCATCATTGATCTTCATAGTCTGCATCACTATCCTGTAGCGTTGGATCGCCCTATCAAAGATTGACAGTGGACTTCAAAAGTTTATGAGCCCAATTATGAACCCTTGCCATTAATATGTCCCATCAGTTAAATCAAAGGGTAAAGTCTGCCAGTTCTCGAGTAACGTCTTTGATCCTTAATGTCCTATAACTCACTGTAACAGTCTTTAGATGGCTCTGGAGATTTCCTGCGATCCGAGTTCTAGTTTTGGGTCGTGTTTTGTTTTTTTTATCATTTCCACATGTTTAAATAGGATCTGCTCCTGTTCGATCTAGCTTGCCAATTTTTTTTTCAAAATTAGCTCTGTGTTCGACTCTTTCTTTGTCCACTGGCCCTCCTCCACGACTGGTTGTTAAACTTGGAGAAAAGGAAAGTCTCCAGATTCCGACCACTGCTCTGCATAGCGGCCGCTCTTTATGAAAGTTTTCTTACAACAGTTCTTTAGGAAAGTCTCCATGTTTTATAATGGCAGAAAGTAGCACACGTGGAAGGACCAGATTCATCGATGAAGCCACCCACATCACAGTGGAGAATCTAGAAAGGTGGATCGACGAGATTCAGCAGACCATGGAAACCAGGCTAAACTCGATGGAGCAAAGAATGGAAAGCAACCAAAACTCGATGGAACAAAGAATTATGGAGACAATCCGAGGCCTCCTCCGTGAGCTCGATGAAGCCATTCGAAATCAACCCACCGGACCTCAAGGTAATGAGGGGAGCCTAGCTACTTTGGTAGGTTCTGGATAGTCTCGTCCAACTGCCGGAACTCCCTCATCAACTCCTGCAACTGCTGGAACTCCCTCATCAACTCCCTCAATATCATCTGGCGGGGTGAAACCAATGGAGATTGACTCATCCTGAGAGAAGCACGTAGCCCACCCACGACGGTCTTACTGAAAACTTTAATATTTTTACTTTTTTGTTAGTTTAGTTGAGGGCTTTTTTCCAAGGCCCTTCTGTTCAGTTTGTATTTTGTATTGGCAGCTCTTTTAGGTTTAATTTTGTGTTAGTTCAGGGGAGGGCTTTTGTCCTTGGCCCTACATTTTGAAAAATTTAAACTATGTGATATGTCCAGATCCTCCTTGAATAAAATATATCTAGATTTTCGAATATTAATTTTAAATAATTTTCTAACGCTTTGGTCTTCTCTAAATTCTTAACCTCTCTTATTTATCGATTATGTTTGGATTTATCTATACTTGTTCAATTTAGATAAAGTTTTGAATTTATTTCATGATGCCCATTGTTTCACCATGGATGGGCTTGATATAATTCTTGGTTCTATTGGTGCTTGTTGCCCATTGTTGCCCATTGTTTCACTACAAGTGGATGGGTTGGTAATATGTTGGTACTTATGGTTTCTGCCCATTGTTTCACCATTGGCGGATGGGTTGGTTCTTGTTGGTACATTTGATCTATGGTTGGTCATGACTGGAATGTTTTCTTTCGGGGAGACTATGACCTTTCTCCTTGTTGTTGTATCCATTGATACTATTTACTTAATTAATAGTATGCTACTTTCATTGTGTGAAAAAAAATATTGAAATGGTACCTTTAAGATCCGTTATATTCTTTTAAACAATAGCAAAAGTACTATAAAAATCAAATATGTCACGTTTCACAACCTAAGCGTTCCACGTGTCACCCTGGAAGCTAGATCTCGACATTTTAACAACAAAATTTATAGAAAGAATCCTCAAAGAGTTTGATGGCAAGTTGAAACTTGTGTTTAGTGAAAGGGTGTTGGAATTAGATGCTGAGAAGAAAGAGCAACTGCTCCTTCCCCCAGAGATGTTTTGTAGCAGTGGAAAAAGTAGAGATCATCACTCTAAATAGAAAGAGCGGCTGCTCTTTCTCCAAGTTGTCTATTTTTACAAATATCTCATAAAGGAAGGGGCGTGCGACCCTTCTTCTACCCATAATCCATGTGTCACCCTGGAAGCTAGATCTCGACATTTTAACAACAAAATTTATAGAAAGATTCCTCAAAGTTTTTGATGGCAAGTTGAAACTTGTGTTTAGTGAAAGAGTGTTGGAATTAGATGCTGAGGAGAAAGAGCAACCGCTCCTTCCTCCAGAGATGTTTTGTAGCAGTGGCGAAAGTAGAGATCAGCACTCTAAATAGAAAGAGCGACCGCTCTTTCTCTGAGTTGTCTATTTTGACAAATCCCTCATAAAGGAAGGGGCGGGCGACCCTTCTTCTGCCCATAATCCACGTGTCACCCTGGAAGCTAGATCTCAACATTTTAACAAAAACATTTATAGAAAGATTCCTCAAAGAGTTTGATGGCAAGTTGAAACTTGTGTTTAGTGAAAGGGTGTTGGAATTAGATGCTGAGGAGAAAGAGCGACCACTCCTTCCTCCATAGATGTTTTGTAGCAGTGGCGAAAGTAGAGATCAACACTCTAAACAGAAAGAGCGGCCGCTCTTTCTCCAAGTTGTCTATTTTTACAAATCCCTCATAAAGGAAGGGGTGAGCGACCCTTCTTCTGCCCATAATCCACGTGTCACCCTGGAAGCTAGATCTCGACATTTTAACAACAAAATTTATAGAAAGATTCCTCAAAGTTTTTGATGGCAAGTTGAAACTTGTGTTTAGTGAAAGGGTGTTGGAATTAGATGCTGAGGAGAAAGAGTGATTGCTCCTTCCTCCAGAGATGTTTTGTAGCAGTGGTGAAATTAGAGACCAGCACTCTAAACAGAAAGAGTGGTCGTTCTTTCTCCAAGTTGTCTATTTTTACAAATCCCTCATAAAGGAAGGGGTGGCCGACCCTTCTTCTGCCCATAACTCTATTCATAATAGTTTTAAGAATGCTCACACTTCTTCTTGTGTTCGCCATTTTGGATATAGGTGAATTGATGGATATGGGTGTTCACACTTATCTACTAATCGAAGTGGCGGATCCCTACTATTTACAGCGGAAGTTGAAAGTCGAGAATTCTCAAACTGGCCTTCGTATATTAAATTTGTTTACAGTAGTCTTGTAAATGATGGGTCAGCGGAACCCTTGTTGTGGTAAGCATTCTCCCAGTGTTCACTGTTATGGATATAAATGAATTGACGGTCTAGCCTTCGTAGGTTGAATAATTTTACATTGCTTCAAACAATTTTCTGGTAAGTGGATTTTTGTGTGTTGCGGAAAACATAGATTTTCTCCCCGCAATTGTCTCGCAATGAGGATTGTGGATTTCTTGGTCATTTGGATTTGATATTTTTTTATTCCACAACCCGCAATTGCGATTGATCTCTTTTCCATGCTGTCTACATAACACAAGAGGTCACTGAAGTCTCTGAGGAAATTGTTGATTTGCTTGATAGCATTGTGATTGATGATCCCACTCCAGAGGTCCATTGATGATCTCTTTGTTATGTCCAGTTAATAATTTTCCCTTTAGAAAATTCATTGATTTTTTTGTGCTTTTGTGATTTGCAGAAAGCACAAATTTTCTGCAAATTTTGTGCTTTCTGCAACATGCAATCCGCAATGCGAAATCTTGGTTAGTTGGATTTGAAAGTTTTTTCTTTCCGCAACCCATCATCTTGATGTGGACAAGTTGTTGGGAAGTTTACCCTTTGTATCTATTTGGTAATTATTATTTAAGGGGGGGAGAAAATCACAGAAAGAGGACTGGAGATACTCTGATTCATTAAGAGATTGTAATTTTTTCAGCCTTGAAGAAATACAGTTAGTTTTCTCTTGATATATGTTTTGTTAATTTATCAAATTTGTTTGATTTATGTTGAAATACACTGATTTAGTTTGCAATCACAATTAATACCTTGTTCTATATGATCTATGTTTTCATGTTTTAAATGAATTTGTTTCATGTTTAAATGTTTTAAATCATTTATCTATTTCTGCAAATGATCAACATATGTTTTTAAATTAATGCCAATTTTCCAATTAGCATTTTATAACAGGATAATCTTGTATGTGCTTCAATCCTTAAGCTACAAGCATATTGTTTGCACTAGTTTTTCCCTACAATCATACTGGGGTTTAGGTCCATAAAACGAGGGGAAAGGCCTCGGTTGTTGAATCAGAAGACCCAAGGGATGTCTAATAAAAATAATCAAAGATCCTAAGCTTTAACATTGCTAATGGGGGAGAATTTTTTTTTTTTGTAAAGATGCGGATTTATATTAAGCTAATAAAAATACAGCAGAGATTACAAACATTGCTGATGGGGGAGAATTTTTTTTTGTTTGTAAAGATGCGGATTTATATTAAGCTAATAAAAATACACTAGAGATTACAAACATTGCTGATGGGGGAGAATTTTTTTGTTTGTTTGTAAAGATGCGGATTTATATTAAGCTAATAAAAATATAGTAGAGATTACAGTCAGTGGTGGTCTTATCTAGAGGTGCCAGCCATAGATATCAGCAGAGTTGTGGCAATTCAAAATCAAACTATACAAAAAAACCCTGCCCATTGTAGGGAAACCAGGGTGAATATCAGTAGTAGTCATGACCATAGAGGCAAACAAAAATCTTGCAGTCATAGGCAAAACCAAAACAAACAAAAAGTAAGAGAGAGACATTAGAAGAATCTCCTCAACCAGTTGTAGAGGGGCCTTTTGCATCCGAAGGTGTCTCCTCCATAATTGGGCAGCTGTAGTAATCCGTGTCCTTCCAATCGCTTGCAGGTGTCGAAGCAGCAATCCTAGGTGTCAACGTAGCTCTCATGGGAGGTAGAGTAGTTTTCGTAGAAGGATGAGTGCCCTGAGCAGGGAGCTTGACCGACAAGGGCGTCGTCTTCCGGGGCATGAAAGGAACGATCGGGCCCAAGGTGGAGGGGATGGCTCACTGCATGTATGCTTCTCCAGGATCGGGCCCAAGGTGGAGGGGATGGGGTCCCTACTATGTGTCAAAACTGACATGCTACCCCCTGGGTTGGACTTATGCCCAAGGTGGAGGGGATGGGGTCCCTGTTGACTGTCAAAACTGACATGATACCCCTTGGGTTGGACTTATCCATGCCAAGAGGAGTGGCCAGAGTTCCAAGGGTGGCTTCAGATCTGACAGTAGATGTGGTGGCGCCAGGCGTATTGTTCCCAGGATGACTATTGCGACCGAAGGGACGAGTGGTGACATAGGAGTCCCAACTGAGCGTGTGTTCCAGGGTGGCGAGGGTGGCCGCCATGTTTGGCAGAGTAGCCTGCCAAGTTTGGGTGGCATGGAGAGCAGAGGTCTAATTAGTCTGCATGTCCTCCATAAGATGGCCTAACATGTTCTTTACAATCCAATAGGGGTCCCAGGTCTGCTCCTGATTCATGTTAGCCATAATGTCCGCAATTATCCTAGCCTCCCAGTTATCAACCAGTAAATGGACTGGAATTGAGACTTCGGCACCATATCCCTGCCTGGTGTGACCCTTTGGCTTTCCCATGGGAGCCAATGAGAAGATGTTATAGGTGCAGTTAACCAAGAGAGTGAGGAGAACTGGAGCACAAGCCTAGAGCAGAACCAGGTGAGTGCAAATGCGCAGCGTAGAGGGCCATGGCATAACATAGTAGCGTGAACCTGGCAGCCCGATCTTCACACGTCGGAGATCCATGTGAATTGTTTCTAGGCAGGATGAGGCAATGTCGGGGCAGGGGAATTAAAGAGCCGAGCTTCTTGACATCGCATGGCTAACCTCATAATTAAAACATTGATACCGAATTTGCAGCGTGCGAATGAAATAATAAAAGATCCTAAGCTTTAACATTGGTGATGAGGGAGAGATTATAGGGGCACAGATGAAGGGTGTAGATCTGTGGTGATGAAAATCGACGGCCATAGGCACCTTGCTATGAATATTGGTATAAATGAGTTCTTATTGAGTAAATGAATTTAACGTGTGGATGAAGTTAGTATTTGGGTATCACATAGAGTGAAATAGGTGGAGATAGATCTACTTTTTATTAACCAAAAGTTATAATTAATTTGTTATATGTTTAGAATTTATGTACATATAAAATAAGGTGATCTCATTTAGTTCTCAAGTTTAACATCCTTGGGAAAACATTAATTGGTTATGGAATGACTTTTGAAAATGATGACCCTAGAAATAAAGTTTTAACTAAGAAATAATTGTTCAAATATGAAGCGAGAAGGGTGAAACACATTTGGAATATTTTCGGAATTAGATCAACGGGCATAAAGGCAGATCTATAGTTGGATGACTTGAGAAAACTATTTGCTCCAAAACATACAACGATGATATGTTCCTCTTAGAACACAACACAACAATCAGAGTTTATGGGTTTGCCCATGCACCTAATGCACTGCCCACTTTTCTAACCCCTAGACTATTTTACATTGGAATTCATTAGGTAGAAGCTTTTCCAACCATTGAAGGTATGATGCCAGACATAGGGCTTCAAACCAAGGCTGCTATAAACTATGACCCCCACCATATCATCTCAAACAGAAGGAAAGAAAGCAATAGAAAGGTTTTTGAACATTTTGAGCTTACAGGTCTTGCTGAGGCTGCGAATTGGTTAGAATATCGTGGCAAAGAGAAGATGGAGGTAGATGTATAGGATGAATCCACCTCCATGGTACCAAAAACCACTTCTCCACTACCGACCTCCTCCATCGTGGTCCCAGTGGTTGAAGAAACTGTCCCAGTGGTTGAAGAAACTATACCCCTTGCCAATGGCTCTGGGGAAACCAACAAGTTGGAAAATATGGATGTCATGGATATAGATTATGACACAGAAAGAGCTCCCAAAAGGAAGATAGTGAAAAAACCTGAGCAACATATTTTACAGGTGTCAACGGGTCAAGGAAACAGGTTAAGATTAAACCTGAGCAGCAGATTGTACATGTGTCAATGGGTCAAGGAAAAAATAAACAGGTTTAGATTAAGCTGCCTGCTTTCGAGGTCAAAGAATATGTATTCAGCCAAACATTCACCTAGCAAGAGTACAACAGAGTTACTAGGTGAGTACAAAGAGAGCCCAAAAGCAGCCTCAGAGGAGTCTAAGCTATATGAAGAGGTGAGGCAGATTTCAAATAAAGATGTGTCTTTGGTAGCTAACAGGAGCTATGCCCAGAACACCTTGAACTTGGCCTCGACTACCAAAACTAAAGCCACTAAACTGAAAGTGAACTTGGAAGATATTCTTGTTCCTGATATGATCAACTTGCACAAGGAGACTGGGGAGGTTATCTATGCCAAACTGCTAAAGGATTCCCTAGAACTGTCAAAATTGCAAGTCAGAACAAAGCCCACAAGACACAAATAAAAAAGCCACAAAATGTATTGTTGGCTACTAAAATCCAAGAAGACAAGAAGGGTAGTCTAAAAAAGATGTTGGATGATAAAGACATCATCATTCAATCATTAAAAAAGAAGTTAAAGATCCCCTCCATCCAGCTGGTAGAAGCTTCTAAATTGGAAGAGATGGAGGAGAAGAGAGAAAAGCTACAAGAGGAACCAACAGACTACAAAGCTAGGATATTGAAGTTTGAAGAGAAGGAGAAGTTGTGGCTGATTGATATAGCTCTCATGGAGAACACAGATCTGAGGAGCAGAGTCTCAGAAGAAGAGCAAGAGGGAAAGGATTAGGAGGTAAATACCTAGGGCTACAAGTGAAATATGATGAATTAATAAAGCATCTTACAGGTGAGAACTCCCTGTAGGAAGCAAAGCAAGTCATTTGGGATGACAATATTGCAGAGGGCCACGTTGAAATTGAGGCCATATCTCTATTTCATTCTAGACAAAGAGGTTGTCAAGGAAAAGTTGAACAAGAAGCCCATGGAGTGTGCAGAAAAGGCCATAGAATTTCTGAATAGGCTGAAAGAGGATGAGGTGAAAACAGCTAGCATAAAGGATAGAGTGCCTACTATTATTTGGGGAAGGTGGTGAATAAGTATAACCAGATGAACACAGTTCAGGAAAGGATAGACATAAGGATAGACATTTTATCACATCAAGTAAAACTATACAAAGAAATGTTTATTAAAGAAGGGACTTCCTCTCTTTTGGGTTTCCTCTCTTTTGGGAGGAGGATGGCACCATGAGGACATAGGAAGAATATCAGAGCAAGTTGTGGGAATGTCGATTGGATTATTCTAATGTTTTGTGTATTGAGTCATTGTAATTTTTTGCATAATTAATGAAATTCAGTCGGTTTCTCTTGGCCATCTTTTTTGGATTTCTAAATTAATTAATTAATCAATGCATCGATCTGTAGGTTGGATTTCTATTAATATACGATTCATGTGTTATTATGTCTTAAATGAATTTCTTCGTTTAACTCATTTTATCTATTAATTTTCTGCAACTGATAGATAGCCACACATTTATATTGATGCTAAGTGGAAAAGCGCTCTTACAAAGGCAGTTGCTTGGATCTGCGTTGGATAAAGATAAGCTATGTAGCACAGGAACCGCTCTCGGCTTTTAAGAAACTCGTTCCCGAAGTTCCAATGTTCCAGCGAACTTGGGAGCTTGTAGGAAAGTTTCCAAATCCGATGGGAACCATTTCGGATGGTTGGAAACTTATTGGGAACTTCTTCTACCCTCTGAAATTGGGAACTTTGGGACTTTTTCTTGCGTGTTCCCTTCACCGGGCGCTTACACACATTCATGATTGCCATGTGGGTTGTTAACGACATTCCTATTGCCTCGGACCCATACATATACATGGTTGACTCAAAAACAATTCTATAGAAAATTAAGCTACAGTAATCGTTATTTCGTGGTACCTTGTCGAGTTGGTGCACTAATCTCTATCTACCACCCATTCTAGAGTATTCACTTGTCCCTACGTTGAATTGCAATTATCATAAACAATAATAAATGAAAATCTATTTTGACTTTTATATATTAAATAAAACAAAGTAAATTTATATATTTTACTATTTACTTTATGAATAAAAAAATAAACTTTTAATTAATTGGAAATAGTTTTAAATCTTACTTTAAAACTAAATTCATATATTACATTTAAATAACAATTATCTTGATTTTTATTTTATAATAATTTAAATTTAATTATTTATACACCTTTGCAAACCTAGCATAGAATGTCTTGTAAACATATAATATTCTAATACATTTTAATCATAGTTGCATGAAATTGAAAACTTTATACATATAGCCACAACTATAGGGACTATAAATTCTAAAAGGCTCCACTTTAGAAAGAGTCTGCCTTATATAATCAACTATAAGGAAGACTCTTTGGTTTCGGTTACAACTGTAATATAAGGGACCGGCCACATCATATCCACACGTGTCAGCGACCGTGAAGGATGGGTGAAGGTGGTTTCACAAATGGCGGAAGGTGGTTTTCCATACCGCCCTTCCAACTTGCGAAATCGTGTGGTGCTGCCACGTGGAGAGTGGTTTCAGATTCCGCAACCACCCATATCTCCGTCCTAGCGCACATGTTGGGGATGCGGAACTGACATGGGACCCTTGATATTTCGTCGCTCGATTGATCTTTTCCGCCATTTAAAATGGTTTGTACATTAGGGGAGGTGATCTTTTCTGCCATTTAAAATCATTTGTACGTTGGCAGAGGTGATCTTTTCCACCATTTAAAATGGTTTGTACATTGGCATGGAGGTGCTCTTTTCCGCCGTTTAAAATGGTTTGTATGGGGCTAATGGTAAATGATGGACTGTATCACTCGTGTGAATAATCTCATCACGTTTATGATGGATTGTGTTTATGTGTCATGACGTAGAGATGATATCCCGCCACACTATGATAATTAATGTCACGAACTTTTCTACATTGATACCGTGTGATGATATCCCGCCACAGAACATTGAAACTTAAAGTTCAAACTCTCTGTGGTTGCGAGTTTGGAGCTCTGTTTTCTCTGAGGACCGAGGTTTGCTTTTGATGAGTTGGAACTGAGAAGAGTGTTGGGTGGGTAGAGCAGTAAGATTGGTTTGAAGAATCGATTGCTAGTTTTTCAATTGGTAGGTATTTATATTATTCAAACCATAAATCTAAATCTGTAACAGACAATGCTTATTCATCCTCCGGGCTAAAAATCCATATCTTCCATGGTTGTCAAAAATCAGTGCAATGACAGTTTCAAGTTCACAGTAATTTAAAGCCGTTGAACGTTTTAGATTATTCAGATTTCCTTCCACCCTTGTCTATCTTCTTTAGATTTACATAATTTATTTCCTTCAATTATGGGTATTTATCTTCTTATAGTTCATTAATATGAATTCATATCGTTATATTTGCAAAATCGTGCGTTACAGGACTGCTACCAGCTTGCATTCATTTTATGTCTGGTGGTGTAGCGTATTATTTTCATATATTCCATATTGTTTTCTGCAAATACTCTAGCATTTGTCTAGGTTTTTTGGAAAAAGATAACGACAAATGAACTTGAAAAATTGAAACATGCTTTTTCTTTTTAATATCATTTTGCAGTTAATATTCACTATAGAAAAGTCCCATGTATTGGGTAGTTGGATGTGGTTTATGACTCGAATTGTTGGATGCACTGAGAACACATTTTAGTCTTGCATACGATACCAAGGCATTTAGTTGAAGAGATAAAGTTGATAAAACAATTCTTAAAATTAAGTGAAATTTAGCAGAAAATTTGTGAAAATTGGTGAATACCCTTGTTTGTCTTAGTTTGCAGGTTGATAATGAAGAAAAGAAAACAGTCCATTAATATTGGGCATTGGTCACAAATGAATCCAATATCAATATTAGCAGAAAATTGGTGGATACTTAGATGCGGTAAACCAGAGCATAAACATATGAATTTTGATTTAAGATTACTTTCATCCAAGCATGAAGAATAACACAATGGAAAAGATTTACTGGAAATAACAATTAACAGAAAAAGGAAGGAAATTTACAGACTGTCATTACTGGAAATAACAATTAACAGAGAAAGGAAGGAAATTTACAGATTGTCATTAATGAATAATCAAAGCCACGTAGCACAATCTGAGCGTTCCACGTGTCACCCTGGAGACTAGATTTCCACATTTGAACGAAAAAATTTACAGAAGTTTTGCTACAAAGAGTTTGCTATCAAGTCGAAATTTTGTTAGAGAAAGTGAGGTCGCTCTTTCGTCAGGTTGTTCCCTTTCAGGGTGTTGGAAGTGGATGCTGAGGAGAAAGAGTGTCTGCTCCTTCTTCCAGGGAGTGGCTAAAGTAGATATCCGCACTCCAAATAGTTATTTCATAGGATCATTGCTTTGCACATTTTTTCGAAAAGTGGAAATATCGACAAAGAAAGATCGACCGCTCTTTCTCCAAGTTCTATTTTTACAATTCCCTCATAAAAGAAGGGGCAGACGATCCTTCTTCTTCACAATATTCTTTTCGTTATATCTTGAGACTGCAAGAAGGGTCGGTCGATCCTTGTTTGTCTTCACGATTCTGGATATCGTTCAATTTCTAGATAAAGGTTTTCACAATTATCTACTAAACAATCCTTCTTCTCGGGAAACAGAAGTCGAGGCAAACAATTTTATATGTTATAACTTAGCCGTTCTCAGTATTATTCGTAGGTTGAATCCAGTTCCAAGGTGGCATCGTCCTAGTTGGAAGGTAAATTGGAATACCTATCATCTTTATTTTCTCAGGGTTTGGCGAATTCTTTCTCCCATGTCAGACGCAGTGGCAATAAATTAGCTGGTGTGCTGGCCAACTTCGATAGTGGGATTCACATGACAACCAGTGCTAATACATGGGAGGATCTGACGGACTTGGCTGTTCGGGACAGCTGCAGAGCTACCCAGGACAATGAGTGTTCGTAAGGGTGAGAGTCACCTGCTGTACCTCCTTCAGTTAATAGGAGGTACTAGCCTAATCATGATAGTAGTTGGAAAATGCATTTATATGATACTAGTGGAGGCAGATACTGATACTAGTCAAAAATTTAGGAAGAGAAGCCGTGGGGAGTCCTTAGGGGAGCCGGGTGGTGGCTTTTCTCAAGCATGTAATCATGCTTGCCGAGAGGCTAATGCTTTCATTCTTAACATCCCTAGGGAGATTCAGAGGGATATTCATGATTATGAGCATCAATGGTGGCTGAGGTAGAATAGGGAGACGCTGTTGGGGGAGCGCAAACAGTTGAAGAAATGGATTATGGATCCAGGCAATACGACTGGGCATGTTATTCTATACGAGCACACAGTATCCCTTTACTAGATGATGAAGAACCTTGTCGATTTAGCCATTCGCAACAGACAAACCCCCAGAGAGGAAGCTCTGTTACGACTTATGGTGCAACGTAACCTGGAGGAGACTCATGAATTGAACTGGAAGCTAGATTTTATTCTCCAAGCAATGGAGCTGCAGCCTCCCCTGTATCCTTCTTCGTCTTCCAGCTTTCCCCATCCAGGGACCTCTCCTGATGCTCCTTACATTATCCGTTGACGCTTGATCTGGAATCGTTTTTCCAAAATGCAAGTCTTTTTATTAAGGGAGGGTCGGCTGTTAAGTTAGATTGTCTTTTCCTAAATGTATATCTTGCCTAATGGGTGTAGTAGCATTTTGTTGTGCTTTTTGATTTCAGGTCTGCGTGCCTATGCTAAGAATATCTCTGGTTCAGCGGGATAGGTAGTGATTTTGTTGTTCCAAAGCTTCTAAGGATAGGGATGGTTAGTTGAATGAAAGCATCTTATCTGTTTTGGTGATAATTTTCTACTACAAGGTTAATGATGCTGGAGTCTATGGGTTAGTAGTTAGATGGTCTATTTTGATGAACAAGTTTGACTCTCGGACAGCTTGTTCCTTCTGTAATTCCTCTTTGATTTAATACAAAAAAATCTTACTTACAAAAAAAAGAAGGGGCGGTTGACCCTTCTTCTGCCCAATATTGTATTCATAATAGTTCTAGAATGCAAGAAGGTTCGGTCAATCCTTCTTTCTTTCACCATTCTGGATATTATCGGTGACCTGCTGGATATAGTTGTTTACAATTATCTCCTAAATGAAGGGGTGGCCGATCCTTCTCTTTGGAAAATGGAAGTCGAGACAAACATTTTTATATGTTAGAACTTAGATGATGTCCGGGTCGACTCCCTTATATTTACAGCGGAAGTTGGAAGTCAGGAATTGTCAACATAACCTTCGTAGATTAAATATATTTAAATTTATATCGTAAATGAAGGGTCGGCCGACCCTTGTTGTGCTCATTATTCTTCCCTTGTTCACAATTTTGGAAATACATGTATTGACGGCCTAACATTCGTAGATTAAATATAATTAAATTTATATCGTAAATGAAGGGTCGGCTGACCCTTGTTGTGCTCAGTATTCTTCCCTTGTTAACAATTTTGGAAATACATGAATTGGCAGCCTAGCATTCGTAGATTGAATATTTTTAATAATCCGTCATAAATGAACGGGCGGGAGAAGCTTCTTCTACCCAGTATTCTTTTTGTAATCTTTCACAACTGTAAGAAGGGCCTTTCGATCCGTCTTATGTTCACTTCTTCTACAAGAAGGGGCGACCGATCCTACCATTTGGAAAAATGGAAGTCCGAACAGACATTTTTTTATATATTATAATTTATGTTAATATATCTTTGTTTAAAATAAATATGATTGTTAATGTGCTCCTGTTATTTTATATTTCATAAAACGCTTCTGAACTGGATTTTGGTTCTGAACAATGTGTCCTGTTATTTTATATTTCAAATATCGTTTATGAAATGGGTTTTGGTACTCAACAATGTATGGAACTACTTTTGAATGGATTGAAAGTTGCTGAAGGAATCTCTTTTCCAGAAAGAAATTTTTTGCATAATATCATAATTAAGGACAGATGTATCATTGTAAATGTTACCAAGTCTTTAAATGCAAGTCTTCCATTTCCCTATCCATCAAAAGGTGCAGATACATTGTCAGAGGCAGTTGGTGGTTATATTCAATGGCCTGTATCTGAGATCGTTAACCAAATTGGGTCTGCTCTTCGCGAGAATGAGGTGAATGATATACCAGCTTCTACTTCGACAAGTGTAGCACATATCATAACAACTGAGAATGAGGTCAATGATATAGCAGCTTCTAATTTGACGAGTGTAGCACATATCATAACAACTGAGAATGATTTTGGTACTCAACAATGTGTGGACATACTTTTGAATGGATTGAAAGTTGCTGAAGGAATCTCTTTTCCAGAAAGAAAAAAATTGCATAATATCAGAATTAAGGACAGATGTATCATTGTAAATGTTACCAAGTCTTTAAATGCAAGTCTTCCATTGCCCTATCCATCAGAAGGTGCAGATACATTGTCAGAGGTAGTTGGTGGTTATATTCAATGGCCTATATCTGAGATTGTTAACCAGATTGGGTCTGCTCTTCACGAGAATGAGGTGAATGATATACCAGCTTCTACTTCAACAAGTGTAGCACATATCATATCAACTAAGAATGAGGTCAATGATATATCAGCTTTTACTTTGATGAGTGTAGCACATATCATAACAACTGAGAATAAATCTTCTTTTATTATGAGAAAAGTTAATTTGTTACATAAGTGTTCAGAAAGAAAGGATTGCATTTCCATAGGTGTTGTAACAAATGTGAGTGGGAGTGATTTTGTTGGGGGAACATTCTTGGGTGACTTCAACTTTGGTATTCTAGTGGATGAAGTGCTGTTTTCTTATATGGCATGTTGTCCAGGGTTGAGCAGTGCAACTTTTATTGTATGGCCAATTGAGAGAATCATCGATTTTAATACAGAAACATTGCTTTCTTTTGCAAAAACTTTCAACAATAATCATTCTGAATCTACTTTGAAAGTATTAAGAGAAAATCACAATGAAAGGTTGTTGGGATGGACAGTTAATTTGATACATCAATGTTCTTTAAAGCCACAATATGTTTCTTGGGGAATAGTGTCAAATGTTTTTGAGGGAGACATTGTACAATTCAAAGCACTAGATGCTAGTGAGTTTGGTATTTTAGTTCATAAAGTCTTCTACAATTGCGAGGATTGTGGTGTATTTGAAGGATCCCTTATAAGATGGCCTGCAAACAATTTGCTTGACCTCGATAATGTTCCTTTGGATGTTATACTAAAAAAGAAAGCAGACGAAGAAATGGTCAACTTTTGGAATGTTTTTGAAGAATGTCCTTTACAGATGGTCCTTCCAGGTGTAACTCCTCGTTGTGAATATACAGATGTTAAAGGTAATGGAACAAGGCCATACTATTCCGTAAAGCGGAAAACTGGAACTAAAATTTCTGAAAGAAATTCAAGATCGGTACCTTATAGGCCTGCAATAAATCTGGGTGCATTCCTTTCAAACATTGGAACCAAACATTGTTGCTCAAATATTTGTATATTAAAAATTCCACATGGATCGATAGTTGAATGTGCGAAGAAATTTGATAGTATGAATGGAAATTCAAAATGAAAGTTTGTTATGAATTCTTTGGGATCAAATGCTCCTGTGGCCAAAGAAGGAGATGACAGTAAAAGAAGCTTGTTTACAATGAGATTAGACACGGTAGACGTCTGTCAAAATGCATGGTATAAATGCCATTGGATAAAAAAAAGCACTTTCTTCAATTATAAAAGAATGTTCATGAATGGTGATGTGAGAGCTATGCACGGTAACAGTGGCTTGGAAAACTCCAGCACAAACACTACTGCACTGGTAGCTACTATTAATAAAATTGTAGTAGAGAATTCTGACAAATCTCCACATCTTACACGAATAATCAGTAAAGATGGAACAAGGACAAACTTGAAATTATTGCCTGCTAATATGTCCCATGGTTTACTTCGAAAAATGGATAATGATGAAATCACAGGAATCGGTTTGCCTCCAGTATCACAATCCTCCTTTAGCAAGGTGATGAGACAAGATTTTCTAGATGTTGAAATTTCTAAATCAAACAACTTTGCAAGGTGTAATGAATGCATTACAATACAGAATAGACTTAAGGGGACCACTGATCCTGCTGAGGTGGAAAAGTTGCAAGCAAATCAAGAAGCTCATAATAAATACGTGTCAAGTTGTCGCTAGATCTATTATGCTCACAAGTCGGCTTCCGAGCAATATCTGAAGACTTATGTCAGTATTGTTCATGACAAAATGGACAAGTCAAAGACTTCGATTCCAAGGATGGGTAAGAAGGCAAAAGATTTTAGTAATGTTATGAATCTTCCCATATCATTGACTGGAATGTTGACCCATGGGCACCAGACTGGGGGTTTTGGTCATTTCAGCCTCTCATTTTTAGAGATGGGATCGAATTTCACTGTGACATCCCTGGCTAAATGCTTGAAGTGTCTTGAAGAACCAGTGGGTGATAAGCATGGTGATTTTCTCTACAAAGGCGGAACATCTAAGCACCAATTGCATGATGCTCTATTGCAATCAGACTCATATGAAAAGTGTTCGGTATACAGACAAGATGTAATGCAAGATGATGTAATGTGTGTTGATGGTACTAATCAATGCATGCCAAATATAAAACTACGACGCATATTGTTGTTGCAAATGGATAATTGTTCCGGCGATAACAAAAACCGTTTTGTATTTTCATTTTTATCTCTTTTATAGCAAGGAGAGTGTTCGAGAAAGTTGAATTTGCATTCCTCCCGGTCAGACACACCCATGAAGACATAGATGGAACTTTTGGCAGGTTATCAGCAAAGCTAATGCGCAAGGATATATTTTCTCTCCTGGAAATTATGGATACGTATAGGACATGTGAAGATCAAAAATCCTTTGTCCCTTATCTAATTGATGAACTTTACGATTTTAAGAGTGTAACGCCTCATATTTTGACTAGGTGTGTTTATGAGTTATACACCTTTCACTTTATTTGCTTGTTATCTGTTCGACTCAGCTAGACAGAGTGAACTATGTTTCCGGCATGTTGGACACGATGATATGTTGCTACTATGTTTAGGGTGTTATTATGTCCATGCTGATACCACGGTTATGATGTTACTATATTCATGTAGTTATTAAGTTATGATTGTCATGAGGTTCATTGCTTTTATGATGAAAATATATGTTTTAGCGTATTCATTGATGAAATGTGAAATATATGGTGTTGTACGTGAGTGCCATCCTATGATGAAATTGATAGAACTGTTATATTCCATGCATACTTGTGATGCAATTGTGACGTGAAATAAAGTGATGTTGATGATATGGATCAATTGGTGATTGAATGGAAATGCTTGTTAGAAAATGTGTATTTTGCGGAATACTAACTTGCAGGACTCAAGGGCTATGGGATAGCCGGATACTTGATCTGATATATGGATAAGAACCTATCCATGCAGTAAACCTTAGCAACTGAAATTGATGATACGATGACATGGACCGATAATCTTGATAGCAGCAGAGTATGATTTGATAAGGGTTTAGACCCGGTATGTTGAGAGGGATGGATGTGTTTCCCACCCTATGTTCCTATGATACCTGAGTTCGTGGGAGGGCCGTGCTGAGACACGCTCCCCATGTTGTTGTGATGACGACGGTCGGATGCCTGCTAGGGGAGGATAGGTCCGCTGTTCAGCCGACGCTATCGCTCTCAAGTTCTATGTGGTTAGGCCGGTGAGTCCGACACCCACTTTTGTACTAGCAGAGGAAGGATAGGGAGGGTGTGGACATAGGTTAGGATGGGAGGATATGATAGTGGTACTGTTGAGGGTTGGGTATTCGTTGATCTTGAGTTAGTGGTAGTAGGTAGCTTTCCTTGTACCTGATTGATTGAACAAATGTAATCATAAAATAATAAAATGAAATCTTAAAAGTTAACTGGTAAAGTAACCGATGATGTTTTAGTAATATTATGATGAATGTATACTTGTTCAGTTTGCATAAAGTATTATCAGTATTAGTTAGCTGTTATGCATAGGAATATGACGTATGTTTATAGTACATGTCCATCTTGTGCATACACTGGCCACGCATGCACATTATGCACATGCGCGATAATATTGGTTTACAACATACTGATCAAGATTTAACAATGTTATAAGTTATCATAGATAAGTCAATTAAGTATTTAGTGAATGACTTAATTAGTAAAAGATTATCAAGTTCTAATGTGTAAAATAAGTTAATTAGTCTTTGTATGTAAACATAGTAATGAACAGTTAAAATAAGTGTTGTTAATTGCAAGTACCCTCAAATGAAGGTGTCTTCAATATGAAGTATAATAGTTAAACATTAATACTAGAAGAGTGTAATATATAATTGTTGATCATGATTAAATAGACCATTAAGTATATTTCATTATTTATACCCAGGGGTACTATGTTGACACTTATCAATTAAACAAATAAATATTTTAATTACTATTCACAATTGATTTAATTACTATTATTATTAATTATTATTGTTATTAATATTATTATTTAATTAATAATAATGATGATAATAATCCTTTTTATAAAGCGTAGGGGATTGAATAATTTATCAAATAGATTATTCATTTAATTAATTAACAGAATCATTCCAAGTGAATTAAAAGGATTTGTTTAAATAAATTATTGAATAATTCCACTGCTCGAGAGAAATTGGATGATTTAAAATAATATATAATCATCATTTTACCTTGAAAAGGGGGATGCATTAATGATTTGTACTTCCAAAAACCATGACAACTAGGGCAGTGGAGTGATAAAGAAGTTATGAATGTAAGGAGGGAAAATATTTCTATATAGGGGGGTTGGTTTTGGAGGAGAGGAACACTGAGATTTTTGAGGAAAAGGAGGAATTCCGAGGAGGGGGATAACTCGAAGCTTTGAGGAGGTGGGAAACTCAAAAGACTGAGGTGGGGTTAACTCAGAGAAATATTACCATTGAGCTATGGAAAGGTACTAAGGAAAGTTGTTGTCGGGATTATCGGTCTATGGGCTCGGGGGCTAGGAAATCCGTTGATTTCCTAGGGTCAGCAAGATAATAGCTGATCGGCAGGGTGGACACATCATTTTGGGTTGCTAAGGGAACCTACAGAATCCAATACCTAAATCTTCTTATCTTACTGCAAATCTACGGATCCAGGTATTTTACTGAGCTAGCTTAAATAGAATGTATCTTCTTTTATTTTCAAATTATGCATGTTAAAAGAACAAAGTTAAAATGAAAAGTTTTAAGTTTATGTTTATTTAATTGCAGAGACATATAAACGTATAGGAAACAGACATTTAAACATTTAGAAAACAGAAACATAGACAGTTGAATCTTTTGCTTTCTCCAGAAAACAAATTGGGAAAAACTGGGTATTTATATGAAAATGGAATAGAGACCCAGTGCCCAACTAGGGCACTACAGGTGGTATCAGAGTGCAAGGCTCAAACGCTGAGACCTTAGGGCCTAACTACACCTGGAATTTTAGTGAAATTTACTAGGAAATAACAAACAAATATGATGGCTGCAACAAAAGGGGAGATAACTTGAAGAGCCTTTTCCCATTTATTTATAAAGCATAACAGAAATAGAATTTGAACGATATATATATATAACTGCTTATGAAACTTGTGAATATATATAACTGTTTAATATTTTAAACAGAGCCACATTCATAGGAAAATGCTGAGACCTCATTTTGACAGAGCCTCGTGGCTTAAAGATTTCATTATAAAACAAGAGAAATAAAACAATAATCATATTTAGGGCTCAGCCTAGACTTCATTAAACAAATCCTTTCAGAAAAACAACAACATTTCTATATAAACTCTTTTAATATTCAAACCCTAATATTAATCCAATGCTAAAGCATTTAGATAAACAATGTTTTTAAACAAATAAATAAATGCATATGAACCAAGTTACAACACCGGGCCGTGGTGCTGGAAGTAATCAATTAACTTATTGTGTAATCAAAAGGGTAGTCGCAAGTATGGCTTTTCCTGAATACTAATAAACGTTGCATTCATACAAATAACAGAAGCGTAGTTAGGGCTTTTCCCATATAAACATATATTTTTACTTCACAAACAGAACTTCATAGAAAATGCCGAAAGCATACATAGTGGCGAAACAACACAGTCGTGTTGTTGAACTCGATTTTAAAACACAAATTTTGTTCTTATAACTCATTGATGGTTCCAATTGTAACACACAAACTTTATTCATCAAAACCCTATGAAAAGAAATCCCGACGTAGAGGCTTAAATCCTAAAGCTCTTACAATACAGTTTCGGTGAACAAGAATAGCCATTATGGCTACTGATTTAAAGAGCAGACCTTAATCTAGCAACTAAACTAAACTAATAACCACGACAGCGATGTGAGTCTTAACCAGTAACTCCCATCTCTTCCTTTGAGCAAACTAAAAAGTGTAACCAGTTAACCGGAAGAAGGTAGTCCAGGAAGGACGAGGCTTACCAGGGTAGCTTCTAACCCTGTAACTCTATTTTTCATTTCCTTCAACTCTTTTGCATAACCAGGAAACCTACCTCTGCATGGAAGCTCGACGCATGGACCTTCCCTTACTTGGTGCATATGAATACTCAACACAACGAACAGGAGCTTCATGCCTGCCCAATATATCCTCCTTTCTGGTGCTGAAATCATACCTCCGCACAGTGTGGTCAGCACTTCCACTGAAACCCGATGCATCGCCATAGGAACAACAATCTAAAACTGGACCTTCATGTAAAAATTGACCCTTTAACGAATTAGCGCTCGCATCATATAATCGCACCTTTCTGCCCCATGAAGAGACTAGCAAATGGTCGCTATGATTCGAAAATCTCAAGTTAGAAATGCCGTCAGTAAGGGGATTCGTGAGCTCCCGTCCTGAGTCGACGCCAACGGGTGCCGTTGCCGCCATGATTTCCTCCTCCTCCTCCTTGATATTTAGTTAAGTAAAATGAGCGCTTCTTCTCGGAGTGTTCTATTGCCGGCCAATGGAAGCCAGACCGGTTTAAAAATTTCTGAGATTATAGACAATGGGAGGGCTGCGTTCTCTCTAAGCAAAACCACGTTGTAATAAAAGGGATTTTAGGCCTATCCCAAGAACTAAACACAGAGAGCCAATCACGTGACCATCCACCAAGTTTAAAGGGACCCCACGCATATCACACCAACCCAAGCACCAAGATTGGCCAAGTGCAGGCTCTCTCGTTGTAATAAAAGGGTTTATTGGGCTAAACCCTATCACTCAGCACCAAGAGCCCTTCAGGCGACCAACGACCAAGTCCAAGGAGATCGGTGCCATAGACCAACTCGGTCAGGGAGCCTGAGCTCGTAACCAAGAGCATTATCAATAGCCACCTACCAAGCCTAAGAGGAGCCCACGCAAGCCACACAGCACCCTGCTCCGCTCATTTCCGAAGTGCAGACCTTCGCTTCCTTCTCCTTGTGCTGTCGTGCACCCTTAAACAGAGTTTTGGGAGAATAAAAAAAAAACCCTTTATCCCCCTCAGTTGCCACAGCAGAACTGCAAAAATTGCTGCCCGGTTGGAATCAATTCAATGCTTATATCGATAAATGCTTACAACCTCCGGCGGAGCCAGAAAACCCAAGTCGACAATACTCTGGAGGATCCGAACACGGATTCCACACTTGCACCCAAAGCTCACTCTCGAGCATACCTTCAATGCCAAATAAAACCTCATTTTCTTCCATAAATAGGGAGCAGATTCGATGCCACGTAAGGCGGTTTCCGCGTGGTCCTTTAAGTGGGTTTCCATACCATTTTTTTATATGCGGATGAGTAAAAATTAGACACGTGTGATGGTGGTATTCTTACCGTAACCGTCTCTTTCGTTATCTCTCGAGCATGTTGATGGCGCGGGGTTCACCGTGAGTCGTTGATTTCCTCCCCCATTGCTACGTCTATGATCTCCATGGAGCCATGTCATTCCTTTAAAGGGGCCCCATGCATCACCCATCCTCCATCGTCCAAGTGCCAAGCAAAGGGGCCCATGCATCCTCGGTCATCCAAGTGCTCAACACCGAGGGCTTTGCAGATGACTGAAAGCTAAGCCCAAAGGCAGCCCACTCACAACACTGCAGCCCCAGCTCAATTACAATAAAAGGATAGTGGGCAAAGCCCAAACTCCACACCGAGAGTCTATTCAAAGAAGAGTGCGAGCAGCCCACTGCCAAGTCGAAACAGGGACCACCATGCATGCCACCAAACATTCAAGCGTCGAGCTCACACAAGAGCATCACCTCCTTTGTTCCAGCCCATGCGCTCCGCACCAAGAGCGTTCCCAGCTGGAAAGTCGAAGAGAGGATCATGCACAATCCAACACCCAAGAGCCAAGCTCACACCTGGAATAATAAAAGAAGTTTTCGGGCCCAGCCCGAGCGGTTACCAAGGCATTGTAATAAGTTCCACCTACGCTAAGGCAAAAGCACCGGATCTAACTCATCAACGTCTCTTTCGCTGTGAAGTTAACCAACTGAAGAAGATGTGACGGTAGTTGAGAGCATTCACACTTTTAAGTCAAATAATAGTTGCATAGCAATATATATATATATATATATCAGATTTTACAATTTTGTCGATCACCAATTCCAATGATGCATTGGCATTTTTAGTGGTTGCATTGTCTTCCCATCATTATCATTATCTCCCGTGTCTTTGCCATAAGTGGATAACTCCTATGTGTCTGCCATCCGTAGCCATGGAAACCTTGAAAGGAATTGTAAATAGCACCATAAGCTAGAGTAAAATGGCCACCATGGGATCTTGACGCCCCTAGTTGACTAACTTAATTATATAACAACCTTATATTACTTTTCTAATAATTCTAGTTTTTATTATACCGGTTGATGAGAAGATAGAAATTAGTATGTGTTTTACATTGGTGTTGATATATAATCTATTTGTGTAATAAGTTGGTGAAATTTGTATGAAAATACCATATTTTATCTCAATATGTGACCCTTATCTAGGCTTTGTAGAAAGGAATTTATTTCTAAGACATGCATAGGATAGAGCCTCTAAAGTAAATTCAATAACTGAAACATAAATCTATTAAAGAATACTTAGAGTAGGAAAAAAAAAAAAGGAGAACTAGGGTGGAAAAATGGTTTCTCTTTCCGTACATGCCTAAGTTTTAGGAAGTCCCTTAAAAATAATTCACCAGCCATGCAGATTGACGATTCAAGAAATAATGGGAGAAGATCCCAAATTACTCATAGATGTAGATATATTATTGAAAAACTCGGATTTTGTGTTACTAGAAGTTGTAGGAAAAATTGGTTCTATTCGGACTAAATGAAGAAAATCTATCAATTTAATTGAAGCTAGTCAATATCATTAAAAGACTCTCATTTCCGCTAGAATTTATCAATTATTAACTATTATGGTTGGAGAGACATATCTTCTAGGATTTCTTTTTTTTAAATTTTCAATACACAAAAGAAGAGAAGTTTATTACTGAGGTGATCAGGATTTCCTAATTCCTCATCCTGAGATATGGGACACAATAATAGACTTGACAGAGAACCAATGTGTTTTAAACATAAGTTACATGAATTGGGGTTTATAGATTTTGCACCTATAAACCATGTTCCTACTTGGAGGAATAATAGGGGGAATTGAAGGTGTAGCCAAGAACTTAGACAAATTCTCAGTTTTGCAAAGGGTTATGAATAAGGTTGATAGAATCAAATATTTGGTGGTTTTGATTGGCTTTTATCATTATGTAATTCTTATACAATAAGATAGGTAGAATGATAAACCACTTACTTATTCAAATCATGTTTATTGTTTCTTGAATAAGTAGAGTTTAGAATTATGAAAGAGAAAGAATTGATGATATTTGATCAAAGTTACAATGAGTCATCCAATTTCTAGTCCATATCTACTCTTAAAAAGGTGAAGAATGCAACTTTTTATTGTGTCTCCAAAAGCGAGAAGAGTTGGCCAATAAGGACTTGAAGTCAATAGAAAAGGATTTATTGGACATATTTTAAAGATTTATATGTTTGACATTTTCAATGAGAAAGGTGCATGAAAATAAAATCCATATAGATCGAGAAAATAAATAATTTGCAAATCATAGCGAAAATGTGAATGCTTTCCACGAAATGAATATTTGGGGATTAGAATGATTCACAATATTTCAAAATCTAATTAGGCTTTACACATATTCAAAGTATTTACAACGAACATGTAGTGAGCAAATATATTGGGAGCTTTAAAAGTTGCAACCTATATTAACATTTCTATCTCTTTAAATGCAACATTCTTCGCCCTAATCCTGAAAAATAACAAGACAAATTCTTTTAATCAATTTAGACTTGTATACCTATGTAGTTTCTTATATAATTTCTTTTTGCAAGGCATTGAAAATTACCGTCAAAAGGTCTCCTGGAACGCTACTTCATAAGAGTAATCTGGTCTCCCCGAAAGCTATTTCATAAGAGTAATGTGCCTTACTAGAACATAGGAAAATTTATGACTTTCAGCAATTGGGGCAGCTCATGAAGGCATCCATTCAATCAAGTTAAAAAAAAATTTACTTATCAATTTTCTCCTAAAACTATAATTGTTGAAAGCATATTATTTTTTTTTAAAGCAAATCCATTTATTAGAAGGGAAAAGAAGACCAAATAAAATCAACACATTATTCACCTCACTACTACTAGATCAATGAATCCTACTTGAAGAAAGCCTTAGGTACAGCTAAACACATCATCCAAATCGCTGAAACATCAATCCTGAACTCCTTAAGTGAAAGCAACTACAATATTACGAGAGATTACATTTCGTGTATGCGTAACTAGTTTAAACTTAGGTAAACTTAGATAGGAAGCCATCTCAATCAATTGACTTCGAAGTACATCAAGAATATAGGGGTTTATTCTCTTTCATGTTTTATCATGGAATTTGTAGATGATATGTTCCACTAAGAGCTTATAGATAAATAATGGGATGCCTTGATCTTAAAATTTACCTCTAATCAAAGATGACATTAGATAAACAATTCCCACCTCTTAATAAATATTAAGAATGATAATTGACAATAGACATCAATAAGATTTGAAATTTATGAAAGAAAATAGTGAGTAGATAAGAAGGGGTGCACGCGTAAGATCAATTAGGATATAATGATAACTAAAATTTAAGTATAAATTGATTATGATGAATAAGACTAAGGTATGATTGACAATGTAGAATCCTTCTAATACCATATAGTGGTATAATGTATAAGTGAGGAGGTGGAAGGAGGAGATTCATGAGGATCGGGAGTCAACTGTACTATTAGCATAATTAATCAATACTATAAGGATAGAAGGGATCTATGTGTAAAAGGGAACCACAAGTATTTTGGGTATAAGATGAAACCTGCGTAGGTACTACACAATGTAAGTTATGATGAAGTAAGACCAATTGTGGATATAAGAGGTGATATTTTAATATAAGAATGCATACCATGAGATAAAAGTAACATTACATAGCATTGAAACGTGGATTTGATTATAAGTAATAAGGCTGAAACAAGCAAACAAAGTTCTAGCTAGTGGTCCAACGAACGAGATCGTGCTTTAAAATGAGCTTTCTATACGAAACACAATAAGGGTTTAAACCAATAAGAGAAACATGTACTTACATTAACCCAATTTATGAGTGGTAATAAAATAGAGTAAGGACTATTAATGTGCCCTCAAGCTAGGGGAGATAGTCATACCTAATATAGTAAATGACCCTAGGTGATAATGAAAAAAAAAAGGGGGTGAGAGAGAGACTTAGAAAATACATTATATATTTAGATAAGATAATGGATGGAGATAAATTTGTTGGATACAAGGATAGGTATCCTTTTGCATCATATTATGGAAAACACCATGTACTTAAAACTGGGAGATTGCATATAAAGCTTAGTAAAAGACTATTTTTATTAAGGGGAACATGGCTTTAGACTAATTAAGTTAAATATTGGTGTAATGGTGCGAAAAAAAAAATTCGGATTAATCATACCTAATATAGTGATGATCTCGAGCAATACTAAAAGAGTCATAAGAATATCAACACAGCCCTCAACTTAACTCAATTAAAGCGGTTGTTATGAAGTTCTGATATGATTGAATATATTACGTAATGATGTTTTCGTTCAACTTGTAGGATTAGACTAAGGCCTTTACAAAGTACATAAGGGTTGCTAGTGTGGATAGAAAGAGTGGTGATGTACAAATACAATGGCATACTAGGATAAATACTAGTAACCACCTTTGCGATGGTAAGGGTGGGAACAAAACCAACTACGAGATTCTTAAGGAATGGAAGAAGCAATGGTTTCCCAACAAATTATATTGGTTTGAAAATGAGAATAATAAATAAACATGATAACAATTGTATTTTGGTAAGAAATAGCCATGAAAACTTGGTAAACAATAATAGTTCCCCTAGTTTAATGATGTTACGATAGTTTTATTATTGTTTATTATCGATAAGGAAATAGTAATGTATGACCTTAGGATTTTAAGGACATGAACCTTCTTCCCTAAGATAGGTATGCAAACCTTAAGGGTCCTTGGTAGTTGCGTGTTGAGTGAGTACAAATCATGAGTTCTAACGATCTCCAATTTAAATCATGGATTAATTCATGCTAAGTTGGATCAATATAAGCTTTTGTGATGAGTAAACCTCTCTGGATGTTATAACTTGAAGGATGTTGCTAAACGGTAAGAAGTAGGATACTAAGGTGGATAGAACTTGATTATAACCTTACGGATTCTTGAGATTCGATCGAAGGATTAATCTAAATGTTTCTTTAATTATTAGAATACACATCAAGGGATAAAAGAAGCAAAGCCATAGGATAATATCGACATATTCGGTCAAGTCAAAGATAAGTAGGACAAGTATGGCATACACCTGCTACTTGCAAGAATGAAGAGTTTATGTGTCAAGAATTTCCCTGCATTATTATGACCATAACTTCGGGATGAAGTTTCCTGAAGGGTGGGTGTATGTAACGCCCCATATTTTGACTAGGTGTGTTTATGAGTTAGACACCTTTCACTTTATTTGCTTGTTATCTGTTTGACTCAGCTAGACAGAGTGAACTATGTTTCCGGCATGTTGGACATGATGATATGTTGCTACTATGTTTAGGGTGTTACTATGTCCATGCTGATACCACAATTATGATGTTACTATATTCATGCAGTTATTAAGTTATGATTGTCATGAGATTCATTGCTTTTATGATGAAAATATATGTTTTAGCGTTTTCATTGATGAAATGTGAAATATATGGTGTTGTACGTGAGTGCCATCCCATGATGAAATTGATAGAACTATTATATTCCATGCATACCTATGATGCAATTGTGACGTGAAATAAAGTGATGTTGATGATATGGATCAATTGGTGATTGAATGGAAATGCTTGTTATAAAATGTGTATTTTGCGGAATACTAACCTGCAGGACTCAAGGGCTATGGGATAGCTGGATACATGATCTGATATATGGATAAGAACCTATCCATGCAGTAAACCTTAGCAACCGAAATTGATGATACGATGACATGGACCGATAATCTTGATAGCAGCAGAGTATGATTTGATAAGGGTGTAGACCCGGTATGTTGAGAGGGATGGATGTGTTTCCCACCCTATGTTCCTATGATACCCGAGGTCGTGGGAGGGCCGTGCTGAGACACGCTCCCCATGTTGTTGTGATGACGACGGTCAGATGCCTGCTAGGGGAAGATAGGTCCGTTGTTCAGCCGACGCTATCGCTCTCAAGTTCTATGTGGTTAGGTCGGTGAGTCCGACACCCACTTTTGTACTAGCAGAGGAAGGATAGGGAGGATGTGGACGTAGGTTAGGATGGAAGGATATGATAGTGGTACTGTTGAGGGTTGGGTATTCGTTGATCTTGAGTTAGTGGTAGTAGGTAGCTTTCCTTGTACCTGATTGATTGAACAAATGTAATCATAAAATAATAAAATGAAATCTTAAAAGTTAACTGGTAAAGTAACCGATGATGTTTTAGTAATATTATGATGAATGTATACTTGTTCAGTTTGCATAAAGTATTATCAGTATTAGTTAGCTGTTATGCATAGGAATATGACGTATGTTTATAGTACATGTCCGTCTTGTGCATACGCTGGCCACGCATGCACATTATGCATATGCGCGATAATATTGGTTTACAACATACTGATCAAGATTTAACAATGTTATAAGTTATCATAGATAAGTCAATTAAGTATTTAGTGAATGACTTAATTAGTAAAAGATTATCAAGTTCTAATGTGTAAAATAAGTTAATTAGTCTTTGTATGTAAACATAGTAATGAACAGTTAAAATAAGTGTCGTTAATTGCAAGTACCCTCAAATGAAGGTGTCTTCAATATGAAGTACAATAGTTAAACATTAATACTAGAAGAGTGTACTATATAATTGTTGATCATGATTAAATAGACCATTAAGTATATTTCATTATTTATACCTAGGGGTACTATGTTGACATTTATCAATTAAACAAATAAATATTTTAATTACTATTCACAATTGATTTAATTACTATTATTATTAATTATTATTGTTATTAATATTATTATTTAATTAATAATAATAATGATAATAATCCTTTTTATAAAGCATAGGGGATTGAATAATTTATTAAATAGATTATTCATTTAATTAATTAACAGAATCATTCCAAGTGAATTAAAATGATTTGTTTAAATAAATTATTGAATAATTCCACTGCTCGAGAGAAATTGGATGATTTAAAATAATATATAATCATCATTTTACCTTGAAAAGGGGGATGCATTAATGATTTGTACTTCCAAAAACCATTACAGCTAGGGCGGTGGAGTGATAAGGAAGTTATGAATGTAAGGAGGGAAAAGATTTCTATAAAGGGGGGTTGGTTTTGGAGGAGAGGAACACTGAGATTTTTGAGGAAAAGGAGGAATGCTGAGGAGGGGGATAACTTGAAGCTTTGAGGAGGTGGGAAACTCAAAAGACTGAGGTGGAGTTAACTCAGAGAAATATTACCATTGAGCTATGGAAAGGTACTAAGGAAAGTTGCTGTCGGGATTATCGGTCTGTGGGCTCGGGGGCTAGGAAATCCGTTGATTTCCTAGGGTCAGCAAGATAATAGCTGATCGGCAGGGTGGACACATCATTTTGGGTTGCTAAGGGAACCTACAGAATCCACTACCTAAATCTTCTTATCTTACTGCAAATCTATGGATCCAGGTATTTTACTGAGCTATCTTAAATAGAATGTATCTTCTTTTATTTTCAAATTATGCATGTTAAAAGAACAGAGTTAAAATGAAAAGTTTTAAGTTTATGTTTATTTAATTGCAGAGACATATAAACGTATAGGAAATAGACATTTAAACATTTAGAAAATAGAAACATAGACGGTTGAATCTTTTGCTTTCTCCAGAAAACAAACTGGGAAAAACTGGGTATTTACATGAAAATGGAATAGAGACCCAGTGCCCAGCTAGGGCACTACAAATCGTTTTGTGATACCCCACCTTTTGGATGGAAATGCCAAGATCATCGATATCAAAAAATGCCAGTATTTTAAATTTAAGCTCATAGATGACATTCCAATCATGCAATGGAAGGCATCACTTTGGGATGAGTATTGGCCGTCTCCTCTTAAACTCTGGCGGTCATTGCCAGATGGTAGTGCAGACTTGCCGGTGGGACAGCCTAGGCTATTAAATCTGCAGTCAAAAATTCCTTCGGACATTGACAAAATAAAAAAGGGACTAGAAACATATATTTCATTCTGGAATGGAGGGATTGAGAAGGGAGGTGAACAATTTTAGCGTCCCAAGTTAAATTATTGGGAGGTTGTACTTAAAGCTTTGGACAGTCCCTTCGAGACTGTTGATCAGTCATCAACTAACTTTTGGCCATCGACAAGGCATGATATTCATAGTGAACCTACAAGATCTGAACATGAAATTATGGATGCCTATTTGAAGGAAAATGTTCCTGCTTTGCAGGATTGCTATGTTGGACCGCTACACAACAAGCCTAGAGATGAATTCATTCCAAGAGTGGATATTGTAAAGGGCCAAATGGTCATTGTGCAATCACCAGACTTAGATTGTGCAATCTGGTTGGGTAAGGCGATTGGTGATGTTTATCAGGACTCAGATGATAGTACTGTTGGGTCTTACAAAGTAGAGGTGCAATGGTGGAAGTCAACAGGACCATCGAAGGATCTGAAGGTCTTGTACGGAAAATGCTTAGATAGACAACAACAATGGGTTGTAGGTACAGAAAAAAATATGAAGATCGATGTAAATAGCATCATATGGGCATGGTCACCACGGCAAGGATGGGCAAGAGAAAAAATTAGAATAAACGAGAAGGGCCTTGCAGCAGTCGAGGCACAAGGAGTAAACATGGGGAATAGTGTTCAAAATGATGGATGTTTTCAAGGGTTGATAGTAGACAAAACTGGTTTCGAAATTTCCCTATGTGGCAGTTTTAAGCAACAAAATTGTTGTGTTTCTAAATTCCTAGATGGTCAACAAAAAGTTGTATTTTTTCATTTTCATCAATAAAAGTTTTATAAAACGAAAGATACAACTTATAGCCATTGGGATTGATAATGGATGGTTATTTGTTACAAAATTGAATTTGTGATAAGTGTAGTCATTTGCGCACTAACAATTGTTAAGTGTTGTAATTAACACCTTAATTACTAGTTAATTGTGATTAAGAATAATTAGCCTTTAGAAGTGGTTTATCCTCTGCACTTAAAATCAAGTAATTATCCTGAGTCAGAGTAACTACCGAAATACTAAAATATGATCCAATATACTCAAACTCCCGAATTCAGTGGTGCTCATAGGAGAAAATATTCTATATGAGCCAATATTATAATTAAACTATATTTCTATTACTCAATGTACCAAATCAAATATGCCATGTGTCACAATAAGATCGTTCCACGTGTCACCCTAGGATACTAGATATCAACATTTAAACAACAAAATTTATAGACGTCTTGCTTCAGAGACTATGCTGGCAAGTGGAAGTATTCTCAGAGAAAGAGCAGCTGCTCTTTCCCAAAGGTGTTCTATTGTTGCGATTCCCTCGTAAATGAAGGGTCAGCCGACCCTTCTTATTCCAAATATTCTTTTCATAATAGTTTGACACTGCAAGAAGGCTCAGTCGATCCTTCTTGTGTTCTCTATTATGGATATAGCCAAATTGTTGGATAAAGGTTTTCACAAATAACTACGAAAAGAAGGGGTGGCTGATCCTTCTTGTCGGAAAACGGAAGTCGGGAGAAACCATTTTATATTTTAAAACTTCCATGTTCTATTTTTAAAATTGTCTCGTAATTGAAAGTTCGACCAACCCTTCATATTCCTAATATTATTTTCATAATAGTTCGACACTGCAAGAAGGGCTGCTCGACCCTTCTTATTCCAAATATTATTTTCATAATAGTTCGCCACTGCAAGAAGGGTTGGTCGATCCTTCTTGTCTTCTCCGTTATGGATATGGTCGAATTGTTGGATAAAGGTTATGGAAGTCGAGAGAAACCATTTTTATATGTTAAAACTTCCAAGGTGTTCTATTTTTAAAATTTCCTCGTAATTGAGAGGTCGACCGACCCTTCTTATTCTCAATATTATTTTCATAATAGTTGGACACTGCAAGAAGGGTCACTCGACCCTTCTTATTCCAAATATTCTTTTCATAATAGTTCGGCACTGAAGTTTAGTTTTTCGGTGTTGGCACTAGCGTTGTCCTGGATGAAACTGGGAGGTTCAATTTCTAAAAAGAATGGAGAATCATCTGGGTAGGTATTCACAGCCTCAAGGGTGAAATCATCAAAATGCCAAGCCCAAAAATTTGCAAGGAGAATTAAATTGCAGAGGCCTGCCTCCTGTTACATATCTGTGCAAATAAATGGTCTAGATATTCGGTGGTGAAGATCTACAGACATGAGCATGATTCGTGAAAAAAGGGTAAGGTTTTTTAGACGGAGGGTGATGTTTAGCCAATGAGAATCTTAAGTAGAAAACCAATGGCCAATGGAGCATATCGACGGTCGGGAACTACTAATCCGATACGACATGTGCGGAGTAAACAAATTTTTGGATCCACGAAATTTTGGTAGAGGCCCACGGGTTTGGACGGATATCTGAGGAGGCCGAGATGTATGGACGAGGTTTTGTTCTTGGATCTAACTTGCATGAAACATCAACACAAGCCAAATTTGTGAATTTGTTAAAAGTCGCATCGTTTCACGGCCAGGATTCATGCAAGATCCAGATCAACAGTGGGTGACTTCTCAAGGTTTTAACTGGTAGAAAAGGCGACATGTGGTGGGATCCGAGGCCACCAGGGATCATAGAGATAAAAAACTAGCGGTGAACCATGGCCTAGAATGGGTCATGAAAATAGACGGCCAGGGAAGCTTCCATGTCGTAGGAGATGCAGGGGTGATAGCAAAGGATAAATAATATAAGAAACTCACCTGCACGGAGAGTTGGATTCCATGTGTCCTATTTTGCATCTGAAAGCAACAGGAGCAAGTTGTGAAGAGACAGACAGGTCAACTAGGGGCCCAAACCAACCTTAAAATAAACAGGTAGGTTCTATGCTCTACAGTAAACTATTAAATGGTTGAATTGAGTGATAGAGATCCAATGATCGAGATTTGAAAAAGGAAAATGATCAGACAGTAGACATAAAGAAGTTATCAAGTGGCAAAAAGTACATGAAATCTGACGGTCCAAATCATAGCACGTGAGATCGACGAAGGAGGAAAATGAGCGTCCGGAAAGATGCAAGGAGGATAAATAAAATAAGTTATATATAGCAGATAAACATGCAAAAGTTGACATTCCTCTTTGTATTGTCAGCGTTGGAAGGTTCTGGATGAGTGGGTGCTGCAGACAACGACAGAACAGAACAAAGTGCTTGATTGTTAGTGATAGGTAGGGCCTTGAAACTCAATCTAATAATATTTTAAGTCTGTTTATCAAGGAGAAAGATGGAGACAGTTCAGAATGGAGACATTGATAAAGCCCGAGATGTTGAAGCCAAAGCTGGAGCAATGAGGAGACAAGTAGCGGAATTCAAAAAGTAGTTTGAGAAATTGATTGAAAAAGGTTTGCCTACTTTCTGGGATGAGAATCAGGAGTTAATTCCCAAAGATGAATATAAGAAATATTGTTCAATATAAAAATGGATCATATGAAATTTCAGCATTTAAATTTATTGACAGGGAAAATTTTAATGGAAAAGATTGCAGAAGATTTTGAAATTGTAAACAAAATCATTTCAATTGGCGAAAGAATTCCACAGATTTCTTATGTAGATCATGTTAAAATGAGAGTCATGGTAAAAGAGATGGCCAGCTACGATCATCCAACTGCTGATCAGTGGATAAATGTGGAAAATTACAGAAAAATGAAGTACACAGCTCGTTCTTGAAAGTAGCCGTTGGGTTCTACATCAAATGAGGATTTTGAAGTATTTTTATTCAAAAGAAATTTGTAATATTGTTTGTGACTTTGACTCAAATGACATTTGGCAAGTTTAATTAAGTTATTTCAGTTTTTAGTTAAAAGACTTTTTGTATAAAAGACATTATGAATTACTTTGAAAGGGTTGGAAATTTTTTGGAGAGACAAGAATTTTGTATCGAGTTGATATATATGAATATAAAGAGCCACACAGGAAATAACTCGTCTTTACAGAATCAGAGATTCATGTGTTGATCTTGTTTACAGTCGACTGTATTTTTCTCTTCTTAAAATTGATAGTGTATTTATCTGTAACTTGGTGCCCATTATTGATGGACTGTCTATGTTTCTTTCTAAATCACCTGCAAAAAGCTTTGACTGTAATTTGACAACTACCTTGCCTTTGTGAAAATATTTATGGTGGTTTATTTGCTGGTATATAAATTGTTTAGTTTTCGACTCCATGCCCAATGATTCTTACTTGAAATTTCAACCGGTCTGTTTACTTCTTCTCTTATATGAATGTTTCTCTCACTGTTTAATTCATACTGTTATGCTTTTTCATGCCTTGATAAGTGTTGTATCGGGACAGAATTCATAAATATTATGCTCTGTTTCTTTCATTTCAAGCATCCACTACCATTTTCTTCTAAAGTCAGTATAGAATTCATTTCTATATTGATGGGTTGTGTCACAATATGATCGTTCCACGTGTCACCCTAGGATACTAGATATCAACATTTTAACAACAAAATTTATAGATGTTTTGCTTTAAAGACTTTGCTGGTAAGTGGAAATATTCTCATTTCTCCTTCCTGTAGTATCCATTATGGCTATAGCTGAATTGCTGGATAAAGGTTTTGACAATTAACTACTACAAGAAGGGGTAGTTGATCTTTCTTGTCATAAAACGGAAGTAGGAACAAGCCATTTTTATATGATATAACTTCCAAGTTGTTCTATTTTTACAATTCCCTCATAATTGAAGGGTCGGTCGACCCTTCTTATTCCCCATATTATTTTTATAATAGTTCAACACTGCAAGAATGGGTCCTTCAACCCTTCTTATTACCAATATTTTTTTCATAATATTTCGACACTGCAAGAAGGGTTGGTCGATCCTTCTTGTGTTCTCCATTATGAATATAGCTGAATTGTTGGATAAAGGTTTTCACAGTTAAATTCGAAAATAAGGGGCGACCGATCCTTCTTTTCGTAAAACGGAAGTCGGGACAAACTATTTTTATATGTTATAACTTCCAAGGTGTTTTATTTTTATAATTCCCTCAAAATTGAAGGGTCGACCAACTGTTCTTAATCCCAATATTATTTTCATAATAGTTTAACACTGCAAGAAGGGTCAATCGATCCTTCTTGTGTTCTCCATTATGGATATAGCTAAATTGCTGGATAAATGTTTTCACAATTAAATACGAAAAGAAGGGGTGACTGATCCTTCATGTCGGAAAATGGAAGTACAATTGACTTGATATTCAAACAATGACTGAAAATTTTAGACATTGATTTTTTATGTTATAACATAGCCGATTGACTTGATATTCATACAATCACTGAATATTTTAGACATTGATTTTTTCACCTTAAAATTTTGAACATTTACAAATGAAAACTGCAATCTTCAAATATACAATTGCATTTTTTTTATTTGAAATTCACTTTTCAAATCCGAAATTGCATTTTTTGATTTTAAATTCAATTTCACAATAATTTAAAGTCGCTCAACGTTTTAGATTCTCCTTATCCTTAATCAAATCATCTCCTTTGAAGGAGTAATAAAAGACTAAACTTTTATTGGAGCTCCAACTTGTAGACTTAGAAGCACTAGACTCATTCTAGACATGAAGGACTGTACTAAAACAGCATTCGATGACTGCTGCAAGTGTCTTTGAAAGAATGAAACCAAATCATTCACTGAATACATCATACCTCCTGCACAAGGTGGCAGTATAAGTTAAACTTTAAAAAGTGTTGAAAATCCCATAGTCATCCAAGGATTCCAGTTTCCATCCCATTAACTTGGACTAGTTACTCGTGGATTTAGGCTGGAGAAACTTTAGAAAGCCTCCTAACCTGTAGGAAAATCGTGCATTAGATCCACTATATGAGAACGTTTCTTCATAGCTATAAGATTCTGTTCACAGTTAAAGCCTCTATTTTAGCAACCCATTCCACATATTAAGTGTGCAAAGTTGGGAGAGGAAATAGTAGGCTTCCACAGTCCATAACAATAGATTAGCTTAAGCTTTTGAAGAAGAGGGCATTGTGAAATCAAGCGAGCTAAAGAGTCATGCACCCCATTGACTCTTACACCATTTTCATGAATTGAAACAAGAGTAAGAAGAAGCTGACATCATAATCTGGTATTAAAACAACATTCGACGACTGCTGCAAGTGTTAACAACTGCAACAGCGCATGTTGTCTTAGAGAAGAAAGTCGGGAATATAATGACAAGTCCATGTATTGGCACTTCGACAATGCTAATCTCCCTATGTACCCTCCTCGCGCCAGGAACTTAATGACAAATCCATACATACCCAGGTATTTTCAAGGGAGTGGACTTCGATATGCTCATATATCATGAGCAGAACTAGGGAGCAATCATAAGACTCAAGGCGAACAAACTGAAAAATTCCATGGCGAACAAACTGAAAAATTCCATTTTAGTTTGCTGTGAGTGGCCACTGTGTTGATGGATTAGCCTATATATAGTGAATGGCCACTGTGTTAATGGATTGAATGGGATGGAAGTCTAGGACGGATGGGGAATGGTAATTATGACAGTATGGCGGGATCATGGTGGTCAAAGATATCATCTGTAGCGACTACAGATTTTGCGGCAGATTTTGCTAGAGTAATCGTACACATATCACTCCAATCGATTCCTTGAAAATCCAATGGCCAACATGCCTACTGCCAGTGCATTAAATGGCAACAGGATGAATAATATTCACCATAAATGATGGATTGTATCCCTTGTGTGAATAATCTCATCATGCTTTTAGTCCATAGAATGTTTATGTCTTCTCACCAAAAAAGTCTCTTGATGGGGTCAATGGTAATTATCACAGTATGGCGGGATCATAGATATCATCTGTAGCGGCAAGCCCTAGGCATTGAGCTGCAGAGCATTTAATGCTACAGCTCAGTGCTTAGAGTCCGTTGGATTTGGAGAATCTTCAGATCCAACGGACCCTAAGCTTACTGAGTTGCAGCATTAAATGCTCTGTAGCTCAATGCTTAGGGCTCACCATCTATAGCGACTATAGATTTTGCTGGAGTAATCATACACTTCTTACTCCAATCAATTCCTTGAAAATCCTACAGCCAACATTCCTGGTACCATTAATATCCTAATATTCATTTAAAAAATCTTTGAAATAATTTTAAAAATCAAATATTTGACGTGTCACAATATAAGCATTCCACGTGTCGCCAAATTTATAGAAGTTTTGCTTCAAAGACTTTGCTAGAAAGTAGAAATACTCTCATAGAAAGAGTGGTTTCTCTTTCTCTAAGGCATTTTATTTTTACCATTCCCTCGTAGATGAAAGGTCAGCCGACCCTTCTTCTTCCCAATATTATTTTCATAATAGTTTGACACTGCAAGAAGGGTCGGTCGATCCTTCTTGAGTTCTCCATTATGGATATAGCTGAATTTCTCGATAAAGGTTTTCACAAATAACATCGAAAAGGAGGGGCAGCTGATCCTTCTTGTCGAAAACAAGGATCCAAAACAAAATTAGTCAGAAACCATTTTTATATGTTATAACTTACAAGGTGTTCTATTTTTAAAATTCCCTTGTAATTGAAGGGTCGGCCGACCCATCTTATTCCCAATATTATTTTTATAATAGTTCGACACTACAAAAGGGTCGAGCGACCCTTCTTATTCCCAATATTATTTTCATAATAGTTTGACACTGCAAGAAGGGTCGGTCGATCCTTCTTGTGTTCTCCCTTTTATGATATTTCATTCTATTTAAAAAAAGAAAAAATAAATAATGCTTTGATTTAAAAAGAACAAAAAGAAAGAATGTTTCTATTTAAAATAAAACAAGAAGAAAGAATGTTTCTATTAAAAAATGAAATCAGAATGATTCTATTTAAAAAAATAGAATAGTTTTCGTATGTGTAATGTTACTATAATGATACTAATGTAAATGTGTAATGTTACTTATTTACAATTACTTGAAAAAGTAAACTTCAGTTCGACGAGCATTATGGACCACCAAGGAGCAAGAGGAGGATATAACCTGTGGTCATCGCAGAGTCTCTTGTGCTCATAAGAGGTTTGGTGGATTAAACAATTGAAACTGCGGTCGGTCCCGTGTCTGACCTCTTCTCTCAGTTCAATGGCGGTCCTTGCTGATGGAATGATGTTCCTAAGGTCCAGTGTGGAAGACTTCAAAAAATGCCTACTAAAGGTTTATGAGGCAATCTGCTTGGGCATCAAAGCACAAAGAGAGTCAGCTGACCACATGCGGTATATTTCTTAGCAATTAACCTGTTACGATTCCAGAATTGATGATTTGGAACACAATCAGATTGAACTTATGGGGACAGTGGATTTTATAAAAGAAGAAATTTTGAAGATGGCCAGGATGTCATAGTGCAGCCACTGCCAGGAATCCCCCTATGTGGACATGAGAATTGTTGAGTCTACCTTAGTTCAGCGGCATAATTTTTTGTAGAAGAGATCCCTACTTGGATTAGTTTTGACATCAATTTTGGAATTTTTTTTGCATCAGCTTGTTAAATTTACAGATCCATACTGGGAAAGCTATTCATGCTCCTAGGCTCTCCTTTTTGTAACGAATGGATGTGCACAGCCTTCTGAATAAATCCATCTATATGCTTCAATATAATTATAGAGAAGTATTTTATAGAGAAATATGGTCAAATGATGAATATATCTTTCTGAATATAACTCATTGTATTTTACATATTAAGAACAAAAGCATTTTATATATAAAGAACAAACATTTACAACCGAAAAATCATCGATTATTGGAAAACATTTACAACCGAAAAATCACCGATTATTGGAAAACATTTACAACCGAAATCCAGAATTATGGTCAAATAATGGACAAATACTAAGGCTAGGTCGTCATTTCAGGTATAACCAGAATGGAAAATAATGGAAAAATACTAAGCACAAGAAGGGTCAGCCGACCCTTCATTTAATAGATAATTGAGAACACCAATATCCAGCAATTCACCTGTATCCAGAATGGTTAGCACAAGAAGGATCGGACGACCATTCTTGCAGTCTAGAACTAGTATGGATATAATACTAGGCAAATCGCATGAATGGGGGGGGCCATCGAAGGAGAGAACTGTAAACACTCTGTACTTGGAGACTAGTAATGTTTTACAATCTTTACAAATTTTTAGTTAGTTTCTATTTTACTTTATTTTGTTATGTGTATCAAGTTTCCTTGATTCATTTTGGTTTTTCATACATACATCTAATAACTCTATTTTGTATTGTTAAATCATAAAACATATAAATCTGTGTGCTTGATTTATCATTCATATGATTTTTATGCATGTTATGCATCAGTCAATTTCTTTACTTGATTCATATAGTTTCACATTCTGCAATAACAGCGCAGTCATTATCGTCATAATTTAATTTGTTAATTAGCTCATCATTGACAGGACAGTCACATTATTTTTAATCCTTTGAATAAAATAACACAGGAATATTTACTCTTGAAAATATGCATCAACTCTGCTCGAGAATATTTATTCAAAATTGAAGGGCTCAATACAAAACGAGTATCTCTTCACAGGTTCCAACACTTACTACATTTCCAAAAATAAACATCTAATCCTTTGAATAAAATAACACCGAAATATTTATACATTGTAAAATCTCTTGAGGTAAAACCCTAACTGCTTCATAACTAAAAATAGAAAATTATAAACTAACTATTACATTCCATTTCAGTCAAAATTTATACAATTTCCAAAATTTCTCAGAATATAACATTTGATGTCTTTCTATTGTCGGTAGCTGCTGACAGGGCTTCTTTCTTGAACAGTAGTTTTCATGTGTGCAAGGTGTACTTCATTTTCCCATATCTCTCCACTGTCTTCCATTGCTCTGTAGAAGGTACCTCATAACTAGTCATCTCCTCGACTAGAACTTTCATCTCTATGAGCTATGCAATGGAAGTTGGAGGAATCTTTTCAGCTATCATTGCCAGCTGGTTTAGAATTTCAAAATCAAGGGAGAGTTTCTTCAATAGAATTTTCCCTGTTAGAACATGAGTCAAACCTTGAAATTGCTCATGGTTCCTCCCAATGTTATATAGTAAATCCTTATAATTATCCTAGAAAATTAACTCATTATTTTCATCCCAAAAAGAAGGCAGTCCCTTTTGTATTACCTTCTCAAATCCCATTTTTGGATGCTTCAACCAGTTCCTTCATCAGTTCTGCACTAGCCTGAACATTCTCAATGTGAGAATGTTTGCTAAGGACTCTCCTAGCCCAAGTTATGATTGTTTCCCTGTTTTCAATAGCCATTGCTTTCAGATCACCTTCTTTCAGAGTATTTAAGAAACTTATGGTACCCTGGGCTGTGTCTTTTGGTATCTTATCTAAAACTTCTTTCATTGATTTACAGCTTTGTAAGCTATCATTTTCTATGGCTTCCTTTGTCTTCAAAAAATCTAAATAAGGCCTCAATTTTGCAACCTCATCGATGATTGAATCCCAAATCAAACGCTTTGCACCTTGCAATGCTAGTTGTCTTGTCAATTGGCCTATCATCCTCTGATTTGTGCCTACCAAATATTTATTGTTTTTTGTCAACTCTTTTATTTCATTTTCCTTTTTCCGATTTTCCTCTTCTAGTCTTTGTTTTTCTTCTTTTAGTTCTATGATCTCCACCTCTTTCAAGCTGACTTGGGACATAGCTTGAACTATATCATCTGTGCTTGCTTCTTTGTTGCCTTGATCTGTTCCTTGCTTCTCTTGTGCTGCATTTTCCAATTTTTCCTTTAGATCTTCAATTCCAGTCTTAAGACTCGATCTATCTTTCTCCCAACTTTCCTCTTTTTCCTCAAACTCGAGCAATTTAGCAAGACAGTCATCCAATTCTTGAGCTAAAGTTTATTTTTCTTGTTCCAACATAGTTAATTCAGAGGGTTGAATTATCCATGTTGCTGGAATTCTAACCTTTTGCTGAAGTAATTGGATATTCTTTTCTTTCTCAGCTAAAATCTTTTTAACTACCTCCCCTTTATTTGGTTCATCATTGCTCTTCACCAGGTCATCTTGCAATCTTTTTATTTGCAGCTGATGAGCTTTGTTATCTGTTTTCTCTTGGCTCAATTGGATTTGCAGCCTGTTCACTGTTTTCTGTAATTTTTCCACTGTTAATGTAGCTCTCATCATATCAACATAAATCACTTCTCCAGTATGTCTGTGTAGGTGAATTTTATCAGGGACTGTTATCTTCTGCAAATTCAATTTCATTTCTGTGACCTTATCATCAGACAATACGGCCAAATTCAAAGTATTTTTGTCTGGATCTCTGCTAGTCATCAGAGTAATTTCTGAATCAACAACATTCCTGACTTCTGGAAACAACTTATGCATTGCTTCTGCTACTATTTGTCTATCTTTGCCATATTTTACACATATTTCATCTCTTGAATGAAATTTGCTAGAATCACCTGTAGCTGTTGCCTCATCAAATTCGTATTCCTGTACTTGCATACCTGGCCCTTGGTATTTTTCTTTCTTCATTCCCTTTTCTTTGTCAGATACAACTACTTCATCTCGCTGGCTTGATTTTAATCTTTTGGCTTCTCTTTCTTCCTCCACCTGCATATCAGTACTTTCATAAAAAATTCTTTTACTTGTTGCTTCAACCTTTCATGGGGTAGGTACCAACTCAGTTGAAACTTTATCCAAGGTAGAAGGATTAGTGTGTGAACTTCCCGAAACTTTCGTGTCTAATTCATATTGTGGTCAATTTGCCATCTTCGCCAATCCTTCAACCTCTTGGTGATCAAAGGCTTTATTTTTGTTCTCTTTCCTTCTGTCAGAAATAACATGACAAGGATCATAATTAATAGTTGTGGCATTCCTAAAAATCAGTGCTTCTAAATGTTTTTGTACAAAAGGGAGAGCATTCTTGTTCTTGATGATAAAAGGACCAATTTTTAAAGGGAACTTTATATCTGTAGCTTTCTTGAAAAGTAGAAAATGGTCATTTTTTACTGTCAATTTTTGTCTGATAAACTCCAAAGCAAAAACTCTCGTAGTCAAAAAGCCTGGTAGAATAAAGGGCTCCTTAACAAATCCATAAAGTCTGATTACTGTATCTTGCTTCCCTAAAAACCAATCTCCAATTGTTTTTTTTGGGCTTAATTGCATCAGGGTCTTCATCTCTGATAATACTCTAGGCAAATTTTCTCCAAACATCAATCTGTATACTTCTGATAAAATAAAATTCATAAAATTGAACATACTGTCGTCCACTGTTTCTGAAAAAATAGATAGTGGGAATTGTAAATCTTTTCAACTGTTAAACAGGAGCATTTTCATCAAGTGTGTCTGGAATCTGAAATGTCTCGAAGTGTGGAAATTCACTAACTGAGAGTGGATGTTTCGAGCCAAGAATTTATCAAATTTAAGGTAGGGTACTTGACTGTAATCCATTTCTGGTTTAGCAACGCTTAATCTAAAAAGAAAACTTAACTGGACCTCTGTGACCATGGAATCATCATCAAACCCTAAAAACTGTGAAATGAGTAACAAAACTAATTGTGAATTTTCATCAAAGAAATTAATGTCAAGTGGATAGGGGGTGTTATCAATGGCAAGGCCAGGTTTCAGACAACTGGTCATGAAGGTTTGTTTGGTCTCAGGGGATGACTCTCTGTACTGGCTAACTAGGGCTTCTTTGGCAAAATATTTCTGGTCGTGGGAGGAAAACAGGGGTACTCATAGAGCTTTTCTAACGGTAGATGCATTTACACAGCAAAGAATTTTCTTTCGTGATGAATTCATAATGACTCTTCGACTCTGAGAATAATTTATTGCACACCACAAAATGAATTCCGGAAACCCTGAAGGTTTTTCGAGACATAAATAGATCAAACGAGACTTATAAACATTGTGCACATCCAAATTTTGTTTATATAAACCCTCCAACTTGCTTTTGATTTCTGAAACTGAGAATTTAACCATTATGGGGTCACGACTGTCTATCTCTGTCCACTAGGGTTTCTCCTATCCTCATAGTTTCAACATTCTTGCAGATGGTTTGACTACTTCCTTCCATTATGTAAACAATTCTAGTTACTTTCACGAGTTAAGAAGACCTACCTGGCACTGACAGGTTGAATAAAATATGCTTTGTCGCTTTCGAGCAGCACAGATATGTTCCAATCCTCCGCCATTCGCAACACAAAAGTCAAATTTTGACGTTCCCTTCTCTTTTATACACCACCGAAGGTTGTTTCGAAATGCAGGATGGTGGTTTTCCTTACCACTTTCTCTGATTGCGGAGTTATGTGGAGACGACATGCATACAGTGTTATGGTATTTTGAAACCGGTTAGACCTCCATTACATTGTGCATGTTAGCGACGTGGAAAGATTATGGGCCATCGATCTAACCACCCTTTATCGAATAGTCGTTGATCTAACCGCCCTTTTATCATTCTCCCATGAGGTACGGCGGACATTTTCCCAAGGCCACCTAAACCAGTTTTCCAACACTTGGTCATTACGAAGAATTTCTCCAAGGTTGATCCTGAAACCCTATTTTGGCAGACTTATAACTTTCTCCTCATAAATGATTAAGGAAAACTGAGACCATGACTAGATAGCCACTTCAACAAGCTATATCATGATATGATGGTGTGTTCATTTTTCTCAAACCATGAATTATGGTGGGCGTTCTCTCAGAGCAATTTTTTCTACTTTTTCCATACTTTGTCAATTTCCAAAGTTTCACAAACTTGTCATACTTTTCCAGAATGATGTTAGATTGAGACAATGACTTAATGATAGCACCAAAACACCATCACGTGTCTTTCCAGCCTCATCACACATTCCATGTCATCATACATGCCATTTCATCACTTCCTATGGTGTCAGTTCACTCTTTGAGGCTCACACGTGTGAGATTTTGGCCTTCCAAAATAGAGATCAATTCATGTATAACCAAAATGATCAAGGCTAGAAAAACACAAATCACAAGAAGGGTCGTCTGACCCTTCGCTTAGTAGATAATTGTGAACATGAATATCCAGTAATCCACCTGTATCTAGACTGGTGAACACAAGAAGGATCAGATGACCATTCTTGCAGTCTAGAACCACTATGAAGATAATATTGGGCAGAAGAAGGGTTTACCGCACCTTCATTGATGAGGGAGTTGTCCAAATATTCAGCCTATGAAGTATAGGCTATCAATTTATCTATATCTTGAATATTGAAGACTGAAAAAATACTAACCATAAGAAGGGTCAGCCGATCCTTCATTTAAAGGAGAAATGAAAAAATATTAAATCTAAGAAGGTTGGCACGACAATTCCCCACAACTGACTTCCGCAGTATATGGTAGGGATTGGGACATTGCCTAAGTTATAACACCTAAACAATATTTCTCGAGACTTCCAACTGCCGACAAGAAGGATCGGCCGCCCCTTCTTTCGGTAGATAATTGTGAACACCAATATCTGACAAATCACCTGTATCCAGAATGGTGAACACAGGAAGGATTGAACAACCCTTCTTGCAGACTAGAACTATTAAAAAATAATAGTGGGTAGAAGAAGGGTCGGCTGACCCTTCATTCATTTATCTCAAGCCTCATTTGAAATGGGGTGTCCGTTAATGAAAATACAACTTCAAATGACCGTCATATAATGCAGACACCGATTCATTTGATAATTTGTATATTTTTTACTAGTTCAAATGACCATCATAATTATCATATCGGAACAACGCAAAAACCAATTTCAAAAGTGGTAATATCAAAAGAAAAAGTATGGTTTTGGAACCTGGATTTGGCAATTTTTTAAATGGATTTGGCAGTAAAATGCACACAGCAGGTAATTTTCGAAGATGAAAAATAATAAAAGGAAACAGAAACAAAATCAACATATTTATTAATTCCGTCAGCTTAATTCTGGGCCATAAGATTAAGACAAATCGACGGATGAGATCTAATCTGGGGAATGTGGAAGACGAGTTGCGGGGGTTTAATTGTTATGAAATATATACAACGTTCCCATAATCCGCAATTGCGGGTTGCGTGACTACAACTCGAATTGCATGTTAAGGAAACGCATGTCGCAAATCCATTACTCAAAAATTTCCTGCAATCTGCAATCATGTATATAAACTATATAGCCACTTCAACAATCTATAGCATGATATGATGGTGCGTGCATTTTCCTGAAACCATGAATTATGGTAGGCATTCTCTCAGAGCAGTTTTGACTACTTTTTCCATACTTTGTCAATTTCCAAAGTTTCACAAACTTGCCATACTTTTCCAGAACGATGTCAGATAGCACCAAAACACCATCATGTGTCTTTCTAGCCTCATCAGACATTCCATGTCATCATAGTTGCCATGTCATCACTTCCTATCATGTGAGATTTTGGCCTGCCAAAATAGAGATCAATTCATGTATAACAAGAATGGCCAATACTGGAAAAATATAAATTAGAAGAAGGGTCAGCTGCCCCTTCGTTTAGTAGATAATTATGAACAACAATATCCAGCAATTCACTTGTATCCAGACTCATGAACACAAGAAGGATCACACAACCCTTCTGGAAGTCTAGAACTAGTATGAAAATAATAGCGGGCAAAAGAAGGGTCGGCCTCCCCTTCATTTATGAGGGGATTGTACAAATATACAACCTACGAAGTATAGGTTGAATTGATGTCAATTCATGTATATCCTGAATGGTGAAGACTACAAAAATATTAAGCACGAGAAGGGTCGGCCGACCCTTAATTCAAGCTTGGAAAAATAGCGAAAACGACCCCTCGTAAAAACTCGCAGTAAAATCCACACAGTAGGTAATTTTGGAAGATAAAAAATAATAAAAGGAAACAGCTGACATCTAATGTGGGGAAGGCTTCAACAAGTTGCGGGGGTTTAATGGTTTGGAAATATATAAAATGTTCCTGTAATCCGCAATTGCGGTTTGCGGGACTACGACTCGAAATAAAAACAAACCATAGTTTCCGCAATCCGCAATTTGCCTTGCGGGTTGCGGAAACACATGTCGCAAAGTCATTATTCAAACAGTTCCCGCAATCCGCAATCATGTATAACTAGATAGCCACTTCAACAAGCTATAGCATGATATGATGGTGCATAAATTTTTCTGAACCCATGAATTTTGGTGGGCATTCTATCAAAGCAGTTTTGACTACTTTTTCCATACTTTGTCAATTTCCAAAGTTTCACAAATTTGCCATACTTTTTGAGAAAGATGTCAGACTAAATGATACACCAAAACACCACCATGTGTCTTTCCAGCCTCATTACACATTCCATGTCATCATAGATTCCATGTCATCATTCATGCCATGTCATCATAGATACCATGTCATCATTCATGCCATGTCATCATACATGCCATGTCATCACTTCCTATGGCATCAGTCCTCTCTTTGAGGCTCACACATGTGAGATTTTGGCCTTCCAAAATAGAGATCAAGTCATGTATAACCAGAATGGTCAAGACTGGAAAAATATAAATCACAAGAAGGGTCGGTTGACCTTTCTAGAATTCTAGAATTAGTATGAAAATAATATTGGGCACACGAAGGGTCGACCGCCCTTTCATTTATGAGGGAATTGTGCAAATATTCAGCCGAAAAAGTTTAGGCTGTCAAATCATGTATATCCTGAATGGTGAAGACTGCAAAAATACTAAGCACAAGAAGGGTCGATCAACCCTTCATTTAAAAGAGAAATGAAAAACAATTAATCTACGAAAGTTGGGACAACATTTCCCCACTATCGACTTCCGCAGTATATGGTAGGTATGGGGACATTTCCTATGTTATAACATGTAAACAATATTTATCCCGACTTTCGACTGACGATAAGAAGGATCGGCCGCACCTTCCGCAGTATAAAAATAATAGTGGGCAGAAGAAGGGTCGGTCGCCCCTTCATTCATTTATCTCGAGCCTCATTCAAAAATGGGGTGTTGGTTAATGACATTCAACTTCAAATAACCGTCATATTATACAGACACCAATATCAAAAGAAAAAGTATGGTTTTGGAACCTGGATTTTGGTTCTTTTGGAAACGGATTTTGCATTTTCGGGACCGGTTTGGTCACTTTCGAAACCGGATTTGGCGCTTTTGGAACTGGTTTTGGCTCTTTAGGAACCTTGATTTGGCACTTTCGGAATCAGATTTCACAATTTTGGAATCAGTTTTGGCACTTTCGGAACCGGTTTTGGCACTTTCGGAATCATATTTGGCAATTTTGGAATCGGTTTTGGGACTTTCGGAACCGGTTTTGGCACTTTTGGAACCGGTTTTGGGACTTTTGGAACTTGGATTTGGCAGTTTTGGAACCGGATTTTGCTTGATTTTGGAGTCTAGAAAGGCTGTTTTTGACCCATCTTCAAAGTGACTTGGACTAGAATAAGTCCAAATTTAATGAAATTGGCATTTTTAGCTATTAGCTTCCTATATGAGATCTCTGAAATCTCAACTATGTTAGGTCCAAAACAACTTTCTTCGGTGAACCATTGTGTGTCATCTCGTAAATAGACAACAAGTTTGATTCCAAAGAAGGAACATACATAACATTACTGAACTTTCCATGATCTAGTTGTATTGTTCCTTTCCCTTCAACGGAGATATGAGAATAATCTCCCATGTGAATACTAGGACCATGGGTAAGATCTAGAGAAGAAAAATATTCTTTGGAGGAAACCATGTGGTTGGAGGCTCTAGAATCTATAAGCAAGGCTTGTGATTTTGAGAATCGAGCCTTCAGTGTATAGTATCTCTCATGATCATCTGTCTCACTTCCAAAATCAGTATTCCCTGTGCCTTCTGGGAGGGAAATGTTGTGTCGTTCAAGAAGTTTGGTCATTTGATCTATCTTCTTCTTCATGCAATATCTCTCTAGATGGTTTCCTTTCTTGCAATAGGTACACTTGGTCTTCTCAAACCCCTTTTGATTATCCTTCTTGGAGTTGGAGGCTCCTTTTGATGGATTAGACTTCTCCTTCTTCTTGGATTCAAATTGATTCTTTTCTTTCCCTTTCAACTTCCCTTTAGCATTCACACTTTCTGAATTTCTAGCCATAAGAGCTTGACTTTTGGAGGCCTTCAAGGAATCCATCTAAATTATTTTGTCTTGTTCTTGGATGAGAGATTCAGTGAATGCATCTAAGGAGCACATTTTCCAATTGGGGATTGACAATCTCCCAAAATGGAAGGTTGAAACAAATATTGAAAATTCTGCACCAAGCTTGCTTAGGATGGATAACACCAGCCGCTCATCCTTCTTCTTAATGCCACATTGTTTGCACTGCATAACCAACGATTTGAATTTAGAAAATAATTGTTGTATGGATTCGAAACTACTGAGTTTAAGAGAAATTAATTCATTCTCTAGAATGTGGCCTCTCAACTCATCTTGCTTACTGAAGAGAGTCTCAAGCTTCAACCAAACCTCTCTTGGATTCTTCAATCCATCAAGGTGGAAGAACAAACATATGGAAATATGAATACACATGAAACCAAATGCTTCATCTAATATGTTCAGGAACTTGGAATTCTCAAAAACTACATGAGGTTTGACCTCCTTACCCATTGTGACCATGTACAGGCTCTTGTTGCGCAACACCATCTTCATATCATCCATCCAATCAAGATAATTGAAGGGTTCCAGGATCCTTGGAGACAAAGAAACATTTGAATTCTCCATGTGAAACTGCTAGAGTGAATACAAACTGAAACTGTTGCTACTATTGCACTGAAAAAACTTCAAAATCCTACAAAAAACTCCCAATTTTGGAGATAAAATTCTACTGAGCACTTCTTTAGGAAAATAGGCACTTTTATCTGGATCCTTCACACCTAGCTAGACCTCAAAGTATTTCTCCAATGAATTCGATGCAATGGCACCAAGATTTGTTTTGGAAATTGGCTTATGGTGCACTACTGAAAGCAGCTACTCAACCTAGGTTCTTTGAGCTTTGATACCATCTGAAATTCTAGAACATAGTAGATCACAGAGCTAATAATACCTCATAGTGAAAAGAATGAGTAGAAAAGATGAATTACAAAGAAAATTGCAGTGAAATGAACAGTAAAATTAATCATGCATTGGAACTCACATAGAAACAAAAAAGTGTGTTATGATCCATTAATCAATATAGTCAATCTATATGTTTCAATGGATAGAATTCAATTATCCTAAGATAACTTGAATCCATGTTATCCTAGTATAGGAATCGTCACCACTTGAGTGCTCCGGAAGTCCCAAACTCAACTCAACTCAACTAAATCCCAATTAACTAAAGCTACTATGACTTAACTAACCAAGAAGGGAACAACTACAAGTTTGTCATGCAAATCAATCAGAAAATGGTGCATTAGATCACAATTAGTGGTGATTGGAGCTCAAACCCCTACTAGAGTTCAAGAACTCAGGTGGACTAAACTAGAACTCATAGTTAGCTCATAAAATGTAGGGAACTAACTCTGGTGGGACTAAAATCATGCATGTAGGGTGCATTAGATGGCTAATGGGTCCTAGATGACATTTGCACACCACTATGGGGAAAATAACATCATCAACTACTAGGAAAAGGTAAATAATGCTAAGTAGGACAAGGTTGGAGTATTAATTATCCTAACACACACACTTGAAAAAATTTAAAAGAATTATTCAAGTTTAGTTTTAGAAATGAAATATTTATAATTTAAAATTATGATTAAAATATATTTTATTATTATGTCGATGAGTATGATAAACTTTTTTTATTTTATTCTTGCAAATTATAGATAATTAAAAAAATAAAACAGTTTCATAAGGTGTTATTTTCTTCACTTTTGATCTAGGATGGAGGTCGATCTCCATGGATCCTAGATTGCACCAGGATGAGACAAGTGTACTATCTTGATTCATTTTATGGTTGTGAGTCCAAATTTGAAATAAACAGTTATATAAAAAAAGAATATAAAAAATAATTGGTAGCTAATGCATGGATAATGTGCAATTTGTGGCAGGTGATTGTCACTATTTTTTATACATTATATGTTGTCATGTGAGGGTAGATTGTACTTTCATATGGAAGAGGGATTGGATGGGGAAAGTTATGAAAATGCTTGCTAGGGTTTCTATTTTTGTGCTAGGTCCAAGTTCTTGATCCGAGATCAACGTGGAGTCCATTCTCTCGTTAGAGGGAATTTAGTACCAACCATGTTAAAAAAGTGGGAACTTTTTTGAAGTTGTTTTTGAGCTATCGATCGATCTAGGGTTTTTGCATTGTTAGTTTCATTTTGATTTTTCATAGGTCCCTTGTCTACAATATTTATTTACATTCTGATAATGTTGGCCATGACCAAGATTTTAGTTTTTTTGTTAATGTAATTTGGCTCTTCTAAAGCCCCTTTGTTGCAGTATTTCTCTACATTTTCTTAGTGCTGCCCATATATTATTTTCTCATTCCCTAGTGTGGGCCTATATTTTGTTAGGGTGCACCTTTTTTGTGTTGATGGATTGGCTTGATGTGGATGGATTGAAAGGTGGTGGTGGTTACAGTTTACCACCTAACCCTAATCTTGGAATCCTTGCTTAGAAACTATCTTCAGGAATTTGGGTGATAACATGGTAGGTTTTTGGTGTCTCGAATCCATTGATAAGTAGAATAAGGCAGGTGGGGATCCTCCGCATGATGGTCGTAAACAAAGCGGGGGTTTATTAGGGTCCAAATCCAAAGCTTGGCACATGTTCAAAGCGTTAAAGGTGAAGGAGTTCAAAAATCAATATGTACTCGGTCAATATGTGAACATGGATAGGGTTGAGACATTTACCCTTAGGGATTTGATTAGGTGGTTAGTGTATATTAAAATGAAAAAGGATGAGTTGTTGGATTGGATCTCTGCTAACGGAAAACCATTAATCAACTACTCACCCAAAATCAACATCATGTTTAATGGATGGCCCTGCTTCTTTTTTTGGAAAAGTAGGATCCTTAGAACATACTGGAGAAGTTATGGGTTATGGGTTATAGGTTATGGATCTCTTGTGCTCAATAGATGGCCTTGTTATTTTTACCCTTTGCGGGAGAAGATTACCAAATGAAATTTGTGGGTTCTCTTTCCAGGGTTTCCTATTCAACTCTATACTAAAAATATTTTTGTGGGCCTGGCCAACAATTTGGGAAGATTTGTGGCTACTGATGACAATATGATTCACGCTATTGAGAAACATATGGTGGCAATAATGGTTGAACTAGATGTTTCTCAGGGTTTTCCAACTAAAATTGATATCCTGTGGGGGGAGAATATTTTTGTATAGATACTAGACTATCTAAAGATTCCTTTCTATTTCCATTTTTGTCATAATATGGGGCACCTTTGGGATAAATGTTCGAAGCTTCTCTATGGTGATAGTTGTTCTAATTCCGATGAAGACTCGAGTTTTTCAAAGGAGGTGTTATCGCCGGTCCTTGTTGAATATCCCGTTGATCACCCTATTTACTATTTTGCAGTGGATTCATATAAAGGTAAGTTTCATAGTAGCTCTCCCTTTCCTTATAAAGGGTTTTCAAAAGTTGAGCTGAATTTCTTAAATTCTTCTGAAAAAGACTTTATCAGTAATTGTTATAAGAAGGGCTGTGGTTTTGTGCTTGTCGAAGAAGCTCATATTGAAATTTTTTATTCTAATCTTGGTAAGAATGTTGCTCGTCCAAATGGTTTGGATACTCAGGAAACTCAGGGCACTTCACCATTGGATACTTTGTTCGTGGGGGATGGTTCTAGATCTAATGAGGTTTTTTTTTCCAAAAGTGACAATTTCTTCTATGAATAACCCTAGGGTTCCTTTTGCACTCAAAAATGTTGATAGGTATTCCCAAACCTTGCTGTAAACCTCGAGATTTCCTATTCTTATAAATATGTGCCATTTAAAACTCCCTTGCAAGTGTTTTCCAATAGAATTTCCAACAATTATTTTGTGTCTCCCACTACTTCTATTAGACATTAGAATGTGTCAATTTGTAATAAGAAGAAAAAATCACTTGAACCCTTACATGAGAAGGTGAGACTCGATGATGGGGAATATATACCTCTTTCAAAGAGGCTTCAAAATGTCACATCCTCTAAAACCTTTTCTAGTTTGCATAACAACACTCAATTCCTTAGAGCATTGATTCCCAATGCTAAGGGCACTTAATGTTAATTTTATCCTTCAATATTAGTGGTTTTTTCCCCCCCAACTAAGGTCCTTTACAATATTATTCGATTATGTGAAACCGGATATTGTATTAATTCAGGAAACCATGTGTCTGAGTTCTTCTACTATTGTGGTCTTCTAAAAAATCTTCACTAGTTGGGAATCATGTGCCATTGATTCCAATTTCCTTTATAGAGGTCTTATTTCTATTTGGAACCCCTTAATAGCTTACCTTAAGCCCTAAAAAACTTGTGTAGGTATTTTATTGGAATGGAATTTAAAGGGTTTTAAACAATTTTTCTCTATTCTTAATTACTATGGCCCCTATAAAGACCGATATTTTTTTTGGAATAGCGTTGATAATAGTGGATTGTTAAATGTCCCTAATGTCATACTTGTAGGAGATCTAAATTTCACACTCTTAGCCTCTAAAATATGGGAAGTCATGCACACACTGGATCCCTTGTCTGATTATTTCCTTCATTTATTCTAGATACATTAGCTTATGGATGTTGTTTTAGAAAAAAATAGTCCCACCTGGAGTAATGGTCAAAGTGGAAAAATTGGTATTAGTAAGCATTTTTATAATGTACCCAATTACAAATTTAGGCACAATAACTCCAACTTTCCAATAGAGAGTAAATTGATCCCCAAATTTATCCAAACAATGGCTTTATTATGTTTATAGGAATATGGATAATATGGTGCATCCCACGATGTATACTGTCAAACCATTGTAATATGATCAATAAGGTATGATGTATCATTACTGTAATATTCTGGATCCAATGCCATAGCTATAAACCCTAATGCAATCCCAAAGAATCACTGGATTCGAAACTAGGAGCACTAGTTCAAATCTGACCACACCAAACACTGGGCTTCCAACACTTTCCAAGCACCTCCTAATACACTCAAATCTATCCCAAACAAATTAACATAGACCCTAAAACTCCCAAACACACCCAATATGACAAACAAAAAAATCTAGAGAAATCTATGGAAGCTTTGAACACTTTACATAGACATTTATAACTAAGGGTGCGTTAGTATAATTGTACAGATTGATCCATGGGTAAAATGATCATATCTCTAGCATACAAAAAAAAAAATTTAGTGAAATAAAAAGTGTTTAATACTAGAAAAGACACTCCAAACAAAATGCAAGAGGTTTAAGAACCCAAAAAAACTTAGAAATAGTTGAATCAAAAAGTAAGTTTCGACCCCCAAAACCCTAGTGCAATATTTAGAACACCCACAATAATAAAGCTTCCAAATGGACATAAAAAGATTCCAAAGATCTTATAACAAAGGAAAATAGATTACTAACAGATATTAGAGACTCATATGAATGAATCAAATCTACAAATTAACTTTAAATATCCATACATTCACAGATCTACTCATAGATTTATAGATCTACAGATAGTTTGAACAGTGCTTGAATAGTGGACAATATATGAGGAATAACAATGTGCTTTCATTAATAATGGGGAATTTACAAATATTACATCAATGGACGCTATATAATATCGAAGTACAAAATAAGATCAGCTACAGAGAGAGAAGGAATGGATGCAATAGAACCACGAAGAAAAGAAGAAGATTTACTATTCCACATAAGTGTTTTTCCTTCACTATTGTGCCCCCTATCAGCAACATTTTAACCTGAAATGAGAGATATGAATCCTATAGTGTTACCTCCATCAAATATGGATAATATACAACATTTGGAACAACCCCCATGATATCTGGATGACAATCAGATTGTTGTGCACCCAGATGATAGATAAAAAACAACCTTTACTACTCCTTGGGGAACGTTCATGTACGATAAAATTCCATTAGGTCTCATGAATGCAGGTGCAACATTTCAGAGGGATATGGATATATCTTTTGTCAGAGAAAAGGAGAATTTCGTGGTAATTTATTTAGATGATAGTACAATTTTTTTCTAACTCTAATGAAGCACATCTCAAACACCTTAAGCAAACATTTCTCAAATGCAGAAAATTTGGACTATCTTTGAATCCTAAAAAATCTCATTTTACTATGCAAGAAGGAAATTTTTTGGGCCATATAGTTTCAGTTGATGGAATTAAGATAGATCCTGAATGTGTCAAAGCAATCCTAAAGACCATTATTCCTAAAAATAAGAAGGGCATTTAGTCATTTGTTGGGAAGATTAATTTTTTAAGGTGGTTCATTCCTAATTTTGTAGAGATTATCGAGCAAATAACAACAATGTTGAAAAAATATCAAGAGGTAAAATGGATAGATGAGGCTATATCATCATTTGAAAAGATAAAGCAGGCTCGCACTAAACCTCAAGTGTTGGTAAGTTCGGATTTTTCAAAAGAATTTTTACTTTTTCCTTTGCTTCTGAAGATACCATAGCAGCAGTTCTTTTACAGAAAAATTCAAAAGGCTTAGAGCAACCAATTTCTTTCTTCAGTGAAACCTTGAGGGATTCAGAACTCAAGTACAACATATTGGAAAAGAAGGCTTACACATTAGTCAAAGTTTTGAAATTCTTTAGAATTTACATTCTACATTCTAAGATCATAGCTTATGTACCTAATGTTGCAGTCAAAGAAATTTTAGTGCAGCTTGATAGTGAAGGGAAAAGAGGGCATTGGATAGAAAATATTATGGAGTATGATGTTGATATCAGACCTACTAAACTTGTGAAAGGACAAGATTTGTACAGAATTCTTGTAGATTGAAATTGTGAATTATTAGAACTTCATTTGGTAACCAATCAATCAGTACATGATGAATTGCAGATAGGACAAAATAAAGAGCACATTTATGACATATATGTTGAGTCTCCCTGGTATGGGGACATAGTTTATTTTATGTTGTACTTGCAATGTCCCTCTCATTTAAATAAAAGAGAATGTAGGTCATTAAAGCTCAAAACTACAAAATATTGTTTGGTTGACCAAGTATTGTATTGGATAGATCCAAGAGGGATGCTTCTTAGATGTTTGGATAAATCTGAAACTGATTGGGTCACTACAAAATCACATGAGGGTGCATGTAGGGGGAATAAATAATGGAAAGCTACAACCTTCAAGATCCTGAGAGAAGGCTATTATTGGACTACTTTGATCTCAGACGTATATTCCCAAGTTAAAGCTTCTATGCAGTGTCAAAAATTCGTTGAAACAAAAGATTCAATCTTTTCCTTTAAATCCCATTGCAATAAACGCAACATTTCAACAATGGGGGTTAGATTTCATAGGTGAAATTAAGCCTCCTTCTAGTGGACAACATAAACGAATCTTAATAACCACTAATTTCTTCACCAAGTGGGTAGAGACGATTCCCACTATAAATGAAACTGATAAAGTCATTATAAATTTCCTTCAAGAAAATATTTTGAGTAGATTTGGCAGTCCAAGAAAATTATTGACTGATAATGCTTAGGATTTTAAATCTACGACTACGACTGATTTCTGTGAAAGAAATGGCATCATACTCAAGAATTCTATACCCTATTATCCATAGGGAAATGGGTTGGCAGAATCCGCAAATTAAAATATCATTAATATTATTAAGAATATGTTATTTCAAAACAAGAGGTCTTGGGACACCATGCTGAAATCTGCTCCTTGGGTAGATCAAATAACTACTAAAAAATCAATTGGTATGTCTCCCTTCCAACTTATTTATGGAACTGATACAGTTTTCCCTGTTCAGTTGGGTATTCCAGTAATGAATTTTATACAAAATAGTGAGGAGAAGCCAAATGAAATTCAAAGAAGAATTTTTCTACTAATTGAATTATAGGAGGAAAGGGAAGCATTGGTAGAAAAGTCACAAACATACATAAAAAGGTAAAGGAAAAGTTTGACAGGAGATTTAAAGAAGATACTTTCCTTCTCGGTGATATGGTACTCAGGTGGGATGCATGCAGAGATGAAAAAGGTAAACATGTGAAATTTGATAATCTGTCGTTGGGACCTTTTAAAATTGCAAAAATTATGGGAAACAAGACTTTTGTGTTGGAAAACTTGGAAGGTGAGGAACTTGTTGTCCCATTCAATGGACGTTTCTTAAAACATTTTTACATTTTCTGACGATATTGGTGTCCTTGTTTATTGTATATATCGGTGAGATTTGGTTTATATTGAATAATAATCCAACCCAATGGATTTGTATATAATTTTACTTCCAGTTGATGTCAGAACAATATCATTTTCAATTGTAGGAGGCAACTAGTCTACATGCTCTTTGAGAGTCACAAGGAGGACTCTATCCCCCAGCCGGAGCCAGATGTTAGTACTGGATTTGTACCTTAGTTTTTCCATGTCTTGTTTTTCTTTTCTCCTATTTTTTCACTTTCTCCCTAGAATTTTAACCATAGTATTTGGACCTTTTTATGTCTTGTTTATATTTATTATTTACATAATGCATTTTCTAGTTAATGAATTAAATTTGGCTCATTTTTAATAAAATATTCCTTTAAGTCTTCAAATACGCCCCATATTTTGATTAGGCATATTTATCAGTTAGACACACTATACTTTATTTGCTTATTATCTGTTGAACTGAGCTCATCTGAGTAAACTTTATTACGACATGATGGACCCAAGTATAGGATGTTACTATGTTTAATGATGCCACTATGCTTATGAAGTTACTATGTTTATGCGTTTGCGATGTCATGATTATCATAGGATTCCTTTATGTACGATTACAATATATGTTTATATGATTTCGTTAATAAGTTGTGAAATTTATGATGTGTTACGTGGATACCATCTTATGATGTGGATTATTGAAGTATTATATGTCCCGTGCATCTGAGATGAACTAAATGTATTACATGAAATAAAATGATGTTGATAATATGGATCAATTGGTGATCGATGGGAAATACTTTCTATAAAATGTGTATTTTGCGAAATACTAACCTATAGGACACAAGGGCTATGGGAAAGCCACATATTTAATATGATATATGGGATAAGAACTTTTCATACGGTAAACCTTAGTAACCAAAATTGATGATACGATGACACAAACCGATATTCTGATAGCAGCAAAGTATTTTGAGAGGGATGGATGTATTTCCCACCCTATGTTTCTATGATACTCCAGGTCGTGGGAGGGTTGTGCTGAGACACACTCCCCAAGTTGTTGTGATGACGATGGTCAGATGCCTGCTAGGAGAGGCTAGGTCCGTTGTTCAGCCGACGCTATTGCTCTCAGGTTCTTATGTGGTTACGTTGGTGAATCCGACATCCACTTGTGGACTAGCGGAGGAAGGATAGGGAGTATGCGGACGTAGGTTAGGATGCTAGGATATGCTAGTTAGTACTGTTGAGGGTTGGATATTCCTTCATATTGAGTTAGTGGGAGTAGATTACCGTCCTTGTACTCGATTGCTTAAACCAATGTAAAAATAAATATAATGATATGAAATCTTAAAGGGATAATTGTTAAATAACTGAGAATGTTAAAGTCAAAGTAATTATACTGTATATATATGATTTCTCTTTCTGCATGGTGGGAATACTATTATTATTTAGCACGTATTCATAGGTGGGATGGGGTTTGTTTATAGTACATATCTGACCTGTGCATACGCTGGCCATGCATGCACGCCTTGTACATGTACAATAGTACTAGTGTATAACATACTTGTCACGCTTGAATAGTAGTATAAATGTCATAGATAACTCAGTTAAGGATACATCGATCAACTTAGGAAATGAATGGTAAGGTTTTCAATGTGTAAATAAGTGAGTTAGTCATTAAATGAAAACATTATAATAAGCAATTAAGACAAGTGTCGTCAGTTAGCATTGTCATATGAGAACTGTTGTGAAGAGGGTAATGGTACTGTGTAATTAATTCTAGTAAGATTGTTTAAGCCCTCAAGAGTGCTTTGTTTATAAGAACAAGGATACTATGTTAATGTTAGGGTACTCATGTAATAAACAAATAATTAAAAATATTGTTATTAATTCACCATTTATTATTGTTAAATGGTGATTTAATTATTATTATTACTTAATTAATAATATTCTAACAATATTAATATCCATGTCATAACAATTACAATATAAGTAAAATTTAAAATATTGATTAATAAATGATTAGTGTGTGATTATTTCCATTTCAAAAGTTAGACCTAATAGGATAATAATTATTGAATGGATGTAATGTGATGGAACGGGTTTTAAATATTATTTATTTATTCAATATGAGTCTTAGAATTTAAATTGCAAGATAAGTTATCTTGTCTGAACAGGTTTCTTTGGTAAACCATTAAGACACGCCTTGTCCAAATTGAAAAGGTCAACTAGTATATATATTATTTTATTATTTTATCCTAATAACACTAAATACAAAGGTGGTGAATAGACTAATAGTTGCTAAACTATGTCTCGAATAGAGAACCCTTAGGTAATAATTCCTACCATAATAAATACTCGCAATCAACAGTTAAAATCCAATAAATTTACCGTGAGTTTATTTAATTGTTCGATACATTGAGTGTGAAAATATATTTTTATAATGTAACTTGTATGAATGAACTAAGTGAGGGGATTGAATGATTGAGGGGCTCGAGAGAAGGAATTTGCGGCGGTGGAGTAGGCTCGAAGTCTTCTCGAGGAAGGAAAGGTATATAGAGAAGAGTGGAAGGGAGAAAGGGGGGTTGGATTTTTGGGAGATTATATTGGAAGAAAATTTGAAGGTAACAAGGGACAGTTCTAAGTGGAGAAAGGATTTGAGAACAGAGGAAATATTGCTCTCGGGATTATCGGTTTGTGAGCTTGGGGGCTTGTAAATCCTTTGATTCTAGGGGCCAGCAAGATAATAGCTTGTCGGCAGGGTGGACAAGTCATTTTGGTTGGCCGACAGGGTATATACAGAACCTACTACAATCTACCATCTACTAGCATCATTTATTCTTCTTGTTATTTATTTGATTATTTGTAGTCTAACTTATGCTGAAACATACATGAAAGAAAATCTTGATATTTTAGTTATTTTTACATCTGTATGTATGATTGTTAATGACCATGAAAATTAGAAAATGCGTATACTTGAATAGAACTTATTAGAAAATTTCATTGGAACATCATATAATTTATCATAAATTAAATTGAAACAGTATAGTAAATTTCATTTAAACAACATAGAATTTTTATTGGAAATTTACTGAAACTAGCTTAGGGTAAGCTTAATACATAGAAAAGTAAGTGATAAAATTGACTTAGTGCTCTGTTGTAAAAAACATAGCACTACAGATGGTATCATAGCACTGGTTTAGACTCTTGATCCTAAAAGCGTATTCAAGCTTCCAACCATAGTAAGCTTCGAGGGTACCTGCACAACCACATGAAAATTTTTCCCTGAGCTAAAATATAACGGAGTTGTGGCATTTGAATATGAAGCAGATGAGCAAAGAAAAATAATACTAACAAATAACAATTGCAAATGACCTATCTAGGGAACAATTAAAAAAAAATCATAACATAATTGAAATTTCAGATGAACTGCCGAATCGAATAAACTTAAGTAGTTGCTCATCATAGTATCCATGTTCAGTTTATAAAAAAAAAAACACAAAAACAATGTGTATATATATATATATATATATATATATATATATATTTTACACTACTTGAATTTAGGGATAGTATAATTATTTTCTGTGTAAAACTTAGTGGAACCTAAACGAGGCTTGCTGATGTAGCAAAACATATTCAATCTTAAATCATTTTAAGAATAATTCTAACAAAAATTTATCAGAGGTTAAGTTCAATAAAGGGGCGTAATAAAAAAAAAATAATAAAAAACAAATTTCAAACTCTTAGCAAGAAGCCGAAAGCCCTATAAAAAAAACTTTAACCAGAGATTAAAGCAAGTTAATCATATTGACAGTCCAAAAACTTTAACCACTATATGAAAACTGCCCCAAATTACCAGAAAAGTTGGCACCAAAAGTGAAATGTCTTCCAGGCGCAAACCACTACACACCACCACCATAGACTGGTGTAACAAAGAGTACTCTTCTTTGAAAATCGCCTAGATCTTTTGTGTGACTAGAATCAACTATATTTGCAAGCATGAATGATCATTGTTATTCATAAAAACAAACCAAATTGCATTCATCATTTCAGAACCGCTATGCATTCATTTCCTGAAATTTGGACAGCAGGATCTGTAACCTAGGTCAAATTTGCTTTTGTCATTTAAATAAATACTATTTAGTAAAATACTGGTTTATATTCCCATTTTTAAACCAAGAAGCCAGAGCAGAGGATCCATGATCCTGATACAGGGAAAAAACATAAAATAAAGAAACCAAAATTCAATATGTTGATTATGATCCCCAAATTTAAAATAATGGCATATTTGATGTGTTTCAATGCGGATCTTCTAAACACTAAAATAACGGCAGAACTTGGAAAGCATAAGAAACAAGGGAGAACCTAGGAAACAATGGTGGAGTTGGTTTGGCAACAAGAGGTAGAGGCTGCAGGTCCCAATCATTCTCCATAGAAGGATGATATACTTCACAATGCAGTTATGTTTCACACGTATCGATCTCAGTCTAACCTAGTAGGTTGAGAGTATGTTTAGTATCTTAGCGTGTTTAGAAATGGCTCCATCTTCGATTCGAACCAAATGTATAGAGCTATTTATCTTTAGTTTGTGGATATTGTGCAGTAGAGAAGCACTTCAGTATCTTGCTTTTATGGAAAGAAATGAGGACAAGAACAACACATGCTCTTGGAAAGGGAATAGAAGCCTTAAAAATTGACCAGGATTTGCTTGATGCTTTCTTATATTCTTTGGTAAAAGGAGGAGCCTTTGATGCAGCAATGGAGGTAGTTGAAAAAAAATTAAAAATAAATGAAAGTGTTTGTTGAGAAATGGAGATACAAGCAAGTTTACATTGAGACTCACGAAAAACTGAATTTGTCAAAACTCAAGAAAAGGAATTTTAGAAAGGTGCAAGCGATTATTGCATTCAAGAGCTAGTTGGGTTTATCATCCTAACTGAAGTAACTTTGTGAGTGCTTACAAGTAGAACAATCAAGAGAAGGATTAACTTGAAGATGAGGATGCTTCATAAGAGTAAATTTTATGACATAATTCACACAGCATTTTCATTATTCAACATGAGAAACGTTATATTTGAAGGATTCATTTCTTGACAATAAAAGTTATTCATCCTCACTATTATCTCAAAATTCTTCGCTTCAAAGTTCAAATCTAAGAACAGTTTGGTAAGTTTCATGCAAAAGTTAGGTTCCTATTTAGTTGTCTATCAATGTCCCATAGCATTCTTGAATTTGTTGTTGTATAGAGAACCACTTTTTGTACATGATGTTTAAGTGACACTGAGATTTCATATCGTATTGAGGCCATGGTAAATAATGGTTGAAGCCATGTGGTTTCCTATATGCCTCTTATTTTCCAGGCCAACACTATCTACTACTAGCTTTCACAATTAAACAACAATTATAACATATGGATTTAGGCTTCTTATTAAGCTATGAAGCTCAATGACTCCGCTCAAATCGACTGAGAGGATAGATTTATCTTCAGTTTCGATGGGAGATATTGATGAATTGTGAAACCAAAAGATTAATTGCTAAGGATTGCTTTGATTAAGATGGAAATGAAGAATTTGAGATACGGAATAGTAAAATGTAACGCGGAAGAGAAACCCTAAACCTCTTTGCAAAATATATATATATCTATATATATAATAAATAAAATCTTCGTTCTACTACAGAGCAAAAGTGGAAGAGAAACCATAAACCTCTCTGCTGAGAAACCTTAATATGTATTATGAACATGTGGATGAATCTAGCTTTTCCAACATAACGGATGCCAATTTGTATAATAAAAATACAAAAAATCAAAAAAAAAAATTACAACACTAAATTGCATAACCGTATAAACTAATCAACAATCAATCAACAAAACGAGAGGATAATACTACAAGGAAGCATTACCAGTTGAGATTTGAAATCCCTCGGCAGAAACATGCAAAAATAAGGGACACATGCGTTATTATCTCCTCTGGAAATTCTTCGCTTGCATTGTTTGGTACAGGGATAACATGACCTGAACTTGCATTGTTTGGTACAAGGATCACATGCCCTGAACTTCGAAGACATGTCGACTTCGAACCTAGATAAGAGCCTCTTCTTTGTTTAAGAGCTTCTCTTATTTGTTGAAAGTAGAGAACTGCTATCCAAGGCCCCCCCTTCAAACAGAAAAATCATGCACAACCAAACAATGTAAAAATGGCATATGAATAAATGGAAAGTATGGCCTACAATGAAATGGCAAGTTGGCGAAGCAAAGCCATGACCATATGGGAAGAAAATTTGTGTTGTTAGGTTCAAGGTGTAACATAATTACTATATCTATCGAAATTTGGTGTGAACATCATCTGACACCCCATCAATTTTTAAGTGAAGAAATAAGACAAGATATATTTGAGATTTCACAACCTGAAACATAGTAACTTAAGGCAGGGTTTGACTCAACTATGGGACAACGGATGCACTAAATGATATATAACTCATGAAGCTATTCATTTAACATTGTCACCTAATATGTAATAAATATAGCTGTTAGAGAAGCAATTTGTTTACTTTAAACATCATTACATTATCGACAGCATAGCATAATTAGCAAAGAATATATGCTATTGTAGAGTTCTTCCTAATGGAAAGGCTAAAGCATCCAATTGAGTCCGCCCAAGAAGCCTGGACTTACTATTAAGGAAACCAATATGCAGGACTCTCTAGTAACTAGTCCAGACTCTAGAGGTTCTACTGTCCATTCTAGAAGCAAGCCCCGATATTGTGAACCTGTTGGAGTTGGATGAAACTTGTGTTGGAAATAGTGGCTATGACAAGTCGCATACCCCAATCGGCTGCTGTGATTATCCTGTAACTTAAAATATGCACTAATCATTGTTGAAGCTATGTCTACTAGTATGATTGACCATTGAAGAGTTCTATGGATACCTGCAGTCTGAAGGATATGCTGACGTCCTTACAGACCATTGACGTGTATTTTCCCTTGCAACCCCAGAAAGATCATGATGTCTACTGTGATGCTCCTCTTCAAATTAATGCGATAGCCTTCCCACATTGGTTTGAATTTTATCCATGTCAACCATTAAATCAAATAATGTCTTCTTGGGCTTCCCTCTGGTGTGCGAGTAAATGGAGAGTTCTAGTTGTGATCACTACTAAACTATGAACGGCCTGCTATATTCAAGCCCCCCACACACCCATCTATTCCACAAGGAGACATTGGTATATTCAATGGACCTTCCATTGACTATGTTTGCCCATAGACCTCCATTGCAAGAGCGTCCCCAATTCGAATGCCTATTTCGTAATCGATTTCCACAACTTCTTGTTCTGTCTCATACAGAAGCTGTTCAGAGTGAAGTAGACCATAGTATTCTAATTCTAGCTCTTCATTCCAATAAACCATCATATTGTGCAAAACACAACAGGCCCCTATTATTGCAGTAGCCATTTTGATGGGAACCCTCATCCTTTGAGCAAGAAGGCCCACACCCATCGTGAATACCAGAAGATATTAAGCGCTAGAGAAAGAGGCCAGGCCTACGTGCGGGAGACTGAGTCCCTTTTTGAAGAAGGAGGCACCCTGTGGTAGTATATGTGGAGGGGCATGCATGTAGCCCACATGGCTGGCATGCATCCCATTCATCCTTGTGGTTCGCTTGAGCTAGTTGTACTAGCGAGCAGTAGATACATGCTTCATGCCCCGTGGAGAGGGTAGGTCGAGTGGGTGGCCTCGAGGCCTACAGCTTGGTGGAGCAGCAAGCTAGGGTTGGTGCTTGTTAACACCCAAAAAGTGCTCACTAGCTCATTTCCCTATGCACATGACCCTTTTGTCCATTTTTCCTACCGTTTTTGCCTCTAAGACCATAATACACCTTTTTCCCCTCAAAATATGTATTTTTCCTCAAAAAACCCTCAAAAAAGGGTCCAAAATTCCCAAAAATCAATTAAAAGGGAATAATATTCAAAAAATATTCAAAAAAGGAAAAAGAGGGAAAAAGAGACCTAAACCATTTTGGCAATGCCATTGGTTTCCTCAAACCATGGTTGTATTTCCCATCACCAAAAAACTATAAAAAGGTGATAGGGGCTCCTCAATATTCACTCCATATTCATCATATCCTCACGCTGCCAAAATCCCTCTTGAGCTTTTGCCCAACCATTGCAGCATCTTGGAGAAGAGAAACCATTGGAAGATTGGAGCATCTCAACATTGCAGCTGCCCCAACTCAACAATCCTCACCATTGAGGTATTATTTTGCAAGCCATTGCCTGCCCATCAATAGAAAATTTCAAATTCTTTATTTCTTGTTTATCTTATGGATCTCATTGTTTATTGTTCTTAAATCTAGTTCTTATTTCCTTGCACATGTTAGATCAGATTTACTATTATTTATTTTTGTTTTTTACTTTTACATTGAGACTGTTGTTACAAGTTAGCAGGTGCTCTTTAGCACATGCTTGGTTGAAAAACCAAGCAATAGTTTTTGACGATTTTTTTTTTGAAATTGGGTGTTTTCGAACAAAGAATCCAAATATCCTATTAGATTTAAGAAATTTTTCATAGAAGTTTCTATAATTTTTTTTATTTTAGTGTCATTTATCATTTCATCTCATCCTCTACCCATTGTAGTCGGCCCTCTCATACTATATTTTATGCTCATAGCACTTTTGCTTACTTTTGGCTTGTTGTAGCACTTGATAGACTCCTGTCTGCTTGCATTGCTATCTCTTTCATCATATTTTTAGTAGGCTTATTTACTTGCACCCATTTTTCTAGCTACACTTTTCTCATACTTACTTTACTACACCATTTTAAAAAATTTCAGTTTAGTGAAGAAAAGTTGCGAAGCATTTTTTCAGTAAAAAATCTCATGTTTGGCAAGTTAAAATCAAAATTTTAAGTTGTATTCATATTTCACCCAAGTGGGACATTAGAGATTTACTCATTTTTATGATATTTGCTTTACCTCAGACATTTTGAAAAATCCATATTTTTTGAAAAGGTTATCAAAAGCATTTACATTTAAATCGTTTTCCATATTTACATTGTTGTCTACTTTACAAGTTGAAATCCTTATTTTAATTTGTAAATTTTTTGCCCAAGCGAGGCATATTTGTTTAAATACATAACCACACCATCACATAATCTGTCACAATAAATCCAAGTGAGCCTTAAAAATTCTCTTAACTCAACCAACATTCTAACCCCATTTGGGGAACACCAAAAGAATATTGTAGTTAGGTAGGACTGAGGGGATAAGTATCCAAATAACACCCCTCACTCATTTTCATTTTGAGACACAGTGGTTGACATTTAGGGTACCAAAATCCCTTTTTTTTGTTGGCATGGTTTAAAACCAATTCATCGGAAAGGCCTCTCCCTTAGGAGGGTTGAAGTAGCCAGACTGGTTCCGGAGGCCTAAGTGGAATACCGTAATCCATTCAGTCACCGAAGGATACCTACTCGTTGTTCTCATTGTACCACCCTTGTGGGAGTACAACGGTGATAGAACAAGAGCTGCAGATTCACCTTTCTGGATGTTTCATGAATGGGGTATCTTAGTGGCCTATCTTCTAGGATTGTCTACCCGGTGTCCCTCCCGGTAGGGGGATATCTAGCCTTTGGTTCGACAATTAATATTTTTTGACTTGGATTTCATCACCTTCTAGAGGATATGTCTTGTTGAGTCATAATAATTTTTAGTTAGGTGGTTGCATACTCTATTTCCTCCCCTTGGTCAGTGAGTCCACCTTTTTCTATTTTTAGGAGCCATTTGCATGTTGGTATTTTGACCACATTTTTTATTACTCCACTTACTATAGCATAGCTATTATAGTAAGTGTTTCAAGTTTGGTTGTTGGCCTGAGTGCCATTATTTTTTGCGCTCCCCTTCTACACACACGGTTGCACTAGGTTTTCTTTCGAGCTTTACACTCACCACCGCCCCCATTAAATTAATCAGACGACTGTCACCATTGAGTCCATGAGATGTTCTTGACATTTCATGGGTGAGCCCCCTCAATTTGGTTCACTTGACACCACATGTCATAGACGTAGAGCTTTGTCACTCAAATCCACACCTCATCGACACAGAGCCCGTTATTTGATTCCGATGCACCTCATTTCACATTTGAGTTTGAGGCAGAATCTGAAAATCCCACATACACCACACCCACTAGTCCCATGGCTAGTATGCCTTTTGATTCTTTTTTCACAGGGACTATTGGTGGAACATCATCCACCCCCGCCACCAAAATGGCCACCATGGTAGCCACAACTACCACACCTCCCTTAGGGATTCCCAACATGGGACCCACACCTACCTTAGGTATGCCCAACACGGGACCTACACCTACCATCACTGCCACTACTCAAATCCCAGTAATTACTAGAACCATTCCAAACCCATATGTAACTCATGTTGCACTTCGGGGCGCTGGCCCTTCTCACACATCTTTAGGTGGAGGGAACATCCCTTTTACGACTAATATCCCCCTTGGGGGCAGTGGCCCAAATCATAATGCTACCACTAGCACTTATGCCCCACCAACCATGTCACACCCCTCTGCCAGTCTATCATTTATGGCTATTCTGAACTTACCAGACCTGGAAAGGTTAACAACTGACCCAATTAGACATGGCCCTACTTGGCCCCCCATTCCCACAAAGCTCCCGTTAGACATCCCAAAGTTTGAAGGGAAGGCTGGAGAAGACCCACAAAACCATGTGATGTCTTTTCACCTATGGTGTTCCTCAAACTCCATAGTTGATGATTCTATTCGACTCTGACTGTTACAAAGAACTTTCACTGGCTCAGCAGCCAAATGGTATATTGAGTAGCCACATGGGACACACCCTACATTTACATCCCCCGCCTCAACTTTCCTATAGTTCTTTCAACTACCCGTATGCTATGACGCAGGAGTAGAAATCCTACTGTCTTGTAGACAGAATACGACCACCCATATCACAAATCATATCCATGAGTGGCGTAACTACCATAGTCTCTGCAAGATCAAACTAGATGACCATATCTTCTTGGATTGGTTCCTGAAATCCCTCCTTCCACTCATAGCCAAGGATGTAGCTTCTGAACGACCCCAGTCGGAAGAAGAAGCCATTTTAAAAGCCCAGCAATTTGATCTGATATACGCCCAGTGTGGCTACTTGTATACCATTTTACTTGACGCTCTCCACGACGATTCCTCTTGGACTGACACACCGAGGGCATCCCACGCCACCGACAGCATCATTGGACAAGTTTCATCCCACAACCAACCATTTTCCATTATGCACAATAATACCGGCCCCGATCTTTCGCGGGACACATCTCACTCTGGAGCTACAACTTCGTATTCTCCCATGGCCCACCCCCACCACACTCATGGACCCTCATGTCCACCACAGTGTTATGGTCACGCACCTTCAGCCTATCCACCTCTGGTTGCACCCCCTACGTATTACCATCAGCAGGCCACACATGCTCCTGTTCACTCACAAGCCCCAGTGGCTTATTACCCACCACAGGTAGCGCTTGCTACACCACAACTTCTAGTCACTCAGACTTATCCTCCAAACAAAAACAACGCTACCCTCGCTAACCAAAACCCTGATCGACCACTGAAATAGGGGAAGAACCCCAATTTACGAACAAACCACCCATGTTCCATATGCGGGGTATACGGCCATTACACACACACTTGCCCCCATTTGGAGCAAGCGCGCCAACTGTGGACTGATGACGCCCAACGCTAAGGGCATGCGGCACAACTAGCGCCACCTCCTCAACCACAACCCATTGTGCTGCAGAATCCTTTTCCCACACAAGGAGTGGCAAACACTTGTCCGTTGGATCCTCCTTAAGGAACCACAACACCACAACAACAAATCACATACGTTGCACATACAAACCAACCGATGGATTCATGTACTCATCATCTCCTTATGATGTCATCAGCCGACATGAATCTCCAAATGCGTCGAAACCAATACGCCCGCGCTGCACCTGAAAATGTTCTCCCTATGATTAAACAACTAGTTCAGAACACACCTACATCATTCATCTCCACAGTTAGACCCGGATTATACTCGGAATCACGTATGACTTCCGCATTCCAATCCATCCCACCCCCTTTGAAGATAACCAAGATATCTGATTTGTGCACCCTCTCGCATAACACACAGGTACCAAACCAACAGCCCCCTTTACTCCCGCAACCACCCTCAGTGCCAACTCACGTAGGAGCCACACCAATTCATACTATCCCATTTTTATTTCCCCCTTCAGGCGCCATCGGCACACCAGTCATGGCTACACTTAATCTCCCAGGATTAACACTAGGACTACCTATGTGGTACCTACCTGTCCCAACCCCTCCCGCGACACCGAATGTCATTTTACAACTGGTGCAACCCATCAATACTTCCAACCATCCACCCCCTTGTTAAGTTTAAACCAAATAGACAAACAAGATCTCTGAAAGAAACACAATCACAAGATAGACACACAATATACCCTGGGAAACCCTCATGGGGTAGAAAACCCAGCAAAGCTTTCCTCAATAAGATGATCAACCAAAATACAAGATGTGCTCCTTCTCCTTGACTCCTTAGCAGATCTCCTCAACTAGTGCGCACTCTTCCACAAGTGAGTGAATGATCTAATGAGGAGTTCACCTCCTCTATTTATACTTGACTCCCAACTGACTAAAAGACTAATGGGGCCGACCTCACCTGGAGAAGTCTAATAACCCCTAAAATATAACTTCCGGGCCGACCCACACATGGTGGGTCTAATAACCCTAGTTAATACAAACCCCTGGAGGAATAAACATCTCCAGATACATGATAGGGTTACCTCGGAGGAATGAACCATCTCCGGAATAATAAAGTACAAATATAATATTCTTTGAAGTTACAATATTCAACACTCCCCCTTAACAAGAAGGATATTATAACAACATCTGCAAGAGCAAGGAGTCATCATATATGATACATCTACAAATCATCGGAAGCTTTCTTCAATTCATCTTCATCAGTAACTCAACCAGTTACTGGAACAGTGTCGATATTAATCCGATCATCGGCATCGTCATCAGCATCGTCATCATACGATCATCAACATCGCCATCATACGATCATCAGCATCGTCATCAGCATCATCATCACACGATCATTAGCATCGTTGTCACACGATCATCAGCATCGTCATCACATGATCATCAGCATCGTCGTCACACGATCATCAGCATCATCATCACATGATCATCAGCATCGTCATCACACGATCATCAGCATCGTCATCACACGATCGTCAGCATCATCATCACATGATCATCAGCATCGTCATCACACGATCATCAGCATCGTCATCACACGATCATCAGCATCGTCATCACACGATCATCAGCATCGTCATCACACGATCATCAGCATCATTGTCACACGATCATCAGCATCGTCATCACATGATCATCAGCATCGTCGTCACACGATCGTCAGCATCATCATCACATGATCATCAGCATCGTCATCACACGATCATCAGCATCGTCATCACACGATTGTCAGCATCATCATCACATGATCATCAGCATCGTCATCACACGATCATCAGCATCGTCATCACACGATCATCAGCATCGTCATCACACGATCATCAGCATCGTCATCACACGATCATCAGCATCGTCGTCACACGATCATCAGCATCGTCGTCACACGATCATCAGCATCGTCGTCACACGATCATATTCCTAGGATGATCAATCCTGCTCCTTTTAGGACATAGGTCCATGGATGATACAATCCAATCTCCAGTTCTCGGAGACTTCAGTCTACGGATCAATTCTGGGACCTCAGTCCGGGGACGATGCAATCCCCTGCCTGTTCATTCAGGACTTCATTTATCGGAGACCCAGTCTACGGTTCTATTCTGGGACCTCAGTCCGGGGACGATACAATCCCCTACCTGTTCATTCAGGATTTCATTATCGGAGACCCAGTCTACGGTTCTATTCTGGGACCTCAGTCCGGGGACGATACAATCCCCTACCTGTTCATTCAGGATTTCATTATCGGAGACCCAGTCTACGGTTCTATTCTGGGACCTCAGTCCGGGGATGATACAATCCCCTACCTGTTCATTCAGGATTTCATTATCGGAGACCCAGTCTACGGTTCTATTCTGGGACCTCAGTCCGGGGACGATACAATCCCCTACCTGTTCATTCAGGATTTCATTATCGGAGACCCAGTCTACGGTTCTATTCTGGGACCTCAGTCCGGGGACGATACAATCCCCTACCTGTTCATTCAGGATTTCATTATCGGAGACCCAGTCTACGGCTCTCTTTAGGACTGAAAGTCCAGGGATGATCCAATCCCCTCAACTGTCCACTAAGGACTTCATTCTCAGAGACCTCACGTCTACGGCTCTCTTTAGGACTGAAAGTCCAGGGATGATTCAATCCCCTCAACTGTCCACTAAGGACTTCATTCTCGGAGACCTCACGTCTACGGCTCTCTTTAGGACTGAAAGTCCAGGGATGATTCAATCCCCTCAACTGTCCACTAAGGACTTCATTCTCGGAGACCTCACGTCTACGGCTCTCTTTAGGACTGAAAGTCCAGGGATGATTCAATCCCCTCAACTGTCCACTAAGGACTTCATTCTCGGAGACCTCACGTCTACGGCTCTCTTTAGGACTGAAAGTCCAGGGATGATTCAATCCCCTCAATCTGTATTCTCATCAATACAAGTACAAGTATCCTCATCCATACAAGTACATAATCAATATCTAGCATCAACAGCATGTATACGTCATATATCAAAAGCATGTATTCTTACTAATACATCTAAAAGCATGTATACATCTGTCATCAAAAGCATGTATTCTCACTAATACATCTATCATCAAATCATATATACATCTAACATCAGAAGCATGTATATATCTAGCATGTATTCTCACTAATACATCTATCATCAAAATCATGTATACATCTAACATCAAAAGCATGTATACATCCAGCATGTATTCTCACTAATACATCTATCATCAAAATCATATATACATCTAACATCAAAAGCATGTATACATCTAGCATGTATTCTCACTAATACATCTATCATCAAAATCATGTATACATCTAACATCAAAAGCATGTATACATCTAGCATGTATTCTCACTAATACATCTATCATCAAAATCATGTATACATCTAACATCAAAAGCATGTATACATCTAGCATGTATTCTCACTAATACATCTATCATCAAAATCATATATACATCTAACATCAAAAGCATGGATATATCTAGCATGTATTCTCACTAATACATCTATCATCAAATCATGTATAAGTGAAACTAAATGAAAATAAAATAGTCCTAAATCTAACTATTTCTAAGTGACTAGGTGAAGTCTCATTGTTGATGAGACTTGCTTGTCATCAGGAACCATGCTACTCCCCCTTTCTAGGAGAGTCCTTTTGAACTACACCAAGCTTGTCTCGAAAGTATTCAAATTTCACACGAGACAGTGGTTTGGTAAGGATATCAGCAATTTGATCTTCAGTGCTCACGTACTCAAGCTTGATAGCTCCTTTCTGCACCATATCTCGAATATAGAAGTATCGGATCTCTATGTGTTTTGACTTATCATGGAACACAGGATTTTCTGTCATCTTGATGCAGCTTTGATTATCACACATAATCATAGTGGGATCCATTTCTAAGTCAAACACCCCAGATAACAGTTTCCGAAGCCATACAGCTTCACAGCTGGCAGAGCAAGCAGCTATGTATTCTGCCTCAGCAGAACTGAGGGCTACACTGGATTGTTTCTTGCTGAACCAAGAGATCAAGGCAGATCCAAGGCTATAACATCCACCTGAAGTACTTTTTCTGTCTGAGACACTGCCTGCCCAATCAGAGTCTGAGTAACCATGCAACTTGAGTTCATGACTTCCATCATAGAGTAAACCAAAATCTAATGTACCTTTTAAGTACCTCATTACATGCTTTGCAGCTATTAGATGAACCTTTCTGGGTTCTACTAGATACTGACTTAGGGTATTTATAGCAAAGCATATATTTGGTCTAGTATTTGTTAAGTACATTAGTGACCCAATGATCTGTCTATATAAAGTTAGGTCCACTAATTCTGATGAGTCATTAACCAAAATCTTTAAGTTGGAGTCCATGGGAGTGGCCATGGGTTTACACTCCAACATATCAAATCTCTTCAGAATTTCCACAGTATACTTACCTTGATTCAGAAAGATTCCTCTTGGTTCTTGCCACACTTCTAATCCTAAGAAGTAGTGCATCAATCCGAGATCTTTCATCTCGAATTCTGAAGAAAGCTTCTTCTTGCTTTCAATGATTTGTTTCTCATTTCCAGTTAGAAATAGATCATCTACATATAATAAAAGTATAACTGGTTCATCATCCATCACCTTGAGATAAAGGTTTGGGTCAGCTTTACTTTTGGTAAAGCCCATGCTAGTTAAGAAATTATCAATCCTTCCGTACCAAGCTCTGGGAGCTTGTTTCAACCCATATAATGCCTTTTTCAGTTTGCATACATGAGTCCTTCCGTCATTTACCTCAAACCCTTGTGGTTGATCTATGTATACTTCTTCTTCAATTACACCATTCAGAAAAGCTGTCTTAACATCCATTTGATGTAGTTTCCACTTCATCATGGATGCAAGAGCCATGATAGTTCTAATTGAAGTGTACCTAGCAACTGGTGCAAATGTTTCTTCATAGTCAATTCCCTCCTTCTGAGAGAAACCTCTGGCTACAAATCTTGCTTTGTATTTTTCAATACTTCCATCCGCAGCATGTTTTATTTTAAAGATCCATTTGGAAGAAACCACACTTTTGTCTTTTGGTTTGGGAACTATATCCCAAACATCATTTTTCATTATTGACTGATATTCTTCAGTCATTGCTTCTACCCATTCTTTCTTTTGAGCTGCCTCTTCATAGATGGTAGGTAGTTGATCCACTAGATCACACATCAGGGCCATATAGTTGGATACTAACTTTGGTTTCTTTCTTTCTCTAGTGGAGCCTTCAGGAGCACCATATCTTTCTGCTCCTTGAATAATGTCTCTAGCCCATGCTGGTCTTCTTTTCCTTGACAATTCTGTAACAGGAGGTTCTTGTGGTTCCAGCATGTCATGATCCTCTGGTGTGTCCTCTTCAGGAATGTGAGCATTCTCTGAGATTCTGGGAGATGTATCTTCTTCATAAACTTCTTCAAGTTGACACTTTCTAGATTTCTTGAGGGCTGCTTCCTCATCGAAGGTAACATCTCTACTTATTTCTATATGATGGAAACCTGGTATGTAGATTTTGAAGGCTTTGGAGGTTTCACAATAACCAACAAATATTCCCTTCTTACCTGAGGGATCCAATTTGGATCTCTTTTCTTTTGGAATGTGTATGTACACAGGACACCCAAATATTTTGAGATGACTTACCTCAGGCTTCTTTCCTGTAAAGACTTCTTCTGGAGTTTTGAAGTCAAGAGCACTATGAGATAGTCTATTTTGAACATATACTGCTGTCTTGGCTGCTTCAGCCCATAGATACATGGGAAGGTCTTGATCATGTATCATAGTCTTTACAGCTTCCATGATGGTTCTATTTTTCCTCTCAGCTACCCCATTTTGTTGGGGATTGTAAGGAGTGGTTAGTTCCCTTTTGATTCCAGCTTCTTTACAGAACTCTTCAAATTCCTTGGAAGTATATTCTCCACCATTATCTGTTCTGAGAATCTTGATTTTCTTGTCTGAGAGGTTTTCTATTAGAGCCTTGAACTCTTTGAATTTTCCAAAGACTTCATTCTTACCCTTTAGGAAGTATATCCAAGTTTTTCTTGAATAGTCATCAATGAAAGAGAGATAGTATTCAAACCCACTTAGAGATGTGGTAGGCATAGGTCCACATACATCTGAGTGTATTAGCTCTAGAGAACCCTTAGTCTTTGTTTCACTTTTCGGAAAGGGATTCTTGATATTCTTCCCTTTCTTGCATCCTTTACATGAGCCATCATGATCAACCTTCAAGTTTGGCAAACCTATAACCATCTTACTCACATATGGTAAAGCTTTATAGTTAATGTGAGCTAGTCTTCTATGCCATAGCTCACTGGGACTAGAAACTTCATGAGCAAGGGCAGATTCTGGATGACCCTTGAGTTTATAAAGTCCTCCTTCTTCTTCACCAATGACAATTGCATCTTTGATTGATTTTCCTTTGGTCCACATGAGTACTTGACCATCTATGAAGGCTACTCTAAAGCCTTTCTTGTCTAGTGCAGAGATAGAAAGTAGATTCTTCTTTAAACCTGGGACATATAAAATTTCTTTCATCTTCAAAGGTGTTCCTGAATCAAGCTTGTAGCTTGCTTCACCAATTCCCTTGATGGGATATTGATAATCATCTCCTAGAGATACCTTCTGTGGTGAAGACTTCTCTTCAATCTTGGAGAGAGTTTCCTTATGACCTGTCATGTGCTTTGAAGCACCACTGTCAATGAGCCAAGTGCCTTCACCAGGGGACACAGATCCAGAGAGAGCAGAAAATAGTACATATTCTTCTGGTTCTTCTTTCTTTACTTTAGATCTTTTCTTTTGAGGCCTTTCCTCCACTTCTTCTTCTTCTTCTTCTTCTTCTTCACTGTCATCTTCTGCCATATGAGCATGATGTCTTTTGTGAACAAACCTTTTCTTCTTCTTCTCTGGTAGGGTACAGTCTCTGGCATAGTGTCCTAGCTTGAGACAATTGAAGCATTGGACTGTGGAGATGTCTCCCCCTTTCTTTTTGAATCTATGAGAGGGTTGAGGCCTTTTGTGGTTCACTTTCTTGAAGTAGCCTCTCTTTCCTCTTTTGGTGTGGGTGGCCAAAGCTTGGTCATCCTCTTTGAGAAGTGCTTCTCTGTTGGCAACCCTAGCCTCCTCTTGAACACAATCTTCCCATACTACATCAAACTTCATACTTTCTTTTCTGGCACACATAGTTTGAATGAATGACTCCCAAGGTCTAGTGAGACCATTTAGAGCTGTCATCACAAGTTCATCTTCATCAAGAGTATCACCAATGGCATCTAGTTGTTCTTTGATTAGGGAGACTCTTGAGAAGTAGTCTTGAATGGATTCTCCTTTGTGCATCTTGGTACTTTTCAACTGAGTCCTTAGATTCATCTTCCTGTTGATGTTCTTTCCTTCATACATTCTTCCTAGGGCATCATACATTTCCTTTGGAGTCTTCTTGGAAGACACTTGGGGAATCAAGTGGTCTTTAATGGAATCAGCTATGATTCTCTTTGCCCTAATCAGGTCCTTCCTGTGTTTTTCTTTGGCTTCATCATCTTCTGGTTCTGCAACTTCCTCCTTGATATAATGAGCAAGATCATTCTCCTCAAGAATGAGACCAATTCTGTATTTCCATGCCCGGAAATTCTCTATGCCTTCTAGCTTGTCTTCAAGCTTAGTATTTGGAGCCATCTTCTCTTGGGGGAGTCCAAGAGACAGAGCAGACTTACCTGGGAAGTTACTTTTCACTTTTCCGGAATCTGGAACAGAATTTTATCGCACTTTTGGTAGAATTAGGGTTTGACTTTCCCGGAGTTCTATCCAACCAAAAAGTTCGATCTATAGCTCAAAAGAATGCTCTTGAGAAGATCTATCCAGCCATGTAATCAAAAATCAAAAATTACAACTTTTTTCTGAAACCAAAATCTGACGTATCGCACTTTTGGTAGAATTAGGGTTTGACTTTCCCGAAGTTCTACCCAACCAAAAAGTTCGATCTATGGCTCAAAAGAAAGGTATTGATGAGAGCTATCCAGCCATGCAACCAAAAATCAATAATACCAACTTTGGGCTGAAAACCCTAACTTCACCAAAGAGAGAGAAAGAGGTATTCTTACCTTGTGAAAGATGTCCTATTCAGTCTAGCTCTGATACCATGTTAAGTTTAAACCAAATAGACAAACAAGATCTCTGAAAGAAACACAATCACAAGATAGACACACAATATACCCTGGGAAACCCTCATGGGGTAGAAAACCCAGCAAAGCTTTCCTCAATAAGATGATCAACCAAAATACAAGATGTGCTCCTTCTCCTTGACTCCTTAGCAGATCTCCTCAACTAGTGCGCACTCTTCCACAAGTGAGTGAATGATCTAATGAGGAGTTCACCTCCTCTATTTATACTTGACTCCCAACTGACTAAAAGACTAATGGGGCCGACCTCACCTGGAGAAGTCTAATAACCCCTAAAATATAACTTCCGGGCCGACCCACACATGGTGGGTCTAATAACCCTAGTTAATACAAACCCCTGGAGGAATAAACATCTCCAGATACATGATAGGGTTACCTCGGAGGAATGAACCATCTCCGGAATAATAAAGTACAAATATAATATTCTTTGAAGTTACAATATTCAACACCCCTAGTGTAGCAAGCATCCTGAACCGATCACCTCCAACAGGGGCCACTGCATCAACATCTAGTAATGCTCCCCCTCAACTCCGTTACAATGGGGGTAGAGGACCACAAACCTGCACCGCTGGACCCACAACCTAGACCACCCCATCGACTCCAAAGATGGAGAAGAATCCCCCAACAATCCGTATTCCCCCCAAGTGCTCTTTGTGCAACGATATAGGCCATGCTACCCATCAATGTCGACAATTACCAGCACTACATGAACACATGCAAATGTTAGATGACGATGCTAACATCCCAGTTGTTAAGCTTGACCTTCCCCCACAACCTCATGATAAATCATTGCATACCAAACACCCTTGTGCAATATGCGGTATTTATGGCCATTACTCACATCACTGCCCTGATCTCCCAAATTATAGAGCAACCCTCTATGAACTGAATAATGCCGACCTAGAGACATCCCCTCCTCTTATTGAGGAAATTCATCCCCCACCATCTTCCTCCTCAGAAGAGATTAACACAATTTACATGGTTTCCACTAGAGACCCCTTTGTCCGATCGACCCCTTCCACTGATCTCTCTGACCCACATGTTCGACCTTTTCAAATCAACGAGGAAACCACATGTCCACAGCATGGGAGCAACCCCAAAACCTTGCCTACTCATCATCATCATCATTCTCGTCAGCGATATTGGGGGCATCCACCCCACAAGGGGAATCCCCCATCATCATATCATCACTTCAGTATGCCACCACGACCCACAACCTCATGGTACACCCCCCCGCTAGCAATTGGTCAATGCCATGTTGATCCCTCTCTAAGACATCATCTGCACCTCATTGACACCTCTGATTTAGGGGGCATAATAGATTACCTCGACCTTGGGATAGGGGGCATGATCAATCATTTTGAACCTTCCCCATCACACCTATCTCAGTGTTTCAATGATCCCATTGTTCAAACCAACACATATGTGATCCACAATCACAAACCCCATGCACATAGCATGGGGGCAGGTCATTAACCCTGCTCACTTTTTCACATGCGTGATCTCAACCATTTTTGAGGTCATGTGTCACTTGTATATTTGATTTGATTTGATACACCCAGTATTATTCCCCCACGGGTCTTCATTTCTCCCCACCACTGCATCCCTGGCTTGGTGGGCTCACCTTTATTTGTAGCCATTTTTTAACCTAGTTTTTTCCTTTGACCATTCCGGAGTCATTATGACCTATGTTTTTCGCACTATTTGCATCGCCGGATTCATATTTCCACGCTTGTGATGATGCTTGAGATCACTTCTCGCTCTCACCACTAGATTTTTCGGACATCTTTTCACATGTCCATCGTCACCTCAGTTTGCGTGCCACATCGGCCATTACCCATTTTTTACGTTCTTTATATTTCCGGATTCAGTTTTCCATGCTCGTGATGATGCTTGAGATCTTTTCTCGCCCTCACTAGTAGAAATTTTTTGACATTTTTCCCCAATACCTTGCTGCCTCATTTTGCGTGCCACATCAACCGTTGTCGGATTTTACAGAACTATTTCATGAGCCCAACACACCATCCATACTGCAATTAAAGCATTGTTTTTCCATCATTCATCAACTCGCAAGGAGGCCCCATCAGTGTTCCCCACCCACCGTTGTTCTTGGATCACATCCTTGTCCCTCGATTGAACACTTCCTCCTTGCTTAGCCACTACTTTTGTTCGGTATAATTTTATCCCTTTTTCTGGCCGAGCAATTCTTTTACGAAAAAGGCACTTAGGGAGATTCTGTTAAGCTCTTTTCTAACTCCTAAAAGAATGAAAATATCGCCAAGCAATATTGCTTCCTTTCATGCTCGTTAAATGTATTTGAAAGGGCATCTACCTCGTATAAGTTTACCCCTTTTCCGGACCTTGTAGACTAATTACGAAAAAGGAATACTCTAGTCACATCAACTAGAAGAGTTCTCCATTTTCCTCATTTTATGCTTTTTTGGGCCTTGGAGACTAACATACGAAAAAGAACACCAGTGGAGTCTACTTACCACTTTCAGACTCTCTAAAATTGAAAGCAACCACGAGCAATCACCGTCATGGGCTCGTATAAATCCACACGACGGTACTTCTCCACCAGTTCAAAGTCTTCTTATCGCTTTCAGACTCCTTAAAAATGAAATCACTCATGAGCATGAACAGTCCTGGGCTCGCACAAATCCACAGGAAACTCCCATTTTGTGAGCACACTTTTATCCCTTCTTGGAGATCATTAAAACCATGAATAAGGCCCCAACAGTACCTCTCAGCACCACAACAGATCCTATCTACTCACATGGAAGCTTCCCCATTTTGGTCACCTTTGTTCAAGAGTATTCTGCAATATGTCACCTTGAGTCTCCCGATATCATCCATCAGCTTGTCCCCCAAAGTCACTCTAGTCTGCAGTACTTACCCCTGATCCCTTAAAAGCTATGATCCCCATACCTAAAGTTAATTTCATATCCTCCCAGGTCAACCATGTCATCATAATCTGAACAAAGGAAGTTTGATTCTCGCCACTCTAAAACACAAAGCTATTTCCCATCTCCACGGTATGTCAATCCCACTATCAGTACTATCCCTTCTTGGTTGTACACCTCACGCTCCTATCAAGGAAACATCATTGCCTTGGTAGTTTCAAGGTCTCCCTCTGTCGATGCCAACCAATCTATTCCAGAGGATAGACCCAGAGGTCCCTTTGCCTTGGACTCATCACCATTAGTGGTGAGTGCCTATGGATCATTTTGAAAGGAGTCCTTAGTGCCTCTCCAAATGATTGTTTCTCACATGCTCGACATCAACACCTTGATCGCATCGTTGAGATTCATACAGGGTACAGATCCTTTCAGTTATTAATCGAAGACCCAGGATGTCACTTGACTCTATCACATTTGTGAGTCTACTTTAGAAACAACCATCTATATGTTCCTTTGGATATCTGGGTTGCGCTTGGCGACAGTATTTGGAAGTACCCCATTTTTATACTCCCTCAAGTATACAGTTCCATATACTTTTCAGAAGTAGACTCACAGTTATTGAGTCCCTACAATTGTTGGATACCTTCAGATTCAGCAGTTCCTCAACCCTTCTGACACCTTATTCAAAACGATTGTTGCTCTTTTCTAGTGTATCAGTTCTTTAGATCAGTCATGGTATGACCATGAGTATGTCCCAGCATTGTGTCCCCTCTGGACCATTATGATGTACACAGCCGGTTTATATGTATTGATCAGGTCCCCTTTTTGGGCCTTATTGTTATTTTTATGTCTTGATACGAGCATGGGTATGCCCGCCTCGTCCATTATCAGAGATTATTCCTCATTCACTTTGAGGACATGTGTCTTTAGTTTGTGCAGCTTGCATGGGCCCGTTGTTCCAATCTCCAATCGGTCTCTTCTCTCCTCCAAACCCCAGGAACAAGACAAAGAAAACTATGATGTATATCGGCCATACTATGAGCTCCTTCCCTCACACATCAGTGAGCAATCTGTTAACACCCAAAAAGTGCTCACTAGCTCATTTCCCTATGCACATGACCCTTTTGTCCATTTTTCCTACCCTTTTTGCCTCTAAAACCTTCAAAAGGTCACCAAAAAGACCATAATACACCTTTTCCCCCTCAAAATATGTATTTTTCCTCAAAAACCCTCAAAAAGGGTCCAAAATTCCCAAAAATCAATTAGAAGGGAATAATATTCAAAAAATATTCAAAAAATGAAAAAGAGGGAAAAAGAAACCTAAACCATTTTAGCAATACCATTGGTTTCCTCAAGCCATGGTTGTATTTCTTGTCACCAAAAAACTATAAAAAGGTGATAGGGGCTCCTCACTATTCACTCCAAATTCATCCCATCCTCACGCTACCAAAATACCTCTTGAGCTTTTTCCCGACCATTGCAGGATCTTGGAGAAGAGAAACCATTGGAAGATTGGAGCATCTCAACATTGCAACTGCCCCAACTCAACAATCCTCACCATTGAGGTATTATTTTGCAAGCCATTGCTTTCCCATCAATAGAAAAATTTCAAATTCTTTATTTCTTGTTTATCTTATGGATCTCATTGTTTATTGTTCTTAAATCTAGTTTTTATTTCCTTGCACATGTTAGATTAGATTTACTATTATTTACATTTGTTTTTTACTTTTACATTGAGACTGCTGCTACAAGTTAGCAGGTGCTCTTTAGCACATGCTTGGTTGAAAAACCAAGCAATAGTGTTGCATGGAAGTGTAACTAGGAGGGCCTGGCAAGAAGAAGGAGAGGTGAAGGAACGACGAGCACATGGCTGAAGGAAGGTGCACTGGATAGGGTTAGAGTAGGTTAGGTCAATGTCATGTAATTTTTAAATAAAAACATTAATTTTAAACTATAATTTTAAAATTTTAAATAAATATATTTCAAATAATAATATTGGAAAATTTAAAAATGTAGCTTTAATATGGTGCACTACAATGATAGTTGATCGAGACATTGGTTTCACGAAAGTATGCATTTATAGAATTAATACTAAACTATGTGAATATTAGTTCATAGTAGAAGGAAGATCTTGTTTTTGAAATGATACAATCCTATGATTGGGGATTGATATGTTAAAATTACCTTCACCTTAGTAAGGACTAGGTTACTCTATTTTGGAATCCACTCCAGTTATAAAGATTTAATTAAAACCCGTCAAGACCCTTTATGGTTAAAAGTAAATATCCTATTATTAAATGGAAATTTTAATTAATAGAATGACGTATGGCTCTAGGAAGACTAGTTCATTAAGAGTTGTTGTTCTAATGGCTCAGTAGTAAGGGGTTATAATGTGTACCTCCTTACATAATAGATCTTTTAAGTAGACACATTGAATAAATCAATTGGTTGTTTTTATTTTTATTTTAAACTGCCAACGACTTGGAGTAACGTTGTCTCTTAAGCTTGATTATTTGTGGATAAATAGAAGATAAACGATATAATTGATCACTATATACATGAATATTATGTACTATACATTTAAATTACTTGAGACGACTCTACCCAATGATGATTAAGTTATGGTTAAATATTGAGGTTGCAAATGGTAAGTAAATTAAATAGTTTTGCACATAACTTTTAAAGGCATGATCTCTATTGTATTGCATACTAAACTTTTACATGACAAACCATTGTGAAAGGGATTTATATGTTCTTAGAACTAAGAACACAATTGATGGTTATAGTATTATGAAATAATGATCCAATTATCAAAGTGACTAACACATGGAATTGTTTGAATGAGTGTAGTTATTAGATCTATTGTATAATAGTGAACTATGCTTAATAAAATAGAAGTGAGGATTTTGGATACTACTCATGTTAGTTTATCAATGCTATTTAATTTTAATTGCTAAGAAATACACGAACTTTAATTTGTTGAGATATGATTGTGGATAGTGAATAAATGAAATAATAGTGTCCACAACCTTATGAGCATATGACCTTGTGGTTAGGTTAAACATTAACCTCGAGAAGATAGTCATATAGCCTTTTATTTATTTTATGCTCACCCAAGGGGATATTTTCTATATATTAAACTAGAAACAATTAATGGTTGTAAATTAAAATAGTTGCAAAATCCACATGTCAACATGTGGCATGTAAACTTTGGTGTTGGAGTTACATGAAGGCTTAGTTAGAAGGAGATCTTGAAGGAGATAGAGGGATAATCAAATTGAAGAATAAATAGCTTAAATCAATATAGGTTCTAATCGAGGAGATAAGAATTTGGCAAATGGTTAGATGAAAAACTTGTATTAAATGGTAAAATCATCATAACACTTAGGAAGAGTAAATATTAATACAAAACGTATTAACTATAACTAATAAAAGACATAAGGACATGGGAGGATGTCTCCAATTTGGTAGTGACTCCTATTTTATATAGTAATGACCTTGGGTACAAATGAGAGCTATGTAAAAAGAATTAACAAAATACCATATAAGCATGAAAAAATAATTCTATAGAAATCATAACCATATTAGATATATTTGATGCAATGACGAAGTTTCCCGAAGGGAAGGTGTATGTAACACCCCATATTTTGACTAGTCATGCTTTTTAGTTAGACCTACTACACTTTATTTGCTTATTTTATGTTGGAATCATCTAGACTGAGTAAACTATATTTTTGGTACATTAGACCTGATTATATATATATATATATATATAATAATGAGGGGTATATGTTAGTATACATATGTTGTTGCATGGAGTCCATATATGTTCTAAATGGAGTAAGAAGATATACTAAATATATGTAGTGATAATCACAATGAATGACAACATGTAGCTACCAAATTAATGTGAAGTTAGTGTCTATTTCGATATTGCACTAAAATTGGTTGGTAGAAAGAGAAAGATAGCATCAATTACTAACCTATAACCGACCCAAGGAAAGCAAATAAACATAAAAAAAATATAAATTTATTATAAATTTGCATCATTGAGATAAAGATTAACATCACTAGAAGCAAATGTGAAAACTATAGCAACATGGACCAAGTTAAGGTCCAGTGGGACAATTATAGCCCAGGGTCTCCTACCTGGGAGGACGCAGAGACCATGCGTCGAGGATTTCCCTCACTATTTAGACCATAAATTCGGGACGAAGTTTCCCGAAGGGTGGGTGTATGTAACACCCCATATTTTGATTAGGCATATTTATCAGTTAGACACACTATACTTTATTTGCTTATTATCTGTTGAATTGAGCTCGACTGAGCAAACTTTATTATGACATGATGGACTCGAGTATAGGATGTTACTATGTTTAATGATGCTACTATGATTATGAATTTACTATGTTTATGCGGTTATGATGTCATGATTATCATAGGATTCCTTGATGTACGATTACAATATATGTTTATGTGATTTTGTTAATAATATGTGAAATATATGATGCGGTACGTGGATACCATCTTATGATGTGAATTATTAAAGTATTATATGTCTCATGCATCTGAGATGAACTAAAAGTATTACATGAAATAAAATGATGTTGATAATATGGATCAATTGGTGATCGATGGGAAATGCTTTCTATAAAATGTGTATTTTGCGAAATACTAACCTATAGGACACAAGGGCTATGGGAAAGCCAGATACTTAATCTGATATATGAGATAAGAAATTTTCATACGATAAACCTGGGCAACCAAAATTGATGCTACGATGACACAAACCGATAATCTCGATAGCAGCAAAGTATGAGTTGATAAGGGTGTAGACCCAGTATGTTGAGAGGGATGGATGTATTGCCCACCCTATGTTTCTATGATACCCAAGGTTGTGGGAGGGTCTTGCTGAGACACGCTCCCCAAGTTGTTGTGATGACGATGGTCGGATTCCTGCTAGGAGAGGCTAGGTCCATTGTTCAGCCGATGCTATCACTCTTAGGTTCTTATGTGGTCAGGTCTGTGAATCCGATATCCACTTGTGTACTAGCAGAGGAAGGATAAGGAGGATGCGGACGTAGGATAGGATGGGAGGATATGCTAGTTAGTATTGTTGAGGGTTGGATATTCCTTCATCTTGAGTTAGTGGGAGTAGATTACCTTCCTTGTACTCGATTGATTAAACCAATGTAAAAATAAATATAATGATATGAAATATTAAAGGGATAATTGTTAAATAATTGAGAATGTTAAAGTCAAAGTAATTATACTGTATATATATGATTTCTCTTTCTGCATGGTGGGAATACTATTATTAGTTAGAAGGTATTCATAGGTGGGATGGGGTTTGCTTATAGTACATATCCGACCTGTGCATACGCTGGCCATGCATGCACACCTTGTACATGTACAATAGCACTGGTTTATAACATACTTGTCACGCTTGAATAGTAGTATAAATGTCGTAGATAACTCAGTTAAGGATACATCAATCAATTTAGGCAATGAATGGTTAGCTTGTCAATGTGTAAATAAGTGAATTAGTCTTTATATGAAAACATTGTAATAAGCAATTAAGACAAGTGTCGTCAGTTAGCATTGTCATACGAGAATTGTTGTGAATAGGGTATTGGTACTGTCTAATTAATTAGTAAGATTGTTTAAGCCTTCAAGAGTGGTTTGTTTATATAAGAACAAGGATACTATGTTGATGTTAGGGTACTCATGTGATAAACAAATAATTAAAAATATTGTTATTAATTCACCATTTATTATTGTTAAATGGTAATTTAATTATTATTATTACTTAATTAATAATATTCTAATAATATTAATATCCATGTTGTAACAATTACAATATAAGTAAAATTTAAAATATTGATTAATAAATTATTAGTGTGTGATTATTTCCATTTCAAAAGTTAGACATAATAGGATAATAATTATTGAATGGATGTAATGTGATGGAACGGGTTTTAAATATTATGTATTCATTCAATATGAGTATTAGACTTTAAATTACAAGATAAGTTATCTTGTCTAATAGGTTTCTTTGGTAAACCATTAAGACACACCTTGTCCAAATTGAAAAGGTCAACTAGTATATATATTATATTATTATTTTATCCTAATAACACTAAATACAAAGGTGGTGAATAGACTAATAGTTGTTAGACTATGTCTCGAATAGAGAACCCTTAGGTAATAATTCCTACCATAATAAATACTTACAATCAACAATTAAAGTCCAATAAATTTATCGTGAGTATATTTAATTGTTAGGTACATTGAGTGTGAAAATATATTTTTATAATGTAACTTATATGAATGAACTAAGTGAGGGGATTGAATGATTGAGGGGCTTGAGAGAAGGAATTTGGGGCGGAGTAGGCTCGAAGTCTTCTCGAGGAAGGAAAGGTATATAGAGAAGAGTGGGAGGGAGAAAGGGGGGTTGGATTTTTGGGAGATTATATTGGGAGAAAATTTGAAGGTAACAAGGGACAGTTCTAAGTGGAGAAAGGATTTGAGATCAAAGGAAATACTGCTCTCAGGATTATCGGTTTGTGAGCTCGGGGGCTTGGAAATCCTTTGATTTCCAAGGGCCAGCAAGATAATAGCTGGTCGGCAGGGTGGACACATCATTTTGGTTGGCTGAAGGCATAGATACAGAACCTACTACAATCTACCATCTACTAGCATCAGGTATTCTTCTTGTTATTTATTTGATTATTTGTAATCTAACTTATGCTGAAACATACATGAAAGAAAATCCTAATATTTTAGTTATTTTTACATCTGTATGTATGATTGTTAATGACCCTGAAAATAAGAAAATGCATATACTTGAATAGAACTTATTAGAAAATTTCATTGGAACATCATATAATTTATCAGAAATTAAATTGAAACAGTATAGTAAATTTCATTTAAACAACATAGAATTTTTATTGGAAATTTACTGAAACTAGCTTAGGGTAAGCTTAATACATAGAAAAGTAAGTGAGAAAATTGACTTAGTGCTCTATTGTAAAAAACAAAGCACTACACCTTATCTTTTCCATGTCTTGTTTTTGTTTTCTCCTATTTTTTCACTTTCTCCCTAGAAGTTTAACCATAGTATTTGGACCTTTTTATGTCTAGTTTATATTTATTATTTACATAATGCATTTTCTAGTTAATAAATTAAATTTGGCTCATTTTTATTAAAATATTCCTTTAAGTCTTCAAATACGCGATTTCACATCATTTTCTAACTCATTTTATGAAGACTTATTAATATTTTACTAGCTTTTGTGATTTGACACATTCCGGTAGCATAATCGATAGAGGCTATACGGACTGGTGCTACCTGTCACGTACCCTAATTGCTGAAAAAACAATTTATGCTGAAAAACCTTGTGTTAACTTTTATTATAAAGTTTTATATTTTGGACAAGTGTCTAAGGATGATTGTAATTTGCACAATATTTTATTATTTAATAAATAAAATAGGAGACAAACACCTAAGGGGACTGTTGAAAGAGTGGTTACTGATCCACTAGGTGGAATGGAATCTGGGGTAGAAGGAAATGGACAAGTGGCAGCATCATGATGCAACTAACTAGCTATTGGTATGGGACAACTCCCTTAAAATGTGGTCTTAGTGCCCTTAAAGATGGGACTGGAGCTTGAGGCTCATTTATTCTAAACTGACCACTAAAAGACCTAGGTAGTCTATATATTATCCATCAGATTATGAACTGAGGTTCATCACTTTTCTTGAAGAGGAGACTTACCTTGAGGTTTTGTTGTTTGCACTCAAGAGATCTGACGAGGGGATAGGCTAGGGTTGATCATGTTGTGAGTCTGCCAAAACTCTTAGTGAGTTCAGGAGTTTGTTGTTGAGTGGAGAAGGCATTTTACAGGAGGTTGATACCGAGTGGAGAAGGTATTTTGAGTGCCTTGCTTCTACACAGTTTTCCGCCCACTTACTGGATCAGTAATCAGGCTTGGGGGTTCACTAGAAGTCAGCAGTTGAGCTGCTTCTTCTGAAGCAGGTTGGGAGAAACAGGCCTCCTTGGGTGTTTGTTGCCCTATCATCAGTTACAGGTTCTATTGTCTTATATATTTTATTTTATTTTAAAAGTTCTGCTATCTAATTCTGTATATTTATAGTTCTATCGTTTATTTAACTTCTATTGTTTATTTTATGATTTATTTCAGTTTCCTGTTTAACTTTATAATTCTGCATAAATTGAAATGATTGAATAAAATAGTCTCTGTATTTTTCCCCATGCAAAAAGGAACAGCATCGTACTCCAGTACATAAACAGATTAAGGTAGATAGATATGATAGGAAAACTGCAATGATGATGGAAGTACCATTTTATATGTCTAATAAATTTTTTGTTGATATTAATTAATATTATCTATTGCATTGTATTCATAGTACTAACCTTATTTCTATTCTTTTTCATCAAAACAATAAATCTATTTCATAGAAATAACAGAGTTTATATTAGATAGAGAAATCATATCTGTTCTTTACATTTTTGTTTTCCATATGTTTAGTATCAAAAGAACACTGTTATATATTTATTTCCTTAAAACCCCACCTGTTTATTTCTATACAACATTATAGGAAACAAAAGTATTCATATTCTTTTATCAATACTCACACATCACTGCAGTTTTATTTATATAGTTTGTTAGTCCAAAAGCCTTTCATTCATTACACAATACCCTAGTTTTATTTCTTATAACAAAGACATCATCACATATGATTTATTTCATATCGTAACCCTACAGACGAAGCAAAACCATTTCACTACAGTTCACATATCTTTCGTTTTCACACAGAATTATTTTCCAATAGATCTGTAGTACATTTTAGTATTGTTTCCAGGTCTACATGTATTACATGAGCTTAGTACCAAATAGGATATCTCTAAAACGAAATAGTAGACATGAGCTTAGTACCAAGATCTCTTCAAAGAGTAACTTAGACCAAACATAGAGTATCATGTTATTTATTTCCATTTTCGACATAGATGAAGACTCGAAAGCATATCATTAGTTAAAATCAAACCAGACGCATCATACATTTCTTACATTTCAAAACTTAACCCTCGAACTCTTAATCGACATTGCCGAGAATTTTTCCTTAAACTTCAAACACAGAAACTGTATTGAAAACGAAGTGTATTACTTTTAAAACCGAGAAAAATATTGTACTATACAACAGTGGTATTCACAAAATAGTACAACCTTTTCCCAGTAGGTCGAGGCATCACCTTTCAAAAACCCTTAAGCTTTTAAACCCTACTCTACAGTTTTACAATCTCTTGGATTTAAAACACAAACTACACAGCTCATCATACTTTCAGCCGTCATCCTCATCTACACAGGGTTTCAAAGCACCAACGAGGATTACCGGTTGGTATAGCTAATGTCCAACCTCAATGTTCAAACCTGGAGGAGCCATTGTATCCTTTCACCTGCAAAAGCATTTCGGCGTGGTTAAAAACAAGACCTACAATAGAAATGAAAAACATTTTGTTTAACCCTTGAACATTCGTGAATTTAAAATGCAGAGAGCTTCGATACATTACCTTACAGGTTCACGTGACAACTTTTAAAATGCCAATACAGGCTCAGCTGCAACCATTTCCTACCTCGCCGAATACTAGAGCCATCACTAAACTTTCAACTGATTAGGGTATCGAAACCCAGCAAGAAAACCAAGCTAAAACTGCAGAACTTTGACAGTTCCTCGTTGTACAAGGCACTGGAGGAATCAACTTTAAAACTATCAAGATCACGGGTTCAAAACCCAGTAGCAACACTCCCTTACAGTTGAAGTTGAACCCGACAAACCCTCGACCGGTCGGCCAGTTGTAGAGCCACGACCACCGTTGCAAAGAATCACAAATAAACACGATGATCGAGACATAGGAAGGTTAACCAAAACCCTTACCACACTGCCAAGATCAACGGTGTAGATCTTTGGGTAGAATCACGAAGCAACAAGTCATCTACCACATTAATGGTGTGATCATTGCTTTTGCCACAACGGAGCCATGGTGCAGCCAGTTCACAAACCAGTAAACACGTATACCCACACATCATCGCAAGTTCGAGTTTGTTAACATGGTGTTAGTACTTGTTCGAGCACACTAATCCATCCATGTCGAAACTCCATTACCTCAGCATTGATTACAAAGGTGGTGTATTAAATCTGCCAACCCGTGGCATACAACGATTTCACCTTAGTATTTAAACCCTGCATTTAATATGATCATGATGTATCACCTTGTTAGTATTTGTAGAAGTTTCACATAGTGTAAGTACATATAGTATTACAAGTTCAAAGGGCTTCGATAAAGTTTGCATGACATCGTGGTTTTGTATAGTAGCATATAGTTTTCTAGTACACTAGGGTAGTAGAGTGTTACATGGAATAACACTATTACCATTAACATATATATATATATATATATATATATATATTGTATTATTTGTTTTCAAAAAGTTTAATAATATTCCAATAATGTAATTGCAATTTAATCATAGAATTAGGCTACCACATACGTATTTATATGCTAATGTATAGTGAATTAGCCAACTTATAATTGGAACAATTTCAATCATTACTGAAGTAGCTTAGTGCACAAGCACAGTGTTAAAATAGCCATACACAGAATTTCTACATCTATCACACACATTGCATTATAGGAGTTGAATAAATCACAATTGCACTTATATCGTACAATAAACATAGATTAGAGACATCTGTGCTCAATTCCCAGTTTAACACAAATCAAGTATAGATGGTATAATAGGCTCACTATACCTTAATTTTTCATTAAAAAGAAATGCTTTAGCTAAGTTGTTTTAGGCTCAGAACTTTAAGTAATTTTGTATCGAAAGTATTTCCATTTCCATTATCAAGTATGCAAATTAAGATTTTGAAAATTAGATTATTGTCTAACCAAGCATTTGCAGGTTTGTACTTCTAATCTATACTTCGGGTTTGGAATCATTTCAGTGATGATGTTTCATGGAGATCACACCTGACAAACTTTAACGCTTTAGAATTCACAAGAGACGAAGAAGAACTTAGAAAAACAGTCCTAAGCCCCTTTTGGACACTTATGAAGTACTCTTTACCTGTAATCTGCGACAAAAGAATAGTTCACATGCTTTAGCACGAATGCTAAGTAAGCCTCGGGGCGTCCGAAGGAGCCCTTCATCATCAATAAAAGTACAATAGTTAGAAACAGTCAAAGAACTCATTTTTCTCACATTTTAAACAATGTCGATTAACAAAGTACAGCTGTGTTAACTTACAAACAGAAATCATAGACTTAATTTTGTTTATAAATGTAAACCTTGCATTGAAATATTCAGTAAGATATCTTTTATACAGTTGTACAAATTTATTTAATACAATTTCTATTTCCGCACTGTTAAAATAAACATTTATTATCATGTTGAAAAGTTTTAAATTTTTGTGATTTTTGGGGTGTTACACTGCCGGAACACTGAATCATGAAAATTGGTGGCTCGGCACTTGTCTCGAATCATACATATCTTTTAATGAAAGAATTTGCCTGCGATTTGTATCATAAGTGATTGTACATCTATCAAACTCATGATTAATAAGTTAGATTAAATTTAATATATGATGGGTTATTGTTAAATTTTCCCTAGTTTTATGATATTGTTGGATTTGACAGTTCAGGGAGATCTGTTCTTAGTTGGGTTTGAGCTCGTTCCAGAGGATTTTGGTTTAGCAGGTGTCCAACAACTGACAATATGAAGAAAAGTGGTAAGCTCTTCAAGGATGTAGGTTGGTATTTTTTAGTTGAAAGAATTACACATTACAATATTTAAGTCACCCCGTGATTTGCTCAGAATTACTCAGGTTCGTCCATCAAATTCCATAATTTGAAGTTTGAATTGACCAAGAGCTTAATTGCAGAGGAAAGGAGACTGCCTGTTGAATGGGATCGGTGGTTCAAAAAACATATGTTAAAGAGCCTTATCAAAATGGCTACTAGAGTCAAAAGTCATATAGATCACACAAGCCAGTCAATCTTCCATCATAGGTTGGTTAAGTTGTTGGTGTTAACCGAGCTCAAGAAGCAGAATCGTTCTTGGCAACAATTTCTATTTTGGTCAGGCTTTGAACTAGAAAATTATGAGGCTCAAGATGATAAGAAAAAATTGAATCAATAAAGAAGATACAAAGACTTATGTTCGTAAACAGAAAATTCCTCATATCAGATGCAAGATTCAAGGAGAACAAGGTACTTCCACAAGGAAGAGTGTTATAGGTCAAATATGAACTTCTCCATCCGTGATCACATTTATCTGTCGATCACACAAAAGGACAACTTGGATTGAAGAGCAAGATTGGCCTAGATGATGTATGGACTAGTCTTAACTCTTAGCAGCTGACAAAACATTGTTTTTACCTACATTTTGGCATGAACGCTACCCTACAGGAATAAGAGCAGCGTACATCTTCTAGTATACTTTACTTTTCCCTCAGTAGACTAGTGTACACCTGCTAGTATACTCTACTTTTCCTTCAGTAGACTAGCATATGCCTCAAAAAACCTTGCAAACGCTGGTTGTAAAGCATGAAAGTTGCATATTGTGCGCTACTCCACTTGAGGAAACTCGCGTACATCTTAAAATGTAATCAAAAATATATTAATTTGATGAATTGGGATTAGTTGAAGTTGGTTTGCAACTTCCCCAACTTCCCAATCAAACTACCTCTCGATCCAAACTGTCTACCTTGTCCCATAAATACAAGGGGGATGAATGAGAGAGAGGAGGAGAAACTATGCATTAAGGGTTGTTATGCTGGAGGAATTCCAAAGTTAGTGTGAAGAGACGGAGCCCAGAATCTGGTTGCACAAGCACTCTAAATGATCAGGTATAATTGTACTGGTTATTTGCTTTTGACAATAAAGGTTGAAATACCCTTCCTATCCCAATCAAATTTCTAATGGATTGTATATTTGTTTGGATTAAATGCTTGATTGTATTTGATGTTTAAATTGCATTTCAATTTCATCATTGTTGTATCAGTCAAGATACGCTAAGGAAGGTATCTTTTGTATTGCAAGTTCACCAAACGGAAGATCAAGTGGAGGATCGATCGAAGGAGCGAGTGAAAGCTAGGATCGAATCGTTAATAAGGTATGCCTTCAAGAATCTTGATCGGTTTCCTTTTGTAGAAGCCTATGTGATATGATCAATGTATTTACCTATCACCCCAGAAGTTGGTAGTGTCCCTCTCCTCGCTATAAGGTAGAAATCCTGAACAACAGACTGTCGACTCCGCTAGGGAGTAACCATGTGTTTCACTGCTCTAGGAGACTTAGTTTTGTTTTCCTTCCAGCCCATTTTTTAGTCTTTTTTGTTGTCTAAGAGGACTTGTAGGTTTGTGTTGCCTTCCCTATTTGCTTGATTCACATCAGTTGTTGGTTTGCAAAGCCTGTTTGTGCCCTTCTGAGGCATGTACGTTGGTCTTCCCTACTTTAAGTAGCATTTTTTACCTGATGTACCCTACTTTGTCTACTACACAGTAGAGTATTTTATCTGATGTACGTGCCTTTGTATACTACACAGTAGTGTATATTTCCTATTATACGTTGGTTTATGCACTGCACAGTAGGGTATTTTCCTGTAACTCTCTGTTTGCTGTGGGGATTTGATTTCCACTTGTTTGGTTTGATTTCCAACCTCTTGCGTTGCCTTATGAACTGATCGTTGAGGTTTGTAAGCCCTTTTTGAGTCTTGTTTGCCTCTCCTAAGTCCCTTAACCCATCTTTTCTTGCTTGAGTACTCTTTGAGGTGTCTTTCTTGTTTGTGACTCTTTTTGAAGACCGTGCACTATTCCTTGTTGGACATAGCTACATGCTTGTACCCTAGATGCTTGTTGCAGTCATACAAACCTTTGTTTGATAACATTTGTTGTTTGTGGCAACACTAGCATGCTTTGACGGTGTTTTGTCCTTTGATTTAGGGTTTGACCCCAAGTTGGATTCCTTAGGGTGTTTTCAAAATCTTTTTGAGTCTACACACTTTTTGATTGCTTTGTCAGTTTCGGTCCAAGTAAGTTGAAGTCCTTTAGTTTGCTTTCTTTCGAGTCTTTGTGATTGTAAGGTCATCTTTGGTTCACTTGCCTACCTTTTGCCTCGCTTAGTGTTTTCTTAGGGTTTTTTGTGCTTTGGAGCAACCTATGAGGTTTTCCTTTCCATTACAAGCATCTCTTATCCCTATTTTCTTTTCGCTTTGTTTCCAAGCCCAAAGTTTTTTCCTTTAAAAAAATTTGTAGGACAAGTCTTTGTCAAGTCATCGAGTTGACTGTTGTGAGACTTAGAGTTGCTTTTCCTTACTTACATTTCTCTTTTCGGTCTTACTTGCTTCCATTTTCGAGTTCTTTTTCTTTTACATATATCAGAAAAGGAAAAAAAATGAGTTTGGTAGTTTAAAGTAGTAAGACTTATGATCATTTCAAAGTAATGTAGTTTACTTTGTTTTAAATTTGAAAAGAAAATAAAAAGAGACTTGTTTTAGGTTTGCTTATCTTTAGTTTTGGAAAACAATGAATGAGAAAGTTTAGTGAAAGTTATTTACTTTTATGTACTTTCCATTTCAGTCACAACCACGCCACACACTTCACTACAACCTTTGAGTAAGAACAACCATTTAAAAAGAATAATTAATAAAATTTATTAGCAACTTTTCTTTCTAGGGATGTCACTACACCAACTAGATTAGGCTAGGGTTTCGGATTAGAACACACTTTAACTATCCGAAACCATTTTCATTACTCAATAATCGTAGTGAGACTGTTTTTAGGTAAACCCATTGACATCAAAGTTGTTCTGGAAGCTCCACTGAAACCGGAGTTAAGCACGAGGTCTTGCGAAGGTGAAATAGTGAGGATACCCCTTCACTTTTCATTCGGAGCATACACCAAGGATGGTTCGCGTATGGGGATCCTTTTGGATTTCAGGCTTAGATAACCTGCCCATGCATTCTAGTCTGACCTACGCCTATCCCCCAAAGCTTCTTTCGTGTTAATGGTAGCCTTAGTATATTGACTCTAGGGCTTCTTACACAGGTGGTAGTGAAAGGCTATTTTCATTGTACCTAGGACAGATACGGAAGGTAACCCTTTTCAGTGATCCCGAGAGCGCGGTTTGGTGATTCAAATGCTTGCACCCAGAGGACCTAAACTGGACGCTGTATAACTGTTCTTCGATGCTCTACTAGCTTGTTCTAGGCCCTGCTCATCCCATACTTTCTATTGAGAGTATTCATCATCCTTGTTTGCCTGGTTTTGGATACTTAGGATTTTGTAGTGGTGTGCTCTTTGTGCCTCTCGCCCTTAGTTTGCCTTAGATATTTTTGGCCCATTGAGTCGGAACTATTGATAGCATCCCGGTGAGCACCAATCAAGGGACCCTTGTTCAAGGGGATCCTTGTGCTTTTCCATTCATTGGGAACATTGGTACTCCCTTAATTGCTACCTTGAATCTTCTGAGATTCACTGTAGGGATACCGGTTTGGTTGTTTTCCACTCCGAATGCCTTGCATGATCCTGATGCTTCTCAAGTAAGCACCTCACATCAAGAGCATCAGAAACCTAAGCCCGCTTTGCCAGTAACATCTTCTCCTCTTCCTTCTACCTCATATGGTGAAAGTAGTAATACTAGTAACCAGCAGTCTAAAAGGAATAAACGAAGGAAGAATAGGAAGAAGATGCCAAAGCAAGGGGGAAGCCACCCAGCCTCTGGAGGTCATGCTGGGGGCACTTACCCAGCCTCTAGAGGTCATGCTGGGAAAAAACACTCAGTCACTGTGAATCATATTGAACCTATGCAACCAGCCTCTGGAGGTCATGCTAGGGGCACCCACCCAACCTCTGGAGGTCATGTTGGGGGGAAACTTTCAGTCACTACAAATCATACTAGAAGCATTTCTTCAACCACTGTTGGTCATATTAATGACAAGTCACCAGTTCCTGTGAGTCATACTGGAGACACTAAATCGGCCACTGCAAGTCATGCTGAGAACATTGACATTGTTGACAAAACTAATAAATAGAAGCTTAAGTTCCCTTGTAAGTTTTTCGAGGGAGACCATCTTACTCACCGATGCCTTGCTATTCTAGAGGTGCAAAGAGTGTGGTCCATAGTTCAAAATTCTTCTGATTCTGAGCAACTAGCCAATGCAAGTCATGTTGGGGGCAAGCTGTCAGCCAATGCTAGTCATGCTGAGAGTACTGTTATTGTTATGGAATCTAAGGTTATAGGATGCAATCCAAAGTTACCTTGTAAACTTTGTAAGGGATATCACCTTACTCACCAGTGCCCTGCTATTCCAGAGGTGCGGAGAGTGTGGTCCATGTCACCAGTGCCCTGCTGTTCCAGAGGTGCAGAGAGGGAGATCACCTTACTCTCCTCCTAAACTGTCTATAGATTCCCAACAGCCTAATCAACCTTTGGTTGATGAGGTGGTTGAACCAATGCAATCCTTGGTAAACCCCACTCTTCCTTTGGAGAGTGAAGTAATCGAATCGATGCAATCTTTGACCGATCCCATCAGTCCTTTGGAGACTGATGCGCCTATCCCTGAAGTCTTCTGCATTACCAGTTCGGATATCTATGAAAATGGGGGCACTGCATCTATGCCGAGTGAACCCCTACCAAGCTCTGGGATCATTTCCTTTGATTGGAATAGTCTAAGTGGGCCTCACCTTCCTTCTGCTACACCTTTCCAGATAAAGGTTGATATCGACAACCATGTGGTTCACCGATGTGTTGTAGATGAAGGAGCCTCTGTTAGTATCTTATCCCCTTATGCTTGGAGAGATTTAGGTTTTCCTAACCTTGTTCCAGCTGTTAATTGGTCGTTGACTTTCTATAAAAGACCTAGTGAACCATTGGGATTCATCCCTCAAGTACCCATTACTTTGGGTGGAAAAACAGTCTTACTTGATTTTATGGTTTTAAAGGACCCTATGGATTTTGATATGATCCTCGGGCATGATTACATATATTCTATGCAGGCTGTGGTGTCTACGCTCTTTCATGTGATGCATTTTCCTCACAATGAAAGCATTGTCACCATCGATCAACTTACATTTGTCAATTCCTCTTACTACCGAACTATAGACCAGGTATGTCCCCCGTCAGTAGACACTACTATGTCACAATCAAATTATGTGGCATATTGTTCCTTGAGTCCAATTTATACTAAGAATAAGCCTCTGAATTCACGCTTACCTTCTCGGGACTGGGTCCCGGCAATTGACCAAGTGATGACTCCATCTGAATGTTTAGATATTTGTTCCATCTGGGATAATATACTTCCTTATGATGAATTTTTCCTAGAGTCTATAATACAGTATGCCATTCATTTGGACATTGATCCACCTACGAGCATTCTTCCACCTTCACTTCGAGCTCGTTAAAAACAGTAAGGAAGTTACGAGAAGTCTTCCACCTTTCCTTTGAGCTCGCTAAAAATAGTAAGGAAGTTACGAGCATTCTTCCACCTTCACTTCGAGCTCGTTAAAAATAGTAAGGAAGTTACGAGCATTCTTCCACCTTTTCTTCGAGCTCGTTAAAAACAATAAGGAAGTTATGATCATTCTTCCACCTTTTCTTCGAGCTCGTTAAAAACAATAAGGAAGTTACAAGCATTCTTCCACCTTTTCTTCAAGCTCATTAAAAACAGTAAGGAAGCTATGAGCATTCTTCCATCTCTCCTTTGAGCTCGTTAAAAACAGTAAGGAGGTCACGAGTTTACTTTTTCGGGCTCGTTAAAATTTTACGAAAAAGATTTTTATGGAGTTCTCTCTAAGCTCTTGTTAGACTCTTTAAATATGACAAGATTGCCGAGCAGACTTTTCCTCTTCAAGCTCGTTAAAGGAATTGAAGGCCCATCTGCTTAAGTATAAGTTTAACCCTTTTTCGGACTTTTGCGGATTACTTACGAAAAAGGAATACTCTAGTCATTCGTGGCTAGAAGAGTTCTTCTTCCATTGTTTTATACTTTTTCGGGGGAGGAGACTAACTTTACGAAAAAGGACCTTTTGGAGCCTTCTTTAGTGTTTTTAGGCTCTCGAAACATGAAAACACCAGCGAGCACTCACCTACTTGGGCTCGATGTGAAATACACAGGAGGGTGTATAGAGGATTGTTTAAGTTTTTCAGACTATATAAACAGGAAAACACTGGCGAGCATATATCAACCCGGGCTCGATATTAAAATCCATGGGGGGGGTGCATGGAGGATTATTTAAGTTTTTCTGACTCCTTAAACAAGAAAACACCGGTGAGAAAGAAAAGATCTCAGCTTGATATTAAAATCCAGAGATCAGTACTATAGAGTATTCTTCTATCTCTTCTTCGAACCCTATAAACAGTGAAGAAAGTCATGAGTCTTCCTCCCATGGGCTTGTTAAACTCTTTACATGGTTGGATCTATTGAGTTTTCATTCTTTCTTGGACTCATTAAAACAACAAGAAAGGTATTCTTTTATCTAAAAAGAATAAGGGATAAGAAGGGTATATCACATCTTTCAGTTTCAAAGGCAGTTAAGTCAGTCCTATCCTTGAACACAACACCTATTTGAGTCCATCATTTCAGTTGGTTTTTCGTTTTTGACCTTAGGGTGAACCTGATCTCCGAGTTGTGTACTCCCCCGTTTTGTGATTCTTCCAACCATATGGAGGGTCTGCTAATGTCTCCTACATTGTAGGCTTATTTCACTTCTCCATCATCTTGAAAACTGCCTAAGTCACTTTGTGTCGTGATTACTGTTCAAGGATACAGCCTGTGTTGGCTATTCTGCAGTTCACCTTGACCTCATGTGTCGGCCATCCTAGTGTCATTCTTGTTACTTGTACTATTCCACATCAGCTCATACCTTTGAGTGTTCCTCGTGTTGGATGATGGAGGATGCATTAAGGCCTCCCTTCCAGTGGACTTCTTCCCATCGACATCAACTCATTTTTCTCTGGGAATGAAGTTTAGAGTTTTGGTTAGTACCTTGGGGATTGTATTCACTAGTGGCAATTTCCCTCGCTATTGAATAAGGGGAATACATCAATGCCTCTTATTCGACAGGTTCCTCAGGTGTTCGACTTCAATTCCACTTATTCACACTTGTTGGATCATACTAGTTACCTTGGGCCCCATTATCATTATCGATGGAAGCCCTCACGTTTGTTAACGGTATACATCAATGACCCGTAATCAAACGATACCTCCCATGTTCGACTTCAACTCATTTATTCACATGGTTAGGGTTTGTACCTTCGGTTTTTTGGATGAAGACCTTGGGATGTTGATAGCATTACCTCATTATGTTATCACCCAAGCTGTGCAAGACTGAGCCTCACTCATTTTGGCTCTTCATGAGACATAGATCCAGTTTGTTGTTATGGCTATGATCTCTCACTTTGACATAGATCCATGCTTGTATTTTAGTGACCATGCTATATATACATCTCTTAGTTATGTATCGGAGATCATGTTGTATCATGCTACACATCTATATGATTTCAAGATTCTAATTGCTCGCTAACCTTGATCATTATTTCAGGTACTTCTGTGACTTGGTTTTGCAGTTTCTTGCTCCTCCTCTGACTTGGAATTATAATGTATTTCGGCCATCATTTACCTCTGAACTCACACATTAGGGGGCATCTGTTATAGTTCAAATCTGCACTTCTCCATCCATGATCACATTTAGCTATCGATCACACAAAAGGACAACTTGGATTGAAAAGTAAGATTGGCCTCGATGATGTATGGACTAGACTTACCCCTCAGCAGCTGACAAAACACTGTTTTTACCTACATTTTGGCATGAATGCTGCCCTACAGGCATAATAGTAGCGTACACCTTCTAGTATACTCTACTTTTCCTTCAGTAGACTAGCATACACCTTCTAGTATACTCTACTTTTCCTTCAGTAGACTAGCGTACAGCTCAAAAAACCTTTCAAACACTGGTTGTAAAGCATGAAAGTTGCATATTGTGCGCTACTCCACTTGACGAAACTCATGTACATCTTGAAATGTAATAAAAAACATATTAATTTGACGAAATTGGGATTAGTTGAAGTTGGTTTACAACTTCCCCAACTTCCCAATCAAACTACCTCTCGATCCAAACTGCCTAACTTGTCCCATAAATACAAGGGGGATAGATGAGAGAGAGGAGGAGAAACTATGCATTAAGGGTTGTTATGCTGGAGGAATTCCAAAGTTAGTGTGAAGAGCAGGAGCCCAGAATCCTGTTGCACAAGCACTCTGAATGATCAGGTATAATTGTACTGGTTATTTGCTTTTGACAATAAAGGTTGAAATACCTTTCCTATCCCAATCAAATGTCTAATGGATTGTATATTTGTTTGGATTAAATACTTGATTGTATTTGATGTTTAAATTGCATTTCAATTTCATCATTGTTATATCAGTCAAGATACGCTAAGGAAGGTATCTTTTGTATTGCAAGTTCACCAAATGGAAGATCAAGTGGAGGATCGATTGAAGGAGCGAGCGAAAGCTAGGATCGAACATTGTTAATAAGGTATGCCTTCAAGAATCTTGATCTCTTTCCTTTTGTAGAAGCCTATGTGATATGATCAATGTATTTACCTATCACCCCAAAAGTTGGTAGTGTCCCTCTCCTCGCTATAAGGTAGAAATCCTAAACAACAAAGAGCAAAAGGGTATAACATGAAGTATAGTCAATAGAAGAAGGGTTCAATTAAAAGGATTAACTAGTTCTAGAACCAATTCAAGAGAATCAACAAGAAGAAGAACCTCTTGTGTCATGAGATGAAGCTACATCTGCCCCAGATACCCCCAATGACATCGAAGAAAAGATAATAGAAAAAGGTATGATTGAATATCCTTCTTCCAAAGTTGAAGTTCTAGTTACTTCCTCTTCAAAACCTCAAATTTATAAATGGAGGCCAAAAACCAGACCTAGAAATAGACTGAGAATGAATGTGAGAGTTGTTTTAGATCATAAATTTAAAAGGGATGTAATAACCATTGTTGAAGACTCTTCAAGCGAAGAGGATCTCACAATCAAGAATGTGGAGCAGACTCTAGCACAAGATTTAGAGGATATTGAAAAGAGAATTAAAAACCTTCCAGGGATGATTCAAGGAAATTATGAGGATAATTATGAGCAAACGATTCATAATTTTGAGATTGGTATGAGTTCAAAATCCATCAATCCGGAAACTCAAAAAAAAAATGCTAATGCACAGAAGATCTAGAGCAATTATTCAAATCTCAGGAAGATTTTATTATCGAAGAACAGGTTGAGGTTTCTCCAAGCTTAGATGAAGAAAACCCTATGCATCAAACACCAATGGAGACAATGTCAGAAATTGAAGTTCTTAAAAAGTCATTGCAACATTATAAGTCTCATAATGAATATCTCAATGATTCCAATGATAAACTAATGCATGCTAATAGAAGGTTGAGGGAAGACTTAGAAGAATTCAATGGTCATTATCAGGAGTTAATAACAGCTACAAAAGAGGTGTTGAAAAGAAAGAAGACTGTTCAACAACAAAATGAAGATTTAACAAAGAAAAATAAAGAACTTCTAGAAAAAGTCCAAGTAATGGAAGAAGAACATGTTCGATTGCAAAAGAGATCCCAGGGATTAGATGAAATTACTATGTTGGCTAAAGTAGCTCGTCATATCTAGATTAGTTAGACTTAAATCTCTCATCAAACATATGGAAATCAAATTTTGAAATGACTCATGTGATCCATCTTATTAAGATGAACAGGTGGCATAAACTATGATAAACTGGCATATGCTTGAGGAATTAGCTTTGTTATAGTTAGAATACAGTTATATATGTTAATCCTTTTTCTATTTTGAGCACATTCGATCCTTAAAATTTGGATTTGAAAACTGTTTTAAAACCCTTGTATGATTATAAATATGGAAACGAAGATAGTAGAGGGGTTTTTTGTTTTGGAAAAGGGTTAGGCGACATTAAGCTTGTTATGTAACATAGATGTATTGGTTCTTTGTAAGCTTATTTGGAGACTGTATTTCCTATATATCATGGCGATTCTCCCACTTATTATACATAGAAATTTAGGGGGGGTTCTTAAAAATTTCCCTAGCCTCCACGAAGCCATGGGTTCTAGAAGCCACTCAAAGTTTCTCTTTTTCCTTTTAAACTAACAGTTAGGCACTTTTTTCATAGGAAACACGCATCTTTGGAGAGTGATGCACCTTTTCCAAATGCATAAGGTGTCACCAACACGCTCTGTCGATGTGCAGAGCGCCTCACAATGAGTCTGCAACACTTTCTCAATGTTCAAGGCACGTCAAGGTGACAACAAAGGGAAAAAGGCATAACCACAACTCTTTCTTCAATCAATTTGGATTAAGTTCTTTAGGAATAAGGACAAACTAAGGACACATAACTAATGATGACGATATTTTGGTGTAACCAGACACTTAATTGATAAGGTATATATTTTTCCTCAATTTAATTAAATAGAATTTAAATGCATAAATTTTTGAAACAATGGTTATAGTACATGTATTTAGTAATTTGAGTGCTTACATATGTTTCCACACAAAGGATGGGGTAAATGGGATTATTGATGGCGCATAGGGGTTGACTGATGCTACAGTGATGTGGGTACATGACTAGGATGCAATATCTTGACATATTTATGAGGGCCCATTGAGGATTCCAAGACTTGATACAGATGTATAAATCGATAAACATATGTATATATAGTTTCATATGGAAATATTCATTATTTTATTAATCATAATCAATCTTTTCCAGAGTCATTTCATTTTATATTTTCAAGGTGTTGGAAGGCATGTTCATTCTTACTGGGGCATGACTAGGATGGATGCATAGACTCGAAGGCCGTGTACATAGACCCAAATCCCATACACACAATTTAGCTTTGACTAGGCCTAAGTAACTTTATCCATTAGGTTAAATTTTAAAAATATAATCACCTCGTAAATGTTTTACTAAAAGTTGTCTAACTTGATTGTAAATTTAATTAACAATATGCAATGCTAGATGAGGTATTTAAGGACCATTCTATGTAGGATTTTGACACTCCTCTGTGTGATAAGGGACCTAGTGCAGTTGAATGTGGTGGTGGTTATGGTCATAGGGGTGATTGGGGGCCTGATGCGACTGCATTGGTGGCAATTAAAATGGTCATCGGTGTGATGGGGGCGTTGGTGTAGGGGACAATGTTGGTGGATGTGGTCATGTGGCTAGTAGGGATACTAGCTTGAAGTTTTGATTTGTAGTATACGCAAACCTTGTATATATTAATTTTTTTTTTTATATATATATGGACTTCATAATAATTTGTTAGACTTTATGATAAATATTTTTTTATAATTTAGACTTTATACATGGACTTTGATTATTTTTTAATTTATGATAATCATGTGCAAATATCATTAGGATTAAATCAATCTACATTTTAATTGTAAATTATTATATGCAATCTTACACTTATTTAGTATGAGTTAGCATGTTATCTAGTATTGAAATCATACTTAAATGCATTAGGAAACCACATAATAAGAATACAACTTGAATATAAAATTACTAATAATTTGGAATGCACTTCACTTAAACAAGTTTGATTTGATGAAATTAAATATTTTAAAAGTTAGAAATACATTAAAGCATTTGTTTAGTTGGAATTTAAAGTTTAAATATTGGTGACCATTTCAAGTGATCAAAGTCAACCAAATTCACACCAACAATGATGATAATTTTAAACATAATATAAATGCACTAATTAAGTTCTTTTCAATTCAAATTATTGTGTCAATTTATATGATATTAGTCCCAATTATGTGATCACTTGAGTTCTTAAATTTATTCTTATTTCTTATCTTTACAGTGTTATTTTTATATATCTAATGAAGTTGTATCTTATCTTATTTTAAATGTTCATAATTCCAAATTTTAGAGTGAAAATAGATAATGCGTTGATGACATCAATTCTTTATACGAGATGATGGTGTGACCTTATATGTAATTTTTTTTTTTCATTATTTAAATGACAATTTACATTATGCACCAAGGAGCTATTATAAGTTTTGGTTATAAGGAAAATATAATGAGTGAATGACCTTATTCCCTTCTCTTCATATATAATTTAACTTTATAATTGATTTAATATAAATTCAACTTGATTGTTTATATGGTCCATAAGCCTCATTAAATTTTATCCATGGCTAATTAATAATGATATAATCCATCGATATTTATTAGCCTTTTCTATATTGATGGAATGTGCTATGATATTTTAGAGTTGTCCTTGAAGTTTTTCATAATCATGTGGGACACAATGAGGATAGGTTTAACCCACAAGGACACCACTAATATTTTCATATATTTCACCTTAAAAGATAAACAATGTTGGCTTCAAACATAATTCCATACCTATGTCAATTCTATATTACTCTATTTTGAATTGAGGTACCTTACCAATCACTATAAAAATATTTGTTCCCTATATTGTGTTTCTATAATTAATGTTTCTTTTGAAAGGATGCATCCAAATGAGTGAAAGGATTTAAGTTGCAAGAGATGGTCCCATAACATGATAAATTTGAAAGTTGGATCACATTATATGATAAATTGTTTAAAACATGGATAATAGATTGGGGTTCTTTTTATGCATGAGAATCATATTACAAAATAATAATGAAATAAATTTATAACATAAAAGATATGAAATTTAAATTTAAATATTTATATCTTTATTAATTATATTCATCTCAATTATTGTGTTCTTGGGGAGATTGCAGAGAGACAAACGAACAAAACCTATTGTCCCAATTATACTTCCATTTTAACTTCATGTCTCTCCATAAGAATACATTGCTGTAATTTCGAATTAATTTGACCTTGAGTTTTGGAATACATATTAATTCTTTCCCTGGGTCTAGATCAACTCCAAGTTTAGTGAACCATCCAATAAATGATTATCCCCTCGACCGGATATAGTGTTCCTCAAACTATAAAGAAGATTAATATATATAATGTGCCTAAAACTCTGAAGAATATTTGATAAGTCAAGATATATATTTATGACAATGTGATGATCACCAATATGATGATAAATTAAAACCATCATTCAATGTTATAATCATATTAAAATTTTCAATTATAATATGTTAGTCTCTTGTTTCTAAAAGTAGTATATCTAAGGATTGGGGGTAAAGATATTCCTTTCTAAAAATCCACCATAACGTATAAAAAACGGTTGGTCAATTCACTAACATCTTGAATGAAATATCGCATTTGGAAACTTGTGTAATAACATATAATTTCCCTAATATAATTTTTTCCCATATGTTTTCAATCCTTGACAAATTTAGTTTAGAGAAAAGGAAATGAGTAGTTTTTCATTTCTTCTAATTGATTTCAGTTTCATTAGGGATATAAAATATTGGGTAAGGTTCAAGATTTGAATTCCCTAGAGTTCAAGTATATGTCAAGTTAGTTATCATTATGGAGGGAATTGGCCATAATTTGGCCCTTTTTTTATTATAAATTATATTTAGGCCAGATATGGAGGAGCATAGCTAGTCCGTTATGATGAGGGGGTTTCATATCACCTTTTACTTGACCCAGTCCCATACACCATTTTCAAAAGAGAATCTAACAAAAACATAATCCAGAGAATTCCTTCCACATAATTTTGTTTAAGTCTATTAGCACTCTTTCCTATTGAACCATCCAAATATTTTTCATATTTACAACCGAATGGAATTTGTAAACCACTAGTAAAAAATTTTCATATTTTATTAACAAGATTGACTTACATTTTGCCAATGAAATATTTATTTGGTTGGATATCAATACATTGTGGGAGGGGTAGTAATTACTTCTAGTAATTTTTCAAAAGAGAAATACTCCCCCATACCTTAATGCTTAGAAGATATTATCAATGATGAAAATCATATCGCTCTTCATATTGTTCCAAATATATGAACCATTATATAATCCTTGGGATTCATTGCCATGAAAGACTTTGAGCATATTTGTGTTTCTAGATATGTGCCCATAGATTTGAACTACTATTATACCATCACCAAATCAGTTTGTTCGATATAGTTATGTTGAAATGAATCACTTTTTGGAGTCCCATATCACCTATACTCTTCTGAGTGCAAATTGTGGTGGGTATTTGTGCATTACATGAAGACTCCATGGATAGGAAAAATGCAGGAAGTTTATAGATCATTTAAATAATCAATTTGAGTATATTCAACCCACTATAGATATGCAAGATAATGTTTACCTTAACCAAATCATTTGTACCTTCACTCAAGCTATTAATATCTCGATTGAGGGCTTGTATAAGCCCTCAATCAAGCATTTTTGGTGGCAAATCCAAACTTGGAATAGAGGGTTTGGCTAGGTTAACCAAATGCTCAATTCGATCTCTTTGGTTATGTCAGCACTTAAGAGCTCAATTGAGCTCCTCAACTGAACTCTTGGTACAAACCAACCTCAAATAACCTTGATCAACTAACCTTGGAAATCAAGGTTGTGTACTTCATTGACTAACCTTGATAACCATGGTTGGGATATTAATTGAGCATTGAATAGTGTAGTTTTTATATCAATATATCTTTTACAAAATCCAAAATGATTAATTGACCTATAAAAATATACTCCTCTAATAAAGGAAATGGAAAGATAACACTAAAATTTCTTAATAGGAATCACTTTGTTTTCTACCAAGTTATCCATGAAATATTCCCAAACTAACTTTCATAAGATCCTAAATAATTACTATCATTCTAAAAATGTCTTTGAATCAAGAAAATGTGAATGTCAAACTAAACTTGGGAAATTCTCTTTTGAATAATAAACCCATCTTCGGTTTAATTTTTCAATATTTTATGATAATTCAAGTAAATCCCAATTTAGAAAGGATTAGTGTAGGCCTCCAACAATACATCAATCTTCCATTGACATTATACCTAAATTCTGAACCTTCACATGATAATTTAATGTAAAGAGAGATAATGCCTAATTGAATATGGAAAACATATCACTATATTGATAATCACAATATATGGATAAATGAAAATGGGAAAAGAAAAAACACATGCTCAGTTCATTATTGGGAGGAAATTTGGTTTTCATCAATTACCAAAATTGTTAACATTTTGTGCCGAGCTTACCTTATTTTGTAAAGATGCTTAATTATTGGCCTAGTTAACTTATCTTAATTTTAAAAGACAATTTGGTAAGAATCATGTTGTGATACTGAATAACAAAAGTTCAAGAAACTTCAATTAATTTTTTTTAATATTGTTTTTCATAATGCCCTCATATTAAATCTTTTTTACTTTGGTTAATCCATATTCATTATGACCTTGGGATTGTGTCATTCATCGCACATTCTCTATGAATAACTTATGAGGGGTGCTCTTTAACACTTTGTACACTCAAGAAATCAAGATCCATACCTTGATCAAGCACACTCACTTGGAGTGTGTTTAAGGAGCTCAATTGAGATCATTATCTTAATAAATTTCAATGTTTAATTAAGAAAACATTCAAAATTCTTGCAAAATGATATGTTAAGTTATATAAGTCAATTTTGTGTTTAATTTGAAAAATTCCATATTTCTTGCAATAGGATTTTCCACAACTATAACTTCTAGAGGGATGTTGCAAAATTAAAGCCAACTAATTACTAGATTCATCTATGTATTGAATGGCGTATCATTTTCATACTTTAAGTTTATATTCTGTTTTTATTTACATAAAACTTATATCTAAACAAAAATTATCACATTTTCAAAGGAGTTGAGAGAAAAATCAATACAACCAAAACAAAGTTGTATAAAAATTAATTTGAATATTAATAAGTGAGCTTAAAAATACAATAAAATAATATTTAAAAAAATGGGATCTACTAATATTTTATTCCAAAATTATATTTTGAATATTGAATTATTGGATGGGAATAAAGCTTTTTTGGGGACAACTATTTAATTAAATGTAAATTTAGCACATTAAAAGAGACTAATATTTTTTTGAAACAATTACTATTAGAAAGACAATACAACACAATTTCCTACAAATTTATTTTTTCCATTGATCATTATGATGTAGAGTTTCCCTTTACAAATTAATCATATTGTATTTACTTTTAGAATCTTGGTTAGATCAACTTGGATATGAGATATTCTCTCTAACTATTTTAACTCTAAAAGAGGTGCATGGATGAGAGATTATCCAAATTAATTGTTTTATGCAAGATAATGTGTTTATCATTCTTCAAAACTTCATATATTTATATGTGTATTGTTGACTATATGACTTATTATGATATTGTGTGAAAACCATGTTTCATTTCTAGTTTTGTAATCATTATATCCATTTTAATCCAATATTTATCAATAACACCAGCATAGATCCATCTTAAAGGGGATCTACCAAGCGCCCAGAGGGATCAAATCTCTCAAAGTGCAAACCTCTTTTAGAGTGCAAATGTTGAGTAAGCATTTTAATCTATCTAATTTTTGTAGTTTTTATATATATGCTGTTGTAAATGTTTTAAATAGAGGACATGTTATTGTTTATAATATTTTATTATTATTAAAAAGGAGCTGAGTCAACTCTAGGGTGGGTGAGCACAGAAGGAGTTACACATCACCCCCTACTAGCCTCTTCGACACAATGATCCTATCTAAAACATAAAAATTAAAAGAAAAAATTACAATTTAAATTGAAATTATGAAAATAAAGGTTATGGTATGATCAAAACCATCCTCTCTCCCAAGATAAAGTTTCATGCATTTTATCCCATTAGACTGAACAAAAATGAGTCATACATACTTTAAAAAAATTATGGTCGGACCTTTTAAATGTCGTACTTCGTAGAAAACAAATCATAAAACTCGTCTTGCATCTATCGCCTCCGTGACCTAGAAACTAATACATGTCAGCTTTTTAAAGCATCGTATATATGCGAGCGCAGATCATGGAACTTGTCGTAATTGAAAAATACAACGTACGCACAGCTTTTCAGTTCAAGACCGACTACTCTCGAGCCTGAGTTCGAGCCCAACCGAGCACATTGTCATGCTTTGAAACGTACAGCTTCCAAACTACTCTCTGATCAAAACCAACATACTCCCGAGCCTGAGTTCGAGCCCCACCGAGCTCGAACTACTCTCTGACAGGCCACCGGACTTAACTCAGCAATCCAGTGCATGTCATCCCAGAACGACTTCTAGTCTCCTCAGTATTTAATGGCCACCGAACTGGTTGAAGCAAACTACGGTAAAGAAGCCATCAGGCAACGGTCTGGATCATCCAACAGAGTACGCAGTCCACTACTGACCCCTCCCACCCACCGAAATGCAGCTCAAAGTGCAGCTCAGATTCATGTTATACTACCCCCTAACATCTCTGAAACTCCTGTTTAAAGGACTATAAAGTGCAGCTCAGATTCAGACATGACTAGGATGACATATAGCATTTCTTGGAGGGATAATAATTCTCTGAATCAACAGTGCTTTACAACAACCTATGAATTGTCATAGGTAATGCTTAACGAAGCAAATTCAACACACTCGGGTCATCCAAGAAAATCTGCTGTGAAACTCCTATTTGAAGGACTATTAAGAACGGCTCAAATGCATGTCCTATTACGGTACTACTTCCCACTTTCAGCTCTGAAACTCTGACCTAAATAACTATGAAGTGCAGCACAGCTTCAGACATGACTGAGATGCCATATGCATCTACTCATGTCAGAAACAAATTACCTATCATGAATAATACGTAACAAAAGTCAATCTCAGATCCGCTTAACTGTGGTTCAGCTGTTTTTTTTCTAAATATATATTCTTTACAAGTTCAAAATTTGGCAGCGTTTCAACCAAACTTAGTATGATAATGTAAATGACTGGCACTGCGTTCAAATTTGAACCCATCCCGGCGCTTCCAAAGGGTTCTAGCCCTTCCTAGAAGTGTAAAGTTAAAATTGCCCTTAAAAAAAAATTAAAATCCGAATTTTATCCTTCCAATAGGAAGGACATAATTTATATCAACATTTCAAAAGAAGGGCAACATTTGAAATTACTCATCCATATAAATTTCAATTTATATGTTGAAATTCCTATTCTATAAAATTCAGGATAACTCATGTCATGCTCATGTCATGCACTCACTCGTTAGCTTTGCAAGGTGACAAGAGATGACTGATGACTACGATGTACTAGCCACTGGGATTTGACTATGAATCCCGACTGAATTCGGGCTGAATCTAAGGTGTGAAAATGACTATGGCTGTAATAACAGAACCACTACTAGGCCCAAAACAAGGCTGAAACATTGTGCCTACTACCTATGTGAACTTGGATACCAATGTCCACTAGTTTTTCGTCAAAATGAAATTCAAATTTCCCCCTTGTTGAGTCCTCCTCTACAAGACTTCATTTATTGCATGAATGTCACAGACTCACGACAACTCTAAACAACACTCAATGGCATGCAACTACAAATAATGGCATGCAACTAGAACCACAAACCATGCTGAGGTTGATTTATGCATTGATATAGAGAGGTGGCACTAGGAACACAATATGGAGAAACAATGAGTTGGAAAAAACATTTGGACCAAAGTACCACAATGGTTATTAATAAAATTTAAAAAAAACAATTGGCTCAGGAATTGTCTTCAATTTGATGGGTGGCATGATCATGATCATGTAATCTCCCTCTGTCCTTCCAAAAATATGTGGTTTCTCACCATGTTTCTCTTCGACCCTCACCACCAAAATACGTATAAAAATTACATGTCTTTACATCCTCTTCCATTTAAATCCTCATCGCATAGTCATGACTAAGTATTATTATGCATGCACATCCTCACCTTATAATATCAATTGGTTCAAGGTGCAGAGACAACCATAAATTATCAAATGTGTCAAGATGCAAAGAGTAAGAGACAACTATAAGTAAGTCTTATATTAAATCTACCATATAAGTCTTTAATTTGCACTATCATCTGAGATTTGACACGTTGGATTGTTGTGATCTTCTTATAACTCCTTACCAATGTGACTGTAAGGCTTCTTTGATGGTGAAGTCCATAATTTTAAGTCTTCTTCCTCATTATCATGCCTTTTGGTAAGACAATAAGGAGGGAAGTGGCCCGCATTAGCATGGAAAACAGTTTCGACATAGAGCTAGATACATTAATTCTTTCATTAAATAACTTAAATTTCATGCCAGTGACTATGAATTCACCGAATTGTGGATTGGTAAAAAACACATCAAATTTTAGAGCCTCGAGCTCTTAATTACTCATGTATCTAGAATTTTCACAAATCGAGCCATTAACAAACTTCTTTTGTTGTTCTGGTTCAATTTAAAAGGTAGATTGTTGAGACTCAAACATGTAGCGAGTTGCAAGGCTCTAGTTGACTAAGGATTGATTCCATTTCCCCTCCACCCCATACCTGTATGTTGTCGCGACAAGTGTTGAACAACAAAATTTGATGCCTAGGCCCTTATGATGCTAGTGTTGCTAACTTGGTTGGTATGGAGGATTATTTTTTAATGTGTTTTTGAGCTATGCATTGTTTTTTCTTAGGCTCCTAGTGTCCATCATTCTTACATCTCTCAAGCTTGGATGGTTTCCCTCTCTCCGGTTTGAATTAACGTTTTGGTTGGTTTTATATGTAGATTTTGGTTGTAGGTTTATTATAGCCTCATTTTGCTTAGTGGCTTCTTTTTGTACATAGTTAACAGTAAGTAATTTTCTCAGCAGTATGCATAACATCATGTAGATGCCCCAATATGGTTATTGCATAGTTTACAATGCCAAACGTCCACTTTGGCAAGTCTTCTACACTTGTCATGCTTTCTTGCCACTTGTCAAGTCATCAAAGCTTGTCATGTTTAGCATTTGTCCAGTCAAGTCTTTGCCATGTCATCACTTCCCCCTTTGTCCTTAACGTGTTGTCATCAATGACAACTTTGGCCATCAAACACTTCAAGCATAAATTGTCAACCTTCTTTGCCAAATTATCATGGGCCCAATCCATTGTGGGTCAAAGAAAATGATCCCCACAACCATGTTCTTTATCAAGTCTTGAACAAATGGACTGTACCAATAGAATAAAAATGTTATATAATATCCAAATCCCATCAAACCACTATCATCTAACTTGAATATAAATGAATTGCAGTCATGTTTTTTAAGTACTATTGTTGTCATTCTCATTGGCATTGTGTTTAGTATTGTTAATATTATTTTTATAAATTCAGTCTAAAAATTTTAGTGTTCGCACGGGTGTCCACAGGCTGCACCGACCAGCCATCGCCACCGAGGATCAACAAATCTCCACGTGCGCAGGTATCGTGTGTATTAAAGCATAAATTTAATTTCAAATATGATGACTTGTCTGTGTATATTTATATTTTTCTATATTAAACTATGAGGTTATAAATTTGTATGCAGGTGTGAGCACCTCAACTTGGAGGTTCCGTTATTCCTCCCTCCCCGTCCTTCCAGCCACCGTATATGCTAGTTGTATCCCCTGGCATACATGCCCCATTCCATGCATCCCTCCCCACCCCCTTCCATCCACCCCCCCCGTCCTATCCAGCACCACAGTTCCATCCAGCTCCCCCTTCTGTTTCATATACTGCATCCCATCACCACATCCCAACCTTTCCACCACCTTTGTATCAGTTTCCCATGTTCCCACCCTCCCCCATCCTACCACAACACGTCACCCATACACAGTCACCCATCCCTCCACCGCAACACAGACCTCGCCCCCCCCCCCTCACATTCCCCCACCACACTCGCTTCCCCTTCCAGGGTGCCCCGATCCATACTACAGCCAACTGGGGTTTATCGCCCTAGGCCTGCATCTCCACTTCCCCCACCCCAGTCCTATTAATTTTTTAGAATTTACTTCAATCTGATCTAGGATCTTAACTGAGAGAACAACATGTACAGCATATCTACAGCATATCAATCATGGACACGATAATGCAAGCACACAAGAGACACAGAGTTTACTTGGGGAAAACCATAAAGGTGAAAAATCCCAATAACTTCCTCAAAGATAGATAGAGCAATGATACAACCCAAACATAAGAGATAGACATCTCCTAGCAGCAGCTTCTCCTCCTCCACAAGTGCGCCACTCTCCCGAGAGTGTCAGAGAGAATAGAATGATGAAATAGAGTTCCTCCCGCACTCTATTTATACTTGACTTGACTTGCCTAATAACCTTTACTAGGTCGGCCTTAACTTAACCACATAACATAATGCTGACTGGGCTGACACCCAATAGGGTGGTCTAATAACCCTTTGACGCACATGGCTGACCCCCAATAGGGTGTTCTAATAACCCTTCGACCCACATGACTTATACAGGGCTGACCCCAACAAGGTGGTCTAATAACCCATCAAGTATAAGTTATGACACTTACAATATAAATGACAACACTTCCATATAGAGGAATATCATCTCTATAGGAATACAACCACTTCCATATAGAGGAATAATACCATCTCTATAGGAGTACAATATGCATATATGAAATGCATTCCGAAGTTACATATACATAACCAAGTCCATGCCTCCTTCTGCCACCCCCCCTTCTTCCACTGTGCCCCCCAGTGGTGTAGCCACCATCGATGTGGCTACATCCTCCCCTATACCGTCCACCCTAGCATCGGAGTAAGTTGTCCAACCGACTGCTCCATCTGCCATCTTTGAAGACTAGCCGATTGTGTTCACGATGAGATTGACTAGTTTATGAAAATCTCGTTCAATTTTAACGAAAATTACTATATACATCTAATTTCATCATTTATCTAATTGTTCTAAATGTTGCAGGGTGGCATTGCTGAGAGACTAGGAGCACGGAGGAGGGAGACCCCCTCACGACTTATAGTCTCACATGAGGTGAGTTATCTAAGATTTGAAAAGCATTTTTACTTTCAAATTATATTTTATACTTGTATAATAACTAGGAAAAGTTGACATATTATTGTTGTTGTTCAGGGCTAAGGGGGACGTGCTCCAAGATGCTCGAAGGACCCAGCTTCCTCTATCATGAAGAAGAGGAAGATCGATTTTGGAGATGCACCTGGGAGCTCCGAGGGTGGGCAGGAGGATTGAGAGACCCTCCTATGTACACTAGCCACGATGTGGCATTTTCGGCACGAGTTGCCATATTTTGTATAGGGGATAGCAATCCACCCCGAAAAGATTAAAGCCATAGAAAAATGGCCTACACCCACTTGCGTGACTGACATAATATTGTTCTTAGGGTTAGCCGGATACTACCGGAAGTTCATTGAGAACTTCTGGCGGATTACTTGTCCTATGACTACCTTGCAGAAAAAGGCAAACAAGTTCCTTTGGACAACGAAGTGTGAAGAAAGCTTCCAGAAACTAAAACAACTTTTGACAAGCGCACCTATTTTACAGATTGTTGATCCCGATGGGGACTTTGTTGTTTGCACAAATGCAAGCAAAGAAGGACTCGGTGGATTCCTTTTGCAAAATGAATTCGCCATCTGCTATGAGTCAAGAAATTTTAAGGAGCACAAACAAAACTACCCCACGCACGATCTTGAACTAGCTGCCATCATCCATGGCTTAAACATGTGGAGGCATTACCTTATGGGAAAGAATTTCATGTTGAAGATGGATAACATGAGTTTGAAGTACTTATTTGACCAACCGAACCTAAATGCTAGGCAAACCAGGTGGTTAGCCTTCCTTAGCGATTACCATTTTGAGCTAAAACACATAAAAGGAAAGGAGAACAAGATCATTGATGCTTTAAGTCGACGGGCTCATATGTTATATGAGGTGACAGTAATTCAGACTAACTCGTACTTGCATGTCAAGATTAGAACGGCATGTAGGAATGACCAATTTTACGTTGAGATCCTTAAAAGGATTCATGAGGGCAGGTTATTCCAACAACAAAAGGAATATAAAATAGACGAGTCAGGATTGCTATGGTCGAAGGAGAGACTTTATGTTCCGGAGAGCGAAGACATTAGACCTAACATTCTCACAGAGTTCCATCAGAAACCCTACTCGGGACATCCAGGATATCAAAAGATGATATCAGCAGTAAAGAAACACTTTTTCTAGCCGAAATTGAAAGCCGACATAGCACTATTCGTCGCCAAATGCCAAGAGTTCCAACTGGTCAACGCAGAACACCAACATCCTTCCGGACTACTACAACCGCTACCCATTCCATAGTGGAAGTGGGAAGTCATCAATATGGACTTCATTACTGGATTGACGAAGAGCAAGAGACATAATGACTCCATCTTTGTAGTGGTCGATAAGTTATCCAAAGCAACACACTTCATACCTGTAAAATCAACGTACAAAGCTGTCCACATCGTAGACATCTTCCTAAAGGATATCTTTCGATTGCATGGGATACCCAAGGCAATAATTTCAGATAAAGACACAAAGTTCACTAGTAACTTCTGGAGGTCCTTGTTCTCTAGACTAGAGACATAGTTAAACTTCAGTACCGCTTACCACCTGCAAACTGACAAACAAACTGAACGAGTAAACCAAATCCTCAAGGATATGCTTAGGATTTATGTTATGAACAACCCCATGAAGTGGGAGGATTATTTACACCTCACTGATTTTGCATACAACAACGAGTACTAGACCTCTGCCAAGATGAGTCCCTTTGAGGTACTCTATGGAAGAAAGTGTAAGACACCGGTGACATGGGATAGTCCAGTAGACAGACTCATGCTGGGTCTGGATTTACTGAAGGACTTGGAGCAACTAATTACCAAAGTACAACAAAACTTAAAGGAGGCACAAGACCGCTAGAAGATTTATGCGGATAAGAAAACGAAAGACAAAGATTACCAAGTCGAAGAACATGTCTTCTTAAAAGTGAAGGCAAAGAGAATCTCTTTGAGCTTGGGGTGATGCGGAAAGTTAGCCCCCATATTTTGTGGACCCTTTGAGATACTAGCCAAGAAAGGGCCAGTAGCATATGAGTTAGCTTTACCAGCTCATATAAAAGTTCATAATGTTTTTCATGCATCTCTATTAAAAAAATATGTCTATGATACTAAGCATGTGATTGATTGGTCCTTATTACAGGTAGAAACCGAGGGGGAATTCATGCCAGAGCCCCTCCACATTCTGGACAAGAGGGAGGTGCAGCTTAGAAGACGCACCGTCATCCAATTGAAAGTGCAATGGAGGCACTTCAGACCAGAGGACGCTACTTGGGAAAATGAAACCACCATGAAAGAGGCTTACCCCGCCTTATTTCATGACTTCATTTCTAGTCCCTAGAACACCGGGATAGTGTTTTTCTAAGCAGGGAGGGATGTAATATCCTGAATTTTGCTGATTATATTGATATTATATATTGGGCGTAAGCCCTGATGCATATGATTTACTTTTGTATACTGGACGTAAGCCCCAATGCACATGTTTTACTTTTATTATATATGTTGGGCATAAGCCCTGATGCACATGACATATCTTAGTTGTAGAGATACATATTTGGGGATGGACCCTAACAAATGCAAGTTATAGTTATATACTGGACAAAAAGCCCCAATGTATTTGATTGATGTTTTATTATGAGATTGGGTACAAAACCTAATATACTGAGATGATCTTTTGTTGCATACTGTGCAGAGTTATGATATGCATGATTTACTTTTATGATGTGTGAAGCGTGGACTCTAGAGCACATGGATGACCTATGTACTGGGCATAAGATCTGATGTACATAGAGGACTTTTAGTATTTATTGGTCATAAGCCCCGATGTACATAGAGTGTTGGGCATAATCCCTGGAGCACTCCAAATTGATGTTGAGCACAAGCTCTAGAGAATCGTATCTTTGGCCATTGTATCCCTAGGTGTATCTTACAAATACATTCTAGCATTAGTGTTGATCAAGAGCTCTAGAATTGCACTAGCATAATGCCCATGTAAAAGTGTTGAGCCTAATCTCTGAATAACACTAGGGGTTACTTTACATAAGAAGGTGTTGAGTTGAGGAAGGATCTGAATAGAACCAATCATCATACTTATTTCATTCTGATTAATTGATTCATTACTCATCTCATCAAGGATGGAGGAACTACCATGGAAAACGAGGTAATCCAACATGCAAGAGGGAACTAGAGCTACCTAACCTAGTCGACCAATCCAACCCTGCCACTAGCCTTGTCAAAAGAGTTGACCCTAGTTTGTTTTAAGCATCAAGATATAATAAACTATTTGATTTAATCAAATTATTTAAGCTATAAAGAGTCTCACTTATGCACTAAAATGGTATACATAAATCTATATATGTAAATAAAAGATATGATGTATATATGTAATTAGTTACAAATATATATATATATATATATGAAGAATAAGGTTACTTAGTAGATAAAGTAAAAGCATATATATATAAGATCCACTTAAATATAACCATGCCCTTTAATATAAATTAATTAAAATAAAATTAACTTATTAGTTCAAAAAGAACTAATTACTATTTCTAAAACAAAACTCAAGTTTATTAAATAAACTTTTAAATTATATTTCAAAACTAAAGTTTTTTTTTTGCTAGGGGAATCGGCAACTGGAGATTGGGTTGGTACTCGCGTGACACGAGGTCTAGGGATCCAATCCCCCTACCACTATACCCCTAGGTTCCCCACACACCCCACAAGCATGGGACACGGGTAAAGCTAGGTGTGATTTGAACTCGTGACCTACAATTTACAACATGTGACTTCATATCAAGTGAACCGCCAATGAGCCACACCCGTGCAGGCATATTTCAAAACTAAAGTTATAAATAAATAAATATTGGATTATATTTTCAACGTGAAAGTCAAAACTTAATATAATAACAAAAGTTTATTATTAAGTTAACTGTCATTTCAAATATTATCTATAAAAGCAAGGACAAAACTCATTGGAGGGCATCTATCTTTCTGTCATTCTTTGATGGTAACAGGAGAGAATTTGTCCCACATATCTGAAGGAGAAAATTATTTCAAGATTGGATTATCATCAGTTGTCGTCCCTAGGTCCTCTAGTTTTCCTATTGCATGTTGGAGCTAGCTTGGGGGAATCGGATTAAAACCAGAAACGGTTCCAGTTCATGGTTGGGAGGAATGTGGTAGTTCCAAAGTCATTCGGTTACCATCCTACAGGTCAGCTAAGCATAATTGTTTCCATTAATTAGTGTTTGAGGTGTGCAGGTCTGTGCAAGGAGAGGATCCCGGCTGCAAATTCAGGTATGAATTACTTTTATGTTTTCTGATATGTTACAAGTTGAAAGTTTAGAATTTCATTTCAATTACTGTAAACTTTTTTCTGGTTAAAACCCCAGGCATTGGGAGCAAGGGAATATTTCATTGGCTCTCCAGGGTCATCCTTTTATATTTCAAAAGTTTAGATTCATGTTTAAGTTTCAAAACCTATCTATAGCTGAAACAATAATTAATTTACAGGCATAGTTAATTTAAAATTGTTACAGTGGAATCATCTCCTGCAAGGAGATCGATTCGCTTTGCTTTTTCCCAAGGATTAAAATCTTAACTTCCAAATTAGCTAAAAAGAATAAATCCCCATGTTGTACAAACCTTTTAAATAATAATATCATCTCTGACAAAGATTACGTAGAGTCTCTTTTAAACCAAAATCAACGCAGCAAAGAACTTTAAACCTAGCTTATTCATCACACACAAATTCTAAAAGTAATCACTATAGTTTTCTTGTCTGAAAGTCACCTTTACAGGGTAACACATTTAGGGCACGATTTCATACTTGCATTTCTCTTAAATAAAAGACAAGACTCGGGATCGAGTCCTCTGCACAACACCCTTACAAATCTACAAAGTACATACAGAGGCCACTCTACAGCATGGATCGCCACCCACTCTTCATAAAAATTAAACCATAAAGAAAGACATAAAACAAATGCGATTGTAATGATAGGGCTTGCCCATAGAATCCACATAAGAATATTTTAAACAAGAAATTAATCTGTGCGCATTCTTTCTCGCAGCCAACACAGAGATAAACGATTTCACACAGTAAAATTATCTCTCATCCAAAACATTAATTACGTTCTTTCTTCTCATAGTGGTTGTAACTCCCCAAAACGCAACAGTGTTAGAGTTCACAGAATAAAGTTCTCAAAAGAAAAGAAATAGACAAGCGCAGAGATATTATTTTTATACAAAGACTGTATTTTCCCCCAACTAGAAACATGATAGAGATAACCCAAACTTTAAATATTAAAATCCCATTACAGAAATGAAATCACCATACACAAGCAAATACAAAACCATTTAAGGCTTTCTCTTCACTATAAAATAAACAACATTCCCATCTTTCACATAAGGAGTTTTGCTTCCAGATAAATGCATAATTAAAATTGGTAAGCTAAATAGGAAACACATAGACTATATAATTGTTTACAAATAGGAGATTCACGCTCAGGATCCAAAAGGTCGATCCTCCACAAGAATACCAAAAGAAAAATAACAAAACCCTGGGGCTTACCAAAGTCACATAGATTCTGGAAAAGTAAAGCGTATAAACACACACAGATTTCATACACCTAACGCCTTCTAGATTTAGTATTAAATAACACACAGAGACCAAACATAAGCTTACAGGAGTATTAAAATATGCCCACAAAACTAACAGAGATCAAACAAGAACCTTCATATTAATAGAAGTTTTCCCAAAAGCCGAAACCATATTTTGAATTCCACAGTTTCCAAGTTAGGGCTTCCTCTACCCCAAAACACCATATAGGCTACAACTCAATCAACGTTGTGCATTATACATTACAGAGCGTGCTACAAGGTCTAGCCACGATTTTTGTATTCAAACTTAGCTTTACATTGAAACTCCAGATTTTTCTGAACGGTTTAAACCATTCCCCACATTTCTTATATATAGAGCAAACAACCAGTAGTCAATTATTCTCATGAAGGGAGGAAATGGCCAATAGAGGACCAGTCTTACTCGTGGTCGCCATGGTTGAGAATACCCATCATGCCAAGCTCGAACTACCAAACACCGTAAGCCTTGTCAAATTCAAACCCAAAGCATTAATTTACAACCTGCAACAAAAAATGATTTGTAGAAACAAAAGTATTAAACAAGTTCTATGGCATAGAAGTTATCTCATGAAGGGTCACGCTATTTGGTTAAATGCGGGTCAAGCCCTGCCATGGGCACCTTCAAACCCTAAAGATCCTCGCTCGTCTTTCCCCTTCAACCAACAAATGCAATCGTGCAGTACGCCATTCAAATCCTTAGGGGTTTTTCCCTTACCTCCATCCAGTTGGATTCCATTTCCAATGGTTGGCATTGGACCACCATTAAAGTGCTACCAAACCCCACTATCGTTTTGATATTGAGACCCACTCTCTATAGTTAAGAGAAACATTCACCATAACTCGTTTTCTTGTCTCCTTGGCAAATTTTACATATGATTAACTTATTTTGCATTGGCCTATACTTGGTTATTAACTCTAGGATGTTAACTTTAAAACAATTCCTTTAAAAGATCACCCACAAAAACAAGAGTATAAATAGACTTTAGCATAAATGCTAAGTAAGCCAGGCCGTGCTACCATTTTCCCCACCTCAATCTTTTTATAAATATTTACGAGAGACCAGTACTCTTAAAAGAAGTACCAGTTCACAAGAAACATACAAACCATTAAAATTTAAGCATGCACAAAAAAACCAGAATATATTCATTAACGCAAAATGGATCATTAGAACATCATACCATTACATCGCTTCCACAGAATTATAAATGAAACCAACCACATCAATTAAATCAAACGATAACTCTTAGACAGAGATATATACTATGCAATTACATTGTATTGATAAGTCTTTGTTTATTTTCCCAGTACTTAAGTTAATTTGCTAAACATTTACTTAAATAGACAACGACAACCGTACATGAAATTTTTTAAATTTTTGCAGTTTTAGGGACACTACAGATAGGAAGTCCTTCGTCACGCAATCCAAATGTAGTGGGTTGATCCATGCTTGCTCCTGAGTTCTCCTCCTTGTTAAGGGGATATTCGGGTGGCAAATCTTGTATTCTACGAGATCTTCTTAAGGTTTTTTCAACTAGGACAAATGATGAAAGGATTCTCCTAAGAGTCTTCTAAATAAAAAACACACTTCAAGCCCTACTCAAGATAAATCCATAAGCAAACTTTTGTGATAGATGGGATTAAGGTCTGGAACCTCACGGGATTATCAAAGCGTCGCAACTCGCGATATACTACAGGGTCCAATAGTAATACTCAGTGCAATCTTTAAGAGCAATAACCAAAGAGGATTAGGACTGTACCCCTGATTGTATTACTCGACTACCTGGAAGTACGAGCGTAGTAGATCCCCGAGTGTTGTTCTCAGTGTATTGCCACGCCAATACGGCCAATGGTTGACTCGGATTGTTTCAGGAACCTAGTGGGTTCTCCCAATATACTCAAGGTACATGGAAGCTCGAATCCATAGTAGTGGTGTTTAATGCACAACCGTACAACAAGATCCTTCCTATATACTATCGAGTACGTGAAGTACCTTTCTATATACCTGAAGGTACGTGAAAGGTCGTTCGATATACCGACTGGTACATGGAGGAACAACAAGTCCCCGAGATTAAGTGCAAGCAGATAACGATAGATGCTATGTTTTAATATGATGGAATACGTCTCTACCCTATCACATGAGTTTCTATAAAATTTTAACCTAGGATACCGCTTGATTTTATCTTATACGGTTAGGTGAATGCATGAAGTGTAGACTTGTAAAGCAAACAAGATGCACAACTAAGCTAAATGAAGTGGAAGTCATTCATTTTTTCGATGAAAACTAGCTAAAGGAAGGATAAATATTTCTTTTCCAAGAGTAAATGAACAAAGTACCCTTTTTACATTCTTTTCCAATCAAACCAAAAGACTACAAACAATCTTTCATTTAATCCAACAAAACGAAAAATAACGTACCAAACCAAAAGTATTTTTCTTTTTTCTTTTCAACTAAGCTAGATATATGAGCAAAATGAAAAGATGAACTTCCTCTTTTTTATTGCAATAACTCCAATTTGAAATCAAGAAATAAAAGAGATGAAAGGGGAATAAAAAATATGAGAGAATTCACTATATTTTTCAATACTTTGAGAAGGTGTAAATCCACTTAATATTTTCAAGGAGATGAAAATGGACTTTTCAAAACCAAGAGAACATAAGCATTCACAATTTTTGAGCTTTTTCAAAGTTTCTTAAACAACTATCTAGAGCATAAAACACTCTTCTCAACAGTTTCAAGTAATCCACTCGAAATGAAGAGAGTAATTTTTTATTTTATTTTCCAAACTAATGCACTCAACAAATCTGAGAATGATATCACTCTTTTAATCTTGATTCAAGATACTAGAGACTACTTACTACCACAATATTTAAACAATAGGAAGTTTTCAAGAAGTCAATCACCCAAAAACGTACTATAACACAAAATTCACACCAAATTGTGTAAGAATCATAACAACCTAAATTTTGGAGGACTTAGAAATCATAGTGAACAAATCAGAGATACTGAAAGGAGTCACAAGACTGGTTGCACTTGCGAGGGATTGAAATTGCCTATGACTGGAGAAACAGTCGCTTGAGTAACTAGGAATCAAATCAAGCTCTAAATTCGAAAATAAGACAAGGAAAAAGTACACTAATTTTGAAGAATACTATGGCTACGATAGGTAAGACACTGACCTCAGAAAACCAAGAAAAAACCACATTATGGAATTTTTTTGACCCTATGCACTAAGCTTCGTAGGGTGACGCACTCTACAAGTATACACCAGGGAGTTTGAAGACCAGCGACGTAGGTTTGAAATCGCATATGTGAGTCAGTGATGCGGGTTGAACATAGAAAAAGGGCGTTAGCGACACAGTCTTCCTTAACAAAGGACACGTTAGTATTACAGTGATGAAGTCACAGAACTTCCAAGGTGTGTCGAGCGAAATCCAACTTCGAAAAAAAATCCCAAAGAAAAAAAAATAAATGGCTAAGCTAAATATCCTAATCAGATACTGCATCACCCAACACATATTTGAGGAACAGATCCAAGAGAAGGAGGAAATTTAGAGGCTATTAGAGAAAAATTAAGAAAGATAGAAATCACAATCCAAACAAATCAAATACTATGGGATAACTCCCCATTATGGTCGCCAATTGTTTTTACGGACAATCCATCAGTGTGGACACTAACCAAACTCCCTAGTCCGAATGGTTCGGATCTAGAACAAAAATGGTACATAATATAGAGATCTTTCCTAGATTAATCAAATTGCAAAGGTATGAAGGAATGGCTTACCTTATGATTGTAGTGATACCTCCTTGCTTGATGTAACTTCTAATATTTAGCTGCAAGACAATGCACAAACAAGTGGAGACATACAAATACCAATAATATGCAATATAGATTAACCTAAATTAGTAGTCAAAGAAGCAAATTCTAAATATCTTAATACAACAAGACTTTATGGAAAGAATCTGTATTACTGTAGATGGAAGAAATACATAGGGAGAAATGGTCCTAGCCTCAAATATCTAATCTTTTTCCTCCTAATGGATGAAAGGGAATAAGCTCCAGCAGAATTTCACCAGCATTTAAGTATTATATCCTCCCCCCCTAGTTATGAAGATAGGGCTTGTATATATAGGTCTAAAGGGATAAAAGAGGTTGATTATTTGTAGGAGAAGCTCAAGGGATCATCCCAAAAGGTGAGGGGATTGAGTGCCACCTTTCCTAGTTCATAAGCATAAGCCTCCACCATATTAAATTTTAGGGGCTAATCTTATCCCATGGGATAAATTTAGGGGTTTCATATTTTTAATGGGATGTTTTTTTATTAAACACCCATTAGGTATGATTAGCCCACATTTTATTTATTTATTTTCAATGAATAGGAAGTTAGCCCCATTAAATTTAAAAAGGGGAGCCAAGATAAAACAATTTTTCCCCTCTAAAAATGGATTTAAACCTCTATTCTCCATCAAAAATAGTGAGGCAGCTCCCATTCGCCCATGATTTCCAGAAATGGCCCTTGCTAGGGGTCTTTCACCTTATATTGATCATGGAAATTGAAGTTAGAGTTACATTCGTCCATATTTTATGGGTTGAATCTCATTTTGAAAGTTTCTTAATGTCCACATGAGAAGGGTAGTTGATATTTACTATTTGGTCTTATGTTGGCCCATTTGCATCTAGGAGAGTTCTGAATCTCATCACCTCAGATCCAAAGTTTCTGAAAGAAACATGGGGATTGTGAAGCTTGCAATCGTAAATGAAACAATAACATTTTTGTGGGTGTTTAGGGAATCATTCATGGGGGATGGGACTTCATTCATAGCCACATATTTTTCCATGCATTGGGGCATGACTTTCTAAGGAGAAACTTATTGAAACATCCAAAGACTTCACAAGGTTTTATAATTTATTGGAATAATCGCCAATATTTTAGAAGGTTTTATAATTTAGTGAAAGATTCGCCAATATTTTACAAGATTATATAATTCAATGAGAGATTCACCAAAAAATTATATATAGATAATACAACATTGATAAAATAGCCTTCGTATTTTCCTATATATTATGGCGATTTGCCGAATTATTATACATAGAAATTTAGGGGGGCTTCTTAAAATTTTCCCTAGCCTCCATGAAGCCATGGGTTCTAGAAGCCACTCGAAGCTTCTCTTTTTCCTTTTAAACTAATAGTGACGCACTTTGTCCATAGGAAACATGCGTCTTTGGAGAGTGATGCACCTTTTCCAAAGGTATAAGGTGTCACCAACACGCTTTGTCGATGTGCAGAGCGCATCACGATGAGTCTGACACACTTTCTCAACATTCAAGGCACATCAAGGTGACAGCAAAGGGAAAAAGGGATAGCCATAACTCTTTGTTCAATCAATTTGGATTAAGTGCTTTAGGAATGAGGACATACTAAGGACACATAACTGATGATGACAATATTTTGCTGTAACCAGACACTTAATTGATAAGGTATATATTTTTCCTCAATTCAATTAAATAGAATTTAAATGCATAAATTTTTGAAACAATGGTTATAGTACATGTATTTAGTAATTTGAGTGTTTACATATGTTTCCACACAAAGGATGGGGTAGATGGGATTATTGATGCCGCAGAGGGGTTTACTGATGCTACAGTGATGTGGGTACATGACTAGGATGCAAGAGCATGACATATTTATGACGGCCCATTGAGGATTCCAACACTTGATACACATGTATAAATCGATAAACATATGTATATATAGTTTCATACAGAAATATTCATTATTTTATTAATCATAATCAATATTTTCCATAGTCATTTGATTTTATATTTTCAAGGTGCTGACATGCATGTTCATTCTTACTGAGGCATGCCTAGGATGGATGGATAGACTTGAAGTCCATCTACATAGACCCAAATCCCATACACACAATTTAGCTTTGACTAGGCCTAGGTAACTTTATCCATTAGGTTAAATTTTAAAAATATAATCACCTTATAAAAGTTTTACTAAACTTTTTCTAACTTGATTGTAAATTTAATTAAAACAATATGCAATGTTAGATGAGGTATTTAAGGACCATTCTATGTAGGATTTTGACACTCCTCTGTGTGATAAGGGACCCAGTGCAGTTGAATGTGGTGGTGGTTATGGTCATAGGGGTGATTGGGGGCCTAATGCAACTGCATTGGTGGCAATTAAAATGGTCATCGGTGTGATGGGGACGTCTGTGTAGGGGACAATGTTAGTGGAGGTGGTTATGCAACTCGTACGGATACTAGCTAGATGTTTTGATTTGTAGTATACGCAAACCTTATATATATGAATTTATTTTTTTATTATATATATATCGACTTCATGATAAATATTTTTTTATAATTTAGACTTTATACATGGATTTTTGATTATTTTTTTACTTTATGATAATCATGTGCAAATATCATTAAGATTAAATCAATCTACATTTTAATTGTAAATTATTATATGCAATCTCACACTTATTTAGTATAAGTTAGCATGTTATATAATATTGAAATCATACTTAAATGTATTAGGAAACCACATAATAAGAATACAACTTGAATATAAAATTACTAATAATTTGGAATGCACTTCACTTAAACAAGTTCAATTCGATGGAATTAAATATTTTAAAAGTTAGCATTTATTTAATTGGAATTTAAAGTTTAAATATTGATGACCTTTTCAAGTGGTCAAAGTTAACCAAGTTCACACCAACAACGATGATAATTTTAAACATAATATAAATACACTAAGTAACTTCTTGTCAATTCAAAATTATTGTATCAATTTATATGATATTATTCCCAATTATGTGATCACTTGAGTTCTTAAATTTACTCTTATTTCTTATCTTTACCATAGTTATTTTTATATATCAAATGAAGTTGTATCTTCTCTTATTTTAAATGTTCATAATTCCAAATTTTTAGAGTGAAAATAGATAATGCATTGATGACATTAATTCTTTATACAAGATGATGGTGTGACCTTATATGTAAATTGCACCACGGAGCTATTATAGGTTTTGGTTATAAGGAAAATATAATGAGTAAATGATCTTATTCCCTTATCTTCATATAATAATTTAACTTTATAATTGATTTAATATAAATTCAACTTGATTATTTATATGGTCCATAATTCTCATTAAATTTTATCCATGGTTAATTAATAATGATATAACCCATCGATATTTATTGGCTTTTTTTTATATCGATGGAATGTGCTATGATATTTTAGAGTTGTCCTTGAAGTTTTTCATAATCATGTGGGACACAATGAGGATATGTTTAACCCACAAGGACACCACTAATATTTTCATATATTTCACTTTAAAAGATAAACAATGTTGGCTTCAAACATAATTCCATACCTATATCAATTCTATATTACTCTATTTTGAATTGAGGTACCTTATTAATCACTATAAATATATTTGTTTTCTATAATTTGAAAGTTTTGGATCACATTATATGATAAATAGTTTAAAACATGGATAATAGATTGGGTTCTTTTTATGCATGAGGATCATATTACAATATAATAATGAAATAAATTTATAACATAAATGATATCAAATTAGAACTCAAATATTTCTATCTTTATCAATTATACTCATCTCAATTATTGTAGCCATATGTTTTGGGGGAGATTGCAGAGAGACAAACGAACAAAACCTATTGTCCCAATTATAGTTTCATTTTACCTTCATGTCGTTCCATAAGAATACATTGTTATAATTTTGAATTAATTTGACCTTGAGTTTTGGAATACATATTAATTCTTTCCCTTGGTCTAGATCAACTCCAAGTTTAGTGAACCATCCAATAAATGATTATCCCCTCGACCGGATATAGTGTTCCTCAAACTATAAAGAAGATTAATATATATAATGTGCCTAAAAATCTGAAGAATATTTGATAAGTCGAGATATCTATTTATGAGGATGTGATGATCACCAATATGATGATAAATTAAAACCATCATTCAATGTTATAATCATATTAAAATTTTCAATTATAATATGTTAATCTCCTCTTGTTTCTAAAAGTAGGATATTTAAGGATTGGGGCAAAGATAGTCCTTTCTAAAAATCCACCATAACATATAAAAAACGGTTGGTCAATTCACTAGCATCCTGAATGAAATATCCCATTTGGAAACTAGTGTAATAACATGTAATTTCCCCAATATAATTTTTTCCTATATGTTTTCAAGCCCCAACAAATTTAGTTTAGAGAAAAGGGGATGAGTAGTTTTTCATTTCATCTAATTGATTTCAGTTTCATTAGGGATATAGAATACTGGGTAAGGTTCAAGATTTGTATTCCCTAGAGTTCAAGTATATGTCAAGTTAGTTATCATTATGGAGGGAATTAACCATAATTTGGACCCTTTTTTATTATAAATTGTATTTAGGCTAGATATGGAGGAGCATAGGTAGTCCATTATGATGAGGGGGTTTCATATCACCCTTTACTTGACCCAATCCCATACATCATTTTCAAAAGAGAAGCTAACAAAAATATAATCTAGAGAATTCCTTCCACATAATTTTGTTTAAGGCTATCTGTACTCTTTCCTATTCAACCATCCAAATATTTTTCATATTTACAACCCAATGGAATTTGTAAACCACTAGTAAAATTTTTTCATATTTTATTAACAAGATTGACTTCCATTTTGCCAATGAAATATTTATTTGGTTGGATATCAATACATTGTGGGAGGGGTAGTAATTACTTCTAGTCATTTTTCAAAAAAGAAATACTCCCCCACCCCTTAATGCTTAGAAGATATTATTAATGATGTTCAGATCACATTGCTCTTCATATTGTTCCAAATATATTAACTATTATATAATCCTTGGGATTCATTGCCATGAAACACTTTGAGCATATTTGTGTTTCTAGATATGTTCCCATAGATTTGAACTACTATTATACCATCACCAACTCAATTTGTTCGATATAGTTATGTTGGAATGAATAACTTTTTGGAGTCCCATATCACCTATACTCTTCTGAGTGCAAATTGTGGTGGGTATTTGTGCATGACACGAATACTCCATGGATAGGAAAAATGCAGGAAGTTTGTCGATCATTTAAATAATCAATTTGAATATATTCAACTCACTATAGATATGCAAGATAATGTTTACCTTAACCAAATCATTTGTACCTTCACTCAAGCTATTAATATCTTGATCTAGAGCTTGTATAAGCCCTTAATCAAGCATTTTTGGTGGCAAATTCAAACTTGGACTAGAGGGTTTGGCTATGCTAACCAAATGCTCAATTCAATCTCTTGGGTTATGTCAATCACTTAAGAGCTCAATTGAGCTCCTCAACTGAACTCTTGGTACAAACCAACCTCAAATAACCTTGATCAACTAACCTTGGAAATCAAGTTTGTGTACTTGATTGACTAACCTTGATAACCATGGTTGGGATATTAATTGAGCATTGAATAGTGTAGTTTTTATATCAATATATCTTTTACAAAATCCAAAATGATTAATTGACCTATAAAAATATACTCGTCTAACAAAGGAAATGGAAAGGTAATAGTAAATTTCTTAATAAGAATCACTTTGTTTTCTACCAAGTTATCCATGAAATATTCTCAATCTAGCTTTCATAAGATCCTAAATAATTATTATCATTCTAAAAATGTCTTTGAATCGAGAAAATGTGAATGTAAAGCTAAACTTGGGAAATTCTCTTCTGAATAATAAACCCATCTTTGGTTTAATTTTTCAATATTTTATGATAATTCAAGTAAATCTCAATTTAGAAAGGATTATTGTAGGCCTTCAACAATACATCAATCCTCCATTGACATTATACCTAAATTCTCAACCTTCACATGATCATTTAATGTAAAGAGAGATAATGCCTAATTGAATATGGAAAATATATCATTCTATATTGATAATCACAATATATGGATAAATGAAAATGGGAAAAGAAAAAACACATGCTCAATTCATTATTGGGAGGAAATTTGGTTTTCATCAATTATCAAAATTTTTAACATTTTGGCTGGAGCTTATGTTATTTTGTAAAGATGCTTAATTATTGGCCTTAACTTATCTTATTTTTAAAAGACAATTTGGTAAGAATCATGCTATGATACTAAGAATAACAAAGCTTTAAAAACTTCAATTATTATTTTTTTAATATTGTTTTTCATAATGCCCTCATATTAATTCTTTTTACTTTGGTTAATCTATATTCATTATGACCTTGGGAGTGTGTCATTTATCACACATTCTCTATGAACAATTTATGAGCGGTGCTCTTTAACACTTTATACACTCAAGAAATCAAGATCCATAGCTTGATCCAGTACACTCACTTGGAGTGTGTTTAAGGAGCTCAAGTGAGATCATTAGCTCAATAAAGTTCAATGCTCAATTAAGAAAACATTCAAAATTCTTGCAAAATGATCTATTAAGCTATATAGGTCAACTATTTGTTTAATTTGCAAAATTCCATATTTCTTGTGATAGGATTTTCCAGAACTATAACTTCTAGAGGTTGAAACCCTTTTATTTTATTCATCATATGTTGCAAAATTAAGGCCAAGACTAATTACTAGATTCATCTATGTATTGAATGACATATCATTTTCATATTTTAAGTTTATATTCTATTTTTATTTACATAAAACTTATATCGAAAAAAAATTCACATTTTCAAAGGAATTGAGAGAAAAACTAATACAACTAAAACAAAGTTGTATAAATATTAATTTAAATATCAATAAGTGAGCTTAAAAATACAATAAAATAATATTTAAAAAAAAAAGGATCTACAAATATTTTATTTCAAAATTATATTTTGAATATTGAATTATTTGATGAGAACAAAACTATTTTTAAGGCAAGCATTTAATTAAATGCAAATTTAGCACAAAGTACGGGTAGGCGGGGTTAATGATCGGGCGAGGTGGGATAGTTAAAGCGTTTGGGTTGCTAGGCGTTTAGGAGATTAGCTTAGGGAGATGGGGCTCAACAACAAGTTCAAGGGCTAAGAGCACAAAAGAAACTATTTTTTTTTTAAAACAATACTATTAGAAAGATAATACAACACAATTTCCTACTTTCCATTAATCATTATGATGTAGAGTTTCTCTCTACATAATTAAGTATCTTGTATGTTATAAAATCCTTGTTAGATCAAGTTGGATATGAGATATTCTCTCCAACTAATTTAACTCCCAAATAGGTGCAATAAGTGCATGGTTGAGAGATTAACCAAACTAATTGTTTTATGTTAAGATAATGTGTTTATCATTTGCCAAAACTTCATATATTTATATATGTACTGTTGATTATATGAATTATTATGATAATGTGTGAAAACCATGTCTAATTTCTAGTTTTTTAACCATTATATCTATTTTAATCCAATATTTATCAATAACATGATCATGTCTAAAACATTAAAATTAACTTATTATAATAATGTGTGAAAACCATGTCTAATTTCTAGTTTTTGTACCATTATATCTATTTTAATCCAATATTTATCAATAACATGATGATCATGTCTAAAACGTCAAAATTGAAGGAAAAAATTGCAATTAAAGTTTTTGTAACCCTTATATCTATTTTAATCCAATATTTATCAATAACATGATCATGTCTAAAACATTAAAATTGAAGGGAAAAATTGCAATTTTAATTGAAAGGATCAAATTAAAGGTTATGGTATGATCAAAACCATCCTCTCTCCCAAGATAAAGTTTCATGCATTTTATCCCATTAGACTGAAGAAAAATGAGTCATACATACTTCCAAAAATAAATGATGGTCGTCTACTTCGTAGAAAACAAATCATAAAACTCGTCTTGATTGAAAAATACAAAGGTATGTGAAGCAGCATCTATCGCCTCCGTGACCTAGAAACTAATACATGTCAGCTTTTTAAAGCATCGTATATATGCGAGCGCAGATCATGGAACTTGTCGTAATTGAAAAATACAACGTACGCACAGCTTTTCAGTTCAAGACCGACATACTCCCGAGCCTGAGTTCGAGCCCCACCGAGCACATTGTCATGCTTTGAAACGTACACCTTCCAAACTACTCTCTGACAGGCCACCGGACTTAGCAATCCAGTGCATGTCATCCCAGAACAACTTCTAGTCTAGTGAGTATTTAATGGCCTCTGAACTGGTTGAAGCACAGTACGGTAAACAAGCCATCAGGCAACGGTCTGGATCATCCAACAGAGTATGCAGTCCACTACTGACCCCTCCCACCCACCATCAGCTCTGAAACTCCTATTTAAAGGACTATAAACTTGAAATGCAGCTCAAGGTGCAGCTCAGATTCATGTTATACTACCCCCTAACATCTCTGAAACTCCTGTTTAAAGGACTATAAAGTGCAGCTCAGATTCAGACATGACTAGGATGACATATAGCATTTCTTGGAGGGATAATAATTCTCTGAATCAACAGTGCTTTACCACAACCTATGAATTGTCATGGGTAATGCTTAACGAAGCAAATTCAACACTCGGGTCATCCAAGAAAATCTGCTGTGAAACTCCTATTTGAATGACTATTAAGAACGGCTCAAATGCATGTCCTATTACGGTACTACTTCCCACTTTCAGCTCTGAAACTCTGACCTAAATGACTATGAAGTGCAGCACAGCTTCAGACATGACTGAATGCCATATGCATCTACTCATGTCAGAAACAAATTACCTATCATGAATAATACGTAACAAAAGTCAATCTCAGATCCGCTTAACTGTGGTTCAGCTGTTTTTTTTCTAAATATATATTCTTTACAAGTTCAAAATTTGGCAGCGTTTCAACCAAACTTAGTATGATAATGTAAATGACTGGCACTGCGTTCAAATTTGAACCCATCCCGGCGCTTCCAAAGGGTTCTAGCCCTTTCTAGAAGTGTAAAGTTAAAATTGCCCTTAAAAAAAATTAAAATCCTAAATTTATCCTTCCAATAGGAAGGACATAATTTATATCAACATTTCAAAAGAAGGGCAACATTTGAAATTACTCATCCATATAAATTTCAATTTATATGTTGAAATTCCTATTTTATAAAATTCAGGATAACTCATGTCATGCACTCACTGGTTAGCTTTGCAAGGTGACGAGAGATGACTGATGACTATGATGTACTAGCCACTGGGATTTGACTCTGAATCCCGACTCAATTCGGGCTGAGATCTAAGGTGTGAAAATGACTATGGCTGTAATAACAGAACCACTACTAGGCCCAAAACAAGGCTGAAACATTGTGCCTACTACCTATGTGAACTTGGATACCAATGTCCACTAGTTTTTCATCAAAATGAAATTCAATTTTCCCCTTTGATGAGTCCTCCTCTACAAGACTTCATTTATTGCATGAATGTCACAGACTCACGACAACACTCAATGGCATGCAACTACAAATAATGGCATGCAACTAGAACCACAAACCATGCTGAGGTTGATTTATGCATTGATATAGAGAGGTGGCACTAGGAACACAATATGGAGAAACAATGAGTTAGAAAAAACATTTGGACCAAAGTACCACAATGATTATTAATAAAATTAAAAAATTAAAATTGGCTCAGGAATTGTCTTCAATTTGATGGGTGGCATGATCATGATCATGTAATCTCCCTCTGTCCTTCCAAAAATATGTGGTTTCTCACCACGTTTCTCTTCGACACTCGCCACCAAAATACGTATAAAAATTACATGTTTTTACATCCTCTTCCATTTAAATCCTCATCGCATAGTCATGACTAAGGATTATTATGCATGCACATCCTCACCTTATAATATCAATTGGTTCAAGGCGCAGAGACAACCATAAATTATCAAATGTGTCAAGACGCAAAGAGTAAGAGACAACTATAAGTAAGTCTTATATTAAATTTACCATGTAAGTCTTTAATTTCCACTATCATCTGAGATTTGACATGTTGGATCTTTGATGGTGAAGTCCATAATTAAGTCTTCTTCCTCATTATCATGCCTTTTGGTAAGACAATAAGGAGTGAAGTGGCCCGCATTAGCATGGAAAACAGTTTCGACATAGAGCTAGATACATTAATTCTTTCATTACATAACTTAAATTTCATGCCAGTGACTATGAATTCACCGAATTGTGGATTGGTAAAAAACACATCAAATTTTAGAGCCTCGAGCTCTTAATTACTCATGTATATAGAATTTTCGCAAATCGAGCCATTAACAAACTTCTTTTGTTGTTTTGGTTCAATTTAAAAAGTAGATTGTGGAGACTCAAACATGTAGCGAGTTGCAAGGCTCTAGTTGACTTAGGATTGATTCCATTTCCCCTCCACCCCATACCTGTATGTTGTCGTGACAAGTGTTGAACAACAAAAGTTGATGCCCAGGCCCTTATGATGCTAGTGTTGCTAACTTGGTTGGTATGGAGGATTATTTTTTAATGTTTTTTTGAGCTATGCATTGTTTTTTTCTTAGGCTCCTAGTGTCCATCATTCTTACATCTCTCAAGCTTGGATGGTTTCCCTCTCTCCGGTTTGAATTAAGGTTTTGGTTGGTTTTATATGTAGATTTTGGTTGTAGGTTTATTATAGCCTCATTTTGCTTAGTGGCTTCTTTTTGTACATAGTTAACAGTAAGTAATTTTCTCAGCAGTATGCATAACATCATGTAGATGCCCCAATATGGTTATTGCATAGTCTAAGTAGTTTTTCTGTATAATGACTTGTGTGGTCTAACCCAGAAAAATACAACAAAATAGTTGTTATTTTAATGAACTGTAAAATTAATGTTACATATATGTCAAATTAATGTGTTCAATTTTGGTTTTATTGAAAATATACCATTTTATCATGTAGATATTCAGGAGTGCTCAATTATTTAAAATTGTAAAAATTTGGATGGGAAATATTTGTGTTTTGCATTTTTTGGGGGGAAGGTTTTAGTTAATTTATACTTGTCAATTGAAGTACAATTATTTAAATTGCCCTTCCTCTTTGAAGGACTCCAAGAACAAATGCCCTTACAATAAAAATTAATACCCACCCTTCAAATTTGATCACTGCTGGCACATTTATTTAAAATTGGGCAGAGTTTCAACCAACTTAGTATGGTAATGTAAATGACTAGCACATCTATTTAACTATGGGATCATGGATTCAATCGCTACAACTATACCCCATGTACATCCACAAGGCCTGAACCATGGCTCTTCTCAAATGGATCTAACACCCTTGGGCATGCATGGACTACCAATTATCCATGCATTCGCTACGAGTTAATATTGATATTATTTTTTTATATATAATTGTTTATTTTGAAATTTGGAAAGACAGCCATAATATCAATCTGGAAAGTACACTTGTCTCATCCTCGTGCAATCTAGGAAAAACATAGATGCTACTCCATCCCAAATTCTAAGATATAAACACTTATCGATATAATTATATATATTTATATTTTTAACTAAAACCATTTTAGATTTTAATTCCTTTAGGATGGACTCTCTAACTCTTCACGGGTTTTCCATTTAGTATTTATATACTAATGAATTCCATTTTCTCTATTTTGAAATTGACAAAATGTTATTATCGATGTTGAAATATTTTTAATGTTTAAACATAAAAGACTATTACTTTCTATATTCTCTGTTATAATATTTTAATATTAATTTTCACTACCATAATTACTTAATTTGTGGTAAGTGAACACTTGAATTACCAATTATTATTTATTTATTTTTTGTATAATTGTTTTTTTGAATTTGTAAGGAGGCTCCCAAAATACATTTATGTCATTTTTCTATAACCTAATACTCTAGAAAAAACATATTTGCTACTCTATTCAAAATTCTAAAATATAAACACCTTGGATATAAATACTTGATAATAATTTATATTATAACAACTTTACTATTATAAAATAATGATTATATGATTGAATATTTAATCAATATGTTTTTTTCATATAAATAAATATAAATTCAAATTATATATATAAAAAAATTAAATCAAAATAAAAAATGTACACATAACAATAAAAAAGAATCGTTTAAAATAATTTTCTGATTATTGTTTTCTGTACATTGATTGAATTTTTAACTCATGATTTAAAATTGATTTATTATTATCATGTTGTTTTATTTGCAATTTTATGTAAGACATTTATATTAGTTTATTGTTTTAGACTTATAATTTTTATATGAGTGATGGGATAATGGTGATGACCAGTTTATTTTTCTATTTAACAAATACATGGAAAATAATATGAATTCAAATTTATTTACATAATTAAGAATGGTGCTTTTCTGACAATTAAACATTATGAATAAAAGATATTAAAATGTATAAATAATTAATTTTCTCTAGTTTTTTTTTGAAACTTTTTAATCAAAGATATGATGTGATATAAGCTTCTTAATCAAAGATATGATGTTATATGATTACAAAATAAAAATTGGAGTAAACCTTTTATTTTATTTTATTTTAATTTTTATTAATTTTCTTTGGTTCAATAAAATAAGTTACAATTTCTTAAAATTTAATATGTATTTATTTTGTAATTATATATATATAAAAGGTGATGTACATGTGGTAAAAAAAAATTAAGTTAATGGATAGATTAAAAAGTTAGAGGAAAAAGTAAATTACAATCTATAGAAGATAAATTAGATATCAAACCCATTAAAGAAAAAATGAAGAAGTTGATAGTTTTATACTACTAGTGTAACAAAAGAGCTTTAAACCTTATCATTTTTAGTTTAAAGGAGGAGGCAGAAGAGGATATGTTAGCCATTGTTAAGGAAGAACTTCACAATAGGTTACAAATTGAAAATATTGTTCTCACGTTAAGTTTAGCTCTACTAAACTTAACAGGTTAAGTTTAGCTCTACTGAACAAAAATAAGACATAGTAAGACTTCAAGTTTAAAAGGCTCAAGGATATTTATAAATGAAGACCTCATTCTAGAGGATCAAGTTGAATTAAGAAAGGAGGTTCAAAAAGTAAAAGAAGATAGGAAGGAGGGGAAATGAGCATTAATCAGAAACATGAAATATGTTATTCGATATAGAAACCGAAATGATAGTAATAAATAACAATTCAACACACTCCCTATCATCACCTGGAACTGTCGAGGCTTTCCATGGAGCAAAGACCCCAAGTTAAGTTGGATCCTAAGTGAAATTGATATTTTATTACTAGTTGAAACTTGGGAGCATGAGGAATCCAAGGTCGCTGATATATACGGATATGTCCTATGGTTGATATGGAATAAACATTCATGTCATAGAGGCATTGGGGGTATATCCTGTTACATTAGGAAGAACATGTCCTGGCATGTTCGACTTTATTACAACCAATTTATTTGGATAGAGATCACAAAAATTAATGATGAAAAAACCTACATAGCCATCTGTTATTTTTCCCCTATTAATTCCAACTTCTATAGAAAAAAAAAAGATAAAAAATTGTCTTTATAATGGTTTAGAACATGATATTTCTAGTCGAGGGAAGGAAGGCAATATCCTTTTGATGGGTGACTTCAATGCTTGAACTTCAAGTAACCAAGCTATTCTTTTAAGAAATTATTCCAACCCTAATCCTCTTTGGTTAGACGAATACCTTGAGCTAGCTAATAGGTACAAAAGAAGTCTTGAATATCTAGGTGAAAATGTATTTGGTTCTGAGATGGTTAAATTTTGTAGTGCTCAAGATATTATCGTTTTCAACGGTCTCACAAAATGGAAAATTCTAGCCGGATGAATTGTATCTATGGGCTTGGTAGTAGTGTGGTAGATCATGTTATATTTAATATCCCTTTATACAACAAATTAATACATTTCAACATCTTCATAGACCATGAGCTTGACTCTGATCATAGGCCTTTAATTATAACTCTCAATATTGCCATTCTTAGTGATCTGAAAGAGGAAAACTATCATTGCCAAAAGCACTTGATCTTTGATAAAAATAAAGTTGACATTTTTCTCCATGACTTAAAAATTCAATCTATTTCCTTTATCTAGTATGGAAAATATGTAAAATCTATACTATAATTTTACTACATCCTTCTCATCATCCATTAACAAGTTCTCTATTGAAGTCTTGGCTAAAAAGAGAGATAGTAGAACCAACCCTTGTTATGATCAAGAGTGTAAAGATGCGAAGAAAGAAATTAAGCAAGCTATTGTAGAATCGATAAATATGGACAAGATAAATCACTACAAAACCATCATTAAAGTAGAAAAAAGGAACTATCTAGTTAAAAGGTGGGAAAGTCTCTTACACCTCTTCAAGATGGCTCCTAAGAAATTATGGAGGCAAATTGTAACTCGCAAAAAAAAAGATAATAATGTTGCTTTAAAATATTGGAATTCCTGTCTGAAAAAGCTTTACGAATCCCAAGATATCAAAGATAACATTCAAACCCTTCTTACAATAAAAGAAGTTTTCTCATTATAAGACATAAATTTCAGGGTTAAGTGCTTAGTGAATGGAAAATCCAAAGACATTGAAGGATACTGTCACATACCCTCCATCTAACCAATTCAATGAGGGGCACATGATACTAAAATCTGGGCTTTTCACATAAAACTCAACCCATTCATTAGAATCTTAGCAATAAAAGAGATGTGTGCAGATGGAAAACAAACAAACATGCACAACGGAAATGAACTCATCCACACACATATTACATGACTGCCATTCAATTTAACACAGTGAACAAATTAATACATTCGCAGAAGTAAATACACAATAAAATACTCATATTGATGCAATGCTGTCCCAAGCAACTAGCTATGTCGCTGCAACGTTCCTCCCAACCATAGGTCTCTGCCTAGCCTGTATTCTTTCAACACTCAGAGACCACCCCCGAGCTGAGCATGAGATCTACAAGGAAAAGGGAACTCTCAAGCTCAGCTCAGCCAAAGCAATGGATACCCATCTCAACCCCAACATTCTCTTGTACACCAAACTTAGATATGGGCTCTGGAACACATTTTCAGCAGTGGGACTTAGGAACTAGATGGACAGGGGTTTTCCCAAAACATAGGCACACCAAAAACGAATTGTGCAAAGAGAAATCCAACCCCAGGGAAGAAAACTGATTTCTCCCACAGATTTATGAGCATACAGTGGGCCAAAACGGCCTCTAAAAACCCCAAAATCGTTTTACTCTTTTCTACACTGTTAGACACAAAAAAAACACCCTTCCAAGTTAGGAAAATGAAGGTAAACAAAGTAAAACCAGTGAGGAAAATGCCCAGGTATCTCCAAACTCATGAGAGGGCAAAGTTGGTTGATGGGTAATGGCTTGGGGAGCAATTCATGGCTCTTTTCTTGCCCAAGAAGCCAAACACGTTTTTCCATGTAGGGTGGCTTTCCCATACTCGAATTTGGACAGCCATATCTCCCATTCCCCAAGGCATTAACTACCTCAACCAACTCTTGGGAGAAATCAATGATTGGGTACAAAAGTCAACATGGGTAGTTGAGGGTTTGATGGGTTCTCTCATTGACACTTGGTTTGACTTGATTGGATCCAAGGGTTTGAATGTTTTCCCCTCCCAATTCCTTGTAACATCATGCCCCCATCTCTTGTTGCATTGCATAGCTAGTTGTGGGCATTTATATTAAAATGCATATTTACAATGCCCATGGTTCACTAGCACATGGGTAGCATAATATCAAATACTTGCCTCTTCTAGATCGAGCGTTCACTAGAGGGGCCTTGGCCTTGAGCTCCACGCTAGGAATCATACAAATGCATACATTATTTACATTATACCCCAAAATATTATAATGGTCAAAATGGGGGACGTGACATTCCCCTTCCCTTGGAATAACACTGTCCTCGGTGTTCCCATACCTAGGAATACATACACGCTATATACATGTCCAAAATTCACAAAATATGGCAGGTCTGTCCTACATTTCACCCTTTATTTGGGTTTTCGGGACCAAGTCCTTTGGTCTTCACAAACTGCTCCTACTGGCTGGGACCTTCTAGCTCTGCATGAGGGCATTGTTCCAAAACAATCCCTTCCCTTTCTTTACCTTCCCGCTGATCTACAAGTCTGGAAACTTTATGGCGGCTACCCTCTTGATGTTCCATTGTTGGGCAGTCGCGGAGGCAATGATTTCCTCCACATCCCCAACATTTCATTGGTTGCTTTACCTTTTCCTGCTCAAATTCCTTTGAGTCTTCCCACCTGGAGTGTTTCTTAATCGGTCGATTGGATGAATGCTTCTTCATGGATCCACTTTCCTTTCCCTTACTAATTGCTCCCAGAATGCTTTTTACCTCTTTTTGCAGATGAATAGAGTCCTGCAAAACCTTGTGGTTCATCTCATTCTATTGCCTTTGTAGCTTGAGCATTTCTCCAATATTTTCTTGGGTCTTGGCAATTGTTTGAAGAAGACTTTCAGCCAACTCTAATAGCCCTTGGTCTACTGCCATGGTCAATGGAAACAACTGACCACACTTTGCTTACTAGCAACACTTTCCTGTGTCGGCTGCAACCAATTGTTTCAATTTCTTACTTGTGAAATTCATCATGGAAATTCTTTGTTAGGACAAGCATAACATAAACATTAAGATTAGTCAATTATTTTCCCAATTGACATGGAATGTCCACGCTTTATTTATGGGACTTCCACACTTTCATGCTTTCCAACATACACATGAACTCATTCATGTTCATCCTTTCACAGGAAATTTACTATTTTGGCATTCACAATTCATTTCAAGCAATTAAACACAATCTATTTTCAGCCATGACATGCACTCAACAATCTTTTGTTTTATAAATGCATCAATCGAAAGGAAAGAAAAGAGTAGGAGTTTCTCCCTCTTAGTCTTGTTCTGTTATGGAGCTACACCATCACTGTGGTTTCATGCTCGTTAGTCTCTTTCACTTCAATGTGAATTCTTTGACTTTCCTTTCTTGGCTATGACACTTAGTGTCTAAGGTCTGTCTAAAAATTTTCAACTAGGAACCCTCCTCCATAGTTTCCTACAGAACCTTTGGCTACTATGACCCCCTCATGTCCACTAGCACCATCTTTCATTACTGCTCATACTGAGCTCTTTAGTATGGTCACATGTCCATCTACATCCCTATGATGCCTTCATAGTCCTTGCTTCCAACAATACCTACACTCAAACATTGAATCAATTCACATGTTTAGTTTATTTCCATATGGTTTATCTCTAAACAAAAGTTTAGGAAATCATAACAAAATCAGATACACACGTATATTCATAAGCAAGAAGCTGCAAGGTAACCGAATACTTATCTATATTGGATGTCTTCACTTTATTCCACGAGATCCTTCTTTGCTTTACGAGCCTTGGATTTCCCGTGGATACAATTATGAATGTTGGGCCAGCACGTAAGCTACTCCTCAATCATTCGAATAGAAAATGCCAGGCCAGTACGCCGACTGGGTTTATCAATCATTTCCTTTAGCAATATGCTAGGCCAGTGCTCCGACTGGTTTTATTAATTAATTAAGGAATGTTGGGCCAGCATACACGTTGCTTTACAATATCAAGTAGTAAATGCCCAACTAGTCACTCTCTGGACTTATCAAGAACTTTATAGCGTTCAACCAGTTACTCCCTGGATTTCTCCATAATTTATATTGCCCACTCATTTACTCTCTGGATTTACCAATAACTTATAGTTCTTTCAGGGTCTTGCTTTCCTACAATGACCAAAGTTTCCAACAAAGAAACAATAGTGTATCAGCTTAGCTGTTAGAAGACTTATACCTGAAATCTTCATTATTCCAAATAAGACATAAATGAAAACGAATACTTATCTGTATTGTGTGTTTCCCCTCTGGTCCACAGGGTCCTGCTTCGCTTTGCAAGCCTTGGAATCGCCTATGGACTTTGATGTAGTTAATGCTTAACCCGTACACCTTCACATCGACTGGGTTTACCAAGCATTTGGTGGTACCCAACCAATCCCATACCTGGTTGGCCCTCTCCAGTGCTGAGCCAACACATTCATCTGGGTCATCAGCTAATGGAAGGAAACTGCACCACTGACCTTATAGGTTAAGGCTCTACTATGGATCCATAGGCATCTTAGGGTTTTTAGTCAGTCTTGGCGCCCCCCTCCTACTGCTGACCCAATAGATATTTTATTCCTTCACCAATGCCACCACACCTTCTCACACCACAACCCTTCACACACACATCAACTCTTCATTTATACAAGGACGTCACTCCTTTTGTGTGAATCGGTGGTTCCTTTTAGGAACTTTATAGGTGACTTTCTTGATTGCAAGTTAGCATGGCCCCACTCACATAAGGATGATACCCATTTTTACTACACAGCTCCTTGGGTTTGTCCATCCCTTCCAGTATTATTTAGTGTGAGCATAGAAAGGTTACCAATTCCTATACAGTCCTTCTGCATACCCTTCTTCACTTTGCCTCTTAATGTGCAGTACCAATTGGCATCTATGTAGGTCATTCATTTTGCAGATGTATCTTTTCCTTCATTTGCAAAGAATGGGGGCTCCCTTCTCTGAGTCAACAGTTCTTCGGTTTGCACCCCAATCTTTCCACGTTCCATAATCCACACATGCCTTCTTGGCATAGCTTTACCATCTCACTCTCATGGTTTTCCAACATTCAGCTCAGCTAAGATGTCATCCTTAAAATATGCAATGGTGTTTCACCCGAAACCCATTTCCAAAGCATGGGGTCCTCCCCATGGAGTTTGGCTTTTGCAGGTCATCACACATGGTCTTCCTGCAATGTGTCTTGCTGGCACATTTATCAAATAGCCAAACAGTCAGCAACATTTAACAATAATCATTCAATGGCATTAATAATTAAATTCAAGTATGAATTTTCAATTCTGTCCTCTACAGGAATTGATTTGCTTAGCCATGAGTCTGTTCTCATATCGTTTGGCTCTTGCTCATGGTAGATTCCATCATCATCATGGACTTACCCACTTTTGCCATGCCCAAAACAATCTACCTGAAATTTGAAACTTCAATCAACCAAACGCTTTGTAAGTCTCTATGCATATAATATTTCATTGCTGCCGCAGTCATTGAAGTAATCTCATAATTATAACACTCAATAATTCAAACACTTTCAGCTGTTAGCATTTGAGGTGCAATGAAATATATGTATATATTTATATATGCATCGCTATCATCAATAAAATTGCAAGACATGGGTACACTATTCGTGCAATTTAAATAAATTGTAAGTACTCATTACTTCACATTCTATGCAATCTCTGTCCTTCCATAGAGTGCTCTGGTAGCCCATCAACATGTCTACCTTCTTCGTGCAATCCTTTTCATGCATTCATAGCAGCTCATGAAATGGTCTCGGGGTTATCAATAGTTCACCATTTTATCTATTCTTTAATTGCAATGAAACATACACCCCAACCATGCATTCACACAATGCATATCAACATGTGCACTCACACATACACATGCACATTCACAACATTTACATAATCTTTTAATGTGCATTCCTTTAATGCATAACCACAAGATTGTATAGAATATTTTAATGCACATCCTTTCAATGCAACCTCGCATTAATCCATGAAGACTATGCATTCCAACATGGCCTAACCATGACTATCTCATATGGCATAAACTTACAACAAGACCATAAGTCATCACTTGTTTTGGTTGTTAAACTCACAACTGACATACACAAATGGCATGATATAATTTCATATGAATGCATTGAGGTTTCTAAGGAACTATAGGGTGTAAGGCTCCTTGCCTTTACTTATACACACCTCACCATACTCGATGGGTTGACATTCACTTTCACGCACTCAATACCACATGAAAACCAATCAACATGGTTTAAACATAGTTGAAGGGATCTTACCAAATCCTCCTTCAATCATTCATGCAATTAAGCATAAATAACCATTACCTGCATGGCTGTCATTAACATCGCTTGATGTTACCTGATCAGTTGGCCTCTTACCAAGGCTACACAGTCATTTTGCCAACATCATGATCATAGATTTGTTGCACCATCCTTTCCTCATAAGGTTGTTGGTCATATGAAACAATTATCATCCACGCCCTTAGTCATGCTTTGGTTGTCTTTGGTCCTATAACCATTGCAAACACGACTAGTTATTTAACAACCACCATAATCATCTTTAAGTGGCTCATTGCATATGCAAAACCTCACTATTCTACCAATATGCAATATCATATATATACACAAGTATTTTTACATGCACTATGCAATGTTTATCAATATGCCATCTAGTGCATATTCATTTCAGTTATCTAATCTCTTACATTTTCAATCATGCTTCTATGGTCATTATCAACAACATTACTGGTGATCAACCACAAGCAATACCATTAATGGGATATTGCATGTGTAACCTCACTACCTTTACCCATATGTAACATCATGTTCATGCATAAGCAATCCACATGCACCATGCAATAATTCTCTAATCATGCTCACTAATTCATATGCATTTAATCTACTGCTTTCTCGCATTTCCAACATCCCTATGCTATAATTCCAGTATATAAAATTCAGGAAAATTAAATACAATAGCAAGAGAGGAGTGAAGGAATTATCCCTTTCCAATCATGACATGGAGCCCCTCCTCCACATCATAGCTGATTCTTTTCTTGGATTCCCTACCAAGCACGCAAGGAATCATTAGCTGTGATTTCTCACCAAGTAGCAATTCAATATATACATACTTGTATAACATTCATTCTTACTATTTTTCAAACATGCAATACTTATGTTATAAACAGAAATAGTTTAAGGTGAGGAATTTTCCTCTTATCAACGTTGCCTTACTACTCCCATTGCTTTTCCGCAATGCATATTAAAGCCAATTACTCTTAATAAGGCCTCCACAACCTTCTATGTAATTCCTGCTTCTCATCCCAAGCATAGAGGATGCATTTCACACTTTCAACGACTGTCTCCGGGGGACGATGGGGGTCAAGGGGGCTTTCCCCCTTATGGCTTCCCTGTGCCACTGTAGGGCGGGTTGAGGGCAACACCCTCGTTTTTTTTTTCTTTTTTTTTTGGTAAATCCTTCAATTTCGCGCAATCTGGTGCATAAGTTCCATGGCATTTTTCAACTTTCGGCACCTGAAAAGTTTCCCTAGAAAATGGATAAAATTCCTTGTTTTGGAGCAACTCACCGAGTTCTTCCGCAGCTTCGGGCCAACTTGCCTAGTTCTGTCGCAGTTTCGAGCCAACTTTTCGAGTTCTGCCGCAGTTTCGGTCCAACTTTTCGAGTTCTGCCGCAGTTTCGGGCCAACTTGCCGAGTTCTGCCGCCGAAAACACTTAGAAAAATTTTCGGACCAACTCGCCGAGTCCTTCCGTTGTTGCAGACCAACTCATTGAGTTCTTCCGCCGTTGTGGACCAACTTGCCAAGTTCTTCCTTCGAAAGACACTTAGAAAAATTTTCAAACCAACTCGCCGAGTCCTTCCGCCGTTGTGGACCAACTCGCTGAGTTCTTCCTCTATTGCAGACCAACTTGCCGAGTTCTTCTGCCGAAAAACACTTAGAAAAATTTTCGGATCAACTTGCCAAGTCCTTCCGCCGTTGCGAACTAACTTGCCGAGTTCTTCCGCCGAAAGACACTTAGAAAAATTTTGAAATTTTGAAATTTTTTTTCTTAATTATCAGTGTCGAGCAGGAAGCATACTTACCTCTGCAACTATGATAGGTATCCCATGAAGGCCCAATGTTGCAACTAGCAGCTCTGATAGCATTCTATCACATACCCTCCATCTAACCAATTCAATGAGGGGCACATGATAATAAAATATGGGCTTTTTACATAAAACTCAGCCCATTCATTAGAATCTTCGCAATAAAAGAGATGTGTGCAGATGGAAAACAAACAAACATGCACAGTGGAAATGAACTCATCCACACACATATTACATGTCTGTCATTCAATTTAACACAGTCAACAAATTAATACATTTGCAGAAGTAAATACACAATAAAATACTAATCTTGATGCAATGTTGTCCCAAGCACTAGCTATGTTGTTGCAACGTTCCTCCCAACCATAGGTCTTTTCCCAGCCTATATTCTTTCAGCACTCAGAGACCACCCCTGAGCTGGGCATGATATCTACAAGGAAAAAGGAACTCTCAAGCTCAGCTCAGCCAAAGCAATGGATACCCATCTCAACCCCAGCATTCTCTTGTACACCAAACTCAGATATGGGCTCTGGAACACACTTTCAGCAGTGGGACTTAGGAACTAGATGGATAGGGGTTTTCCCAAAATGTAGGAACACCAAAAATAGATTGTGGGAAGAGGAATCCAACCCCAGGGAAGAAAACCGATTTCTCCCATAGATGTATGAGCATACAGTGGGCCAAAACGACCTCTAAAAACCCCAAAATCGTTTTACTCTTTTCTCCACTGTTAAACACAACAAAAAAGCCCTTCCCAGTTAAGAAAATGAAGGTAAACACAGTAAAACCAGTGAGGAAAATGACCAGGTAGCTCCAAACTCATGAGAGGGCAAAGTTGGTTGATGGGTAATGGCTTGGGGAGCAATTCATGGCTCTTTTCTTTCCCAAGAAGCCAAACACATTTTTTCGTGCAAAGTGGCTTGCCCAATTTGTACAGCCATATCTCCCATTCCCCAAGGTATTAACTACCTCAACCAACTCTTGGGAGAAATCAATGATTGGGTACAAAAGTCAACATGAGTAATTGAGGGTTTGATGGGTTCTCTCATTGACACTTGGCTTGACTTGATTGGATCCAAGGGTTTAAATGTTTTCCCCTCCCAATTCCTTGTAACATCATGCCCCCATCTCTTGTTGCATTGCACAGCTAGTTCTGGGCATTTATATTAAAATGCATATTTACAATTCTCATGGTTCACTAGCACATGGGTAGCATAATATCAAATACTTGCCTCTTCTAGATTGAGCGTTCACTAGCGGGGCCTTGGCCTTGAGCTCCACGCTAGGAATCATACAAAATATGCATACATTATTTACATTATAGCCCAAAATATTATAACGGTCAACATGGGGGACGTGACAGATACCAAGCATAAATCTTAAGAATTGGGGGTCCAGTCCTCATCCCGCACATTCACAAACTCTTTAATATAGAAGTCAAGCAAGGGTTCCCTACACCTTGGACTCAAAGCCTTATTATTCATATTTTCAAAGTAGTGATAAAAATAACCCCTCTAATTATAGGACCATTATGATTAGCCCTCTCTTAGCTAAGTTATACGGTATTATCTTAGAAAAGAAGATCAACGAATGGCTAGAAATGAAAGGTAAGCGAGATAAATGACAATCAGGTTTTAGAATGAATCATTCAACCACATACCACCTCGTTATGGTTAGGATCATTGCAAAGTAATGTCATAATAATAAGTCTGAACTTTTTTGTTACTTTCTATATTTTAGAAAATATTTTGATAAGGTGCCTAGAAATAACCTGTGGAATAGGCTAGAGGAGCTTAGGGTTCCTTTTTAGTTGAGATTTGTCGTGATAAGGTTGTACAGAAAGGTCCTTTTCAAAATTAAGAATATTGAGGGGTGGTCAATGGATATAAATTGTAATATTGGAGTTAAGAAAAGTTGCCCCCTCTCCCCTACCCTTTTTGGCATTTACATCGATAAATTAGAATAGTTTTTAGAAGAAGCAAGTTGTGTCGTCACAATCTTGGTTGGGATAGTTATCATCCTTATGCTTTATTCTAATGATATTATTCTCATGGAAAGGTGTCCCTCTGATCTCGATAAGCAATTAAGAAGTCTGAAATGTTTCTGCTCTAACATGGTTATGATTGTTAACACCAACAAGACAAAAGTTATGATAATAAAATTTGTGGAATACACCTGTGCCAATTTTATTTATGATAATAGAAAACTAGAGGAAGTGAATTCTTACAAATATCTAAGAATTGATATTCATCACAAGCTCAATTGGAACTATAGCATTAAGAAAAGGATTAATGGAGGGTGGAAAGCTTATTTTGGTCTTGAAAATAATTATAAATCATCCAACCTAGCCATGTGGTATAAAAAGAAGTTCCTCTTTGAAACTCTTGTCATCCCTATTATCTTGTACGATTGTGAAGTATGGGGGTGTATCATTTCTAGAAAATCTTGGAGGAAGATTGAGAAAATCCGGAAGCGTTTATAACCTATAACCTCAAAATTAAAAGAAATACGCCTTATCCTATTCTCCTCATAGAAGTACGTCTTTCTCCCATCTAGAGCATGGATAAGACTAGGTACCTGATGTACAAGCACAAGATACATAACATGGGAAACAAGAGACTTCCTAAAATTGATTTAAACTCAAGTCAAAACCAACTATGCCTCAAGCGGGGTTGGTGTAAAGATACCATGGCTTGGTTAAACCAATGGGGCATTGATGAAAATGACACTTTGCAAAAAATTGATAAATTCAAAAATATTATTACTTATAAGTTTAAAGAGAAACTGTGGTGCAATGAAAATTTAGTGGTTAAGAGAAAATTAAGATACTATAAGGAGGTCATTAACCCTAATTTGGAAGATGAGAAGTATCTCTTAGTAGTAACTAGGTCAAGGACGAAAATTAATATACTCAAGATTAGAACGAACTCTCATGAGCTCCATAGTGAAACATGGCGTTGGTCTATTCCTAAAACTCCGTGGATGGAAATGGTTTTCCATCTTTGTTAGTTTATGCGTGTTGAGGATGAAAATCTCTTTCTCTTAGAGTACCCTGCTTACACCCACATTAGATTAGAGTTTCAGAGTATTAGCTACAATACAAACATTTCTAACCTCCTAACTTGCCAAAACTATAGTCACCTCAGAAAGCTTTTTGCTAAGCTTTTTGAACACATAAACAAAATTTTAAATACTCAAGGTTCCATACACCAAAGTTAGTCTCAGTAGACGTTAATCGTCGTCATCGTCATCATCATATATAAAATATGATGATGATAGTAATTAAAATTTACTAAATACAACTTTGATATATAAAATTTTAAGAAGATTATTTAAATTATTATAAAATTTTATTGTGTTATTTAAAAAACTTAGAAAAAAAAAAAAAAAAAAAAATATATATATATATATATATATATATATATATTGCTCCATCCAAAGCGAAATTACATAGATAAAAAAGCCTCAATTAAATCTTTATACTACAAATTCAATAACTACAAATGGAAAGACTTCAATACAATCCATGACCAAACTACGGTTGCAGTAAACCTTTTCAATTCCCTACCTCTCGCAGCTTATGTGCCCTTGAGTTGACTAGTAGAAACTACTTTTTCCCATACAAAACCATCAAACAATTGAGCGAACCCTATCTCCTTGGCGAAAAAGACCAAAAGCTATGCCCAAGAATCGGTTACAATGACCGTTTGAATGCATGCAGTTCAGGAATTAAATTTGAATTCTTTTTTGTTTTTAATGCTTCTCTAATTTTTTTTGATATTAAAGTATTTTGAAATTAAAAATAAACAAATTCATTTTCAATCATAAAGTGATATCATTCGATATTATTGCAAATTAAACATAATTATTAATACAATTAATAAATTTTTAAATCTTAATTACTTAAAATTTAAATTGAAAATTGGTAATGTAATTTTTGTCTTAATATTCCATGGATATACATTGATACACATATTTAGAAACATAAACATTATATTATTTATAAAACATTTTCATGAAACTTTCTCAAGTAGCTGGCCTTGAGTAATTAGAAAACAAGTTGACCTTGAGTAATTAGAAAAGAATACCTAAGAAAATATTCTTTAATGTGCATATTTTTTTCAATGATTGCTTTTACAATAGTGTAGTTTGGTTCATATTACATGTAGAGTTACAAGTAGTTTTTAAAACAAGATTTTATGGAGACTATATTCGACAAAGTAGGAACTTGATTTTACATATGTATCATTCCATGGAATTATGAATTTAATTTATATTATGGTAATTGCAAGACAAGTAAAATAAGAAAATAATATCTTTTCTAACATCTCTTCATATTTTTTAATAATAAAATAAAATAAAAATAATATATATTATATAATATTTTTTTTATGTTTTTTAACCATTAAAACTTTAGAGAAAAACCATACCAATCTCAAGATTTGATATCAAGACCTTCTTAAGCTTTCTCTTTATCATCATGACTACTCATAATGAACTCAAATTAGAATACCACCTCCAAAATGCACGAATATAAGTTGATGTTACAACTTCCAAATATTTTAGGAAATATTTCTATAATCACTTGGTGGTTGATACTATTATATTTTTAGACTACAAAGTCAAAGTCATTGCTTAAATTATATACTTATGACATTTTAAAGTGGAAATATTCAAAAGTATTTATTAATGTTTAGACATTTTCTTAATTAAGTGAGAACAATTATTGTTTCACTCAATTATAAAATATAACTTTCAAGCATTAGTTATATTTATTTGGAAAAACGAAAAAGGAAATACACATTGTGTTTTGATAATTATTAATTAATTTTCTTAATTAAGTGAGACCAATAATTGTTTCACCAATTATAAAATATAACTTTCAAGCATTAGTTATATTTATTTGGAAGAAAGAAAAAGGAAATACACATTGTGTTTTGATCATTATTTAGTAGTTGTTTGATACAAGAATATGATTCTCTTATATTGAGCTTTATATTACGAATTGGGTTCCCTTTATTCAAACCACTAAACATGTATTCAATTTTTGCATTTATATCGTAGAATTAGACAATGTGCATACATTTCAATAAAATTTGTTTTAAAGTTTAATGTTTCTTTGAATTAAAGGGGATAATGGTTTACATGTATGTAAGTGAAGTGCTTTTAGAAAATAATAGCATAGTTTAACATTGTTCTCGAGACTATCGTAACCATTATGATTAGGGAATGCATTTGATTTGGTGAAATCAATCCTCCTCTTTTATTTAACAAATGAAGAGTATTTCTTATTTTAGATTATCAACAATGAAGGATTAAACCAATGATAACTCTTCAAACCCTTCAAATTGAAATATTACCTTTATCTTGAAATTTGATCCTTGGTTAGTAATTAGTCCCAATTCATGGCATTGACGTGGGGATTCCTCTCACTTGCTTTTGCAGGTCACAGGTGCCAAATTTTCCAATGTATGTGATTCCTAGGCATGGTCGAAAGGTGCACAGTCCTTAAGAATGAGTCTTGTGACCCCACATAATGATAGTTTGTATATATAGCATATATGAGATGACACATGTATTCTTGGTACCCAAAGTTAACAAATTTTAGATATGGTCTAATCACACTCTCCATGTTCCACTTGTTGAGTTTGTGCTCTCCTTTTTGTGCACTTTTTTTTTTGGAAATTCCAAAACCTCTACATAATGTAAAAATTACTTGTTATAGGGTACCCGTACGAAGCTGGTACCCAAAAAGGCTGCAACAGTAGTGCGTGAGCAGAAAAAAAAAAGCAACGCGCATGTGCTTCCAAATGTGCACACACGTCATGGCTTCGACAATGCCGAACGTCCACGTGGTTAAGCCTACATGGACAAAAGGCGCATGCACGCGTTATTAATGCGTACGCACAAAATGGTGCCCATGCGTTAATGACGTGCGTGTGCCCCTGTTTTTTTATTAAAAAATAGAGCTCACAGGTTCGTCATTTTCAACAAACCCGCAAGCGCACAGTGGCCAAACAAGCACCCCGCGAACGCGTCCTTGAGCACCCGAAGGCCTCCTCAACGCCACCATTTCGTACCTCCACCACCTAGCCAACGTTTTCTCCAGGTAGGTGCCTATTGAAGCATGAATTTGTTGTTGTTTTTGTTTTTTTGTTTTGTTTTCCATTTCAATTTTAATTTTAAAAAAAATTTACAATCCATTAAAAAACCAAAAAAAATTAATTGCAGGCCATCTACACCTAACAAGATGACAAACACACCTGAACCATCATATGAAACCAATGAAACCAATAAAACCCGACCTTCAAAAGACAATGTTGGAACGGACAATGAACTGAATGAAAACCCCGGAGATCAATTGCGTCAAGATTTAAATCAATTGAGGGTATTAAGCGATGAATTGAAGAGCACCAAGGAACCCTCTCGGGTTTCCTTGGCTTCATCATTGTAAAACATTATTGATTCCATCAACATTGCACATAGTGAGATCACAAATCTGATCCAATACAGGGCTCGAATGAGGGAACACTACTCCACTGGGATGTTCAAAGAACAAATAAAAGACCTCAACATCACCAAAGCCCAGTTGTACAACAAATTCATAGTTCCCTCGACAGGATAGCCTCCAGATGTGAGGAAGAGACGAGTTTGCATGGACTTGTGTATTTACTAGCCATAGAGAGATAACTGGAGAAAGAAATGGTTTATGGTGTTTGACAGGCCCCTGTGCAACAATTTGGAGGTCCCACAGTATTTCCTTCAGAAATTGTGGGCTAAGTTTGAGCTAGGATACCATGTCAACTATTTTGACATCACTGAGTTTCAGGGTGTCAGTCTTGGCTCTGCCCAAGATCAACCTCAACCCCGCCACAACTCACTTAGAGGACATCCTGCACCCAGGAGAGAGCCAAACCCCCCTCCTCAGCCACCCGGGTTTGGTAGCAGCCTAGATGAGATCGATGACTTAGTTAGATGTGCCACACATCATTTTCTTAGACATACCACATTTGTGGCTATGTCTTCATAGAGCCGGGAGGACATCGATCAGAAAGACACAGCTGCACCGTCTATGGGTGGTGGCCGGGACATGCCGAGTACAGGTGGAACCCAGGCGGGGCCTTTTAGTTCTATTGGAACAACGGCACATCGTTGTTCTCACTCTGGTCATTCTTTCCATGTTCCTATGCAGCAGCATGCCACAGAGAGCTACATGGATCAGGTTAGCTATTGTTTTATTTAATGTTCAAGTATTTGTTGTATTTTATTTGATATCGTATTGTTTAATATATTTAACTTTGAATTACACATTGTTGACTTTATTTGTTTTAATGCATAGTTATTCAGGGCCGAGTCTCCATCCTCCAGGTGGGAGGACATCAGTTCCTTTGACCTCGACCAAGCGATGGCAGCAGCAGAGGAGATTACAACACCATACACACAGGTAACTTCTTTACTTTGAATAATTAGATCCTGTTACAAGTAATTTGTGTTCAGTAATTACAAATTAATTAGCACTGATTAATTACCATATTATCATCGTATTTTACAGTTGTGTTTATCATATTGTCTAAATTATTTGAGAACTATAAATTCATATAATCCAACAAAAAAAAAATGAAACCTTATAAAACATGAAAACCTAAGAAAACTAGAAACATCTGTTCATGTTCACTTTAGGCATCCTATACCTCTAATGATTATAGAAATGGGAGAGAAATTTCCAAAATCTATCATTCTTACTTGACCAATGATGAGCCTGCAGCTGGGGTTTTGGTGTTGCCCGCAATGTCCTTCATCCTCAGACTACCATCCAATGCTTACTTTCTCTTCCTGTGCTTGACCAATGCCATGTGTGTTATTGATGCTTTTCCATTTGTCACCATGTCATCCAAGTTATCTTTGCCATGTACTCTCCTTGTCCAAATCATCTTCAAATGACCACAGTATGGGTCATTTGACTCTTGGCTCAATAGGTGTGCCAATGGATCCAATGCCCATCACTTTGTCCAACAAATCAACCTTTGCTACCATGTCCTTATGCCATGTGTTATTCAAGCTTAAACTTTGTCATTAATTTTGTCATCAATGACAATAATAGACAACCATATTCATCAAGCTCTCCTCAATCTCCCAAAATCTTCACACATTGCTTCCTTAAAAATGAAACTTGTCTTCTATTTATGCTCTTGTCTTCTATGATACTTGTCTTCTATTTATAGTTTTATCATTAAGATGATTAAATAAATAAAATGTGATTTATTTGATTATGGCCATACCATGTCACCTTATTTAATTTTAATTTCATGCCATGTCACCTTCTATCCTTTCAAAATATTAAATGTGAGACACACATATGCCCTGAAGATGCCCGCAATGCACTCTTAAAAATGCCCGCAGTGGGCTCCACTTTGATTCCCGCAAGGGCCATCAACACATGTCTGTATTGGTCTTGGATTATGCATGCAATGGTCTCATGTAAATGCCTGTAGGCCCTTATCAATATGCCCACAATACACCACAAATTCCTGTAGTGGGTGCTTCAAAGAATGTCCATAGGGTCCTTTTGATTATGCCTGCAATGGTGCTTTGAAATACCCCAAGGGGCCTTCCAAATGCCCACACATATTTCTTGTACGCCTCATCATCTTGTCTTTGTCCTCTAATCTTATGTTTTCCAATTCATCGTCCTCCATGTCACCAAGTTATCAATCCTTCTTGTCACCAAGCATGTCCTCCTTGTCATGTTCCATGTCATCAAACACCATGCTTGACAAGTCATCAAGCTTGCTTGCTTGTCACTTGTCTTTGTCTTATCCTTAGCTTGCCATGTCCTTCTTCCATGCTTTCCATGTTTGATGCTTGCCATGTTTGTCACACTTGTCACCTTTTCCATCCCTCAAGCCATGTCACCATCTCCATTGTGATTTCCATAATGTGTATGCTCCATGTTCTTAACTCTTCCATGTCTTTTTCATTAATGCATTTTCATCAATGTCATTATCAAGTCCTTGTCATCAATCCTTTGTCATGTCTCCACTTTGGCAAGTCTTCTACACTTGACATGCTTTCTTGCCACTTGTCAAGTCATCAAAGCTTGTCATGTTTACCATTTGTCTAGTCAAGTATTTGCCATGTCATCACTTCCCCCTTTGTCCTTAACGTATTGTCATCAATGACAACTTTGGCCATCAAACACTTCAAGCATAAATTGTCAACCTTCTTTGCCAAATTATCATGGGCCCAATCCATTGTGGGTCAAAGAAAATGATCCCCACAACCATGTTCTTTACCAAGTCTTTAACAAATGGACTGCACCAATAGAATAAAAATGTTATATAATATCCAAATCCCATCAAACCACTATCATCTAACTTGAATATAAATGAATTTCATTCATGTTTTTTAAGTACTATCGTTGTCATTCTCATTGGCATTGTGTTTAATATTGTTAATATTATTTTTATAAATTTAGTCTAAAAATTTTAGTGTTCGCACAGGTGTCCACGGGCTCCACCGACCAACCATCGCCACCTGGGATCAACAGATCTCCACGTGCGCAGGTATCGTCTGTATTAAAGCATAAATTTAATTTCAAATATGATGAATTGTCTGTGTATATTTATATTTTTCTAACTATGAGGTTATAAATGTGTATGTAGTTGCAAGCACCTCGGCTTGGAAGTTTCGTTATTCCTCCCTCCCCGGCCTTCCGGCCACCTTATATGCTAGTTGTATCCCCTAGCATACATGCCCCATTCCATGCATCCCTCCCCACCCCCTTCCATCCACCCCCCCTCCTATCTAGCACCACAGTTCCATCCAGCTCCCCCTTCCGTTTCATATACTGCGTCACATCACCCCATCCCAACCTTTCCACCACCTCCGTATCAGTTTCGCATGTTCCCACCCTCCCCCATCCGACCACGACACGTCACCCATACACAGTCACCCATCCCTCCATCGCAACACAGACCTCGCCCCCCCCCCCCCCCCACATTCCCCCACCACACTCGCTTCCCCTTCCAGGGTGCCCCGATCCATACTACAGCCAACTGGGGTTTATCGCCCTAGGCCTGCATCTCCACTTCTCCCACCCCAGTCCTATTAATTTTTTAGAATTTACTTCAATCTGATCTAGGATCTTAACTGAGAGAACAACATGTACAACATATCTACAGCATATCAATCATGGACACAATAATGCAAGCACACAAGAGACACAGAGTTTACTTGGGGAAAACCATAAAGGTGAAAAACCCCAATAACTTCCTCAGAGATAGATAGAGCAATGATACAACCCAAGCATAATAGATAGACATCTCCTAGTAGCAGCTTCTCCTCCTCCACAAGTGCGCCACTCTCCTGAGAGTGTGAGAGAGAATAGAATGATGAAATAGAGTGCCTCCCGCACTCTATTTATACTTGACTCAACTTGCCTAATAACCTTTACTAGGTCGGCCTTAACTTAACCACATAACATAATGCTGACTGGGCCGACACCCAATAGGGTGGTATAATAACCCTTTGACCCACATGGCTGACCCCCATTAGGGTGGTCTAATAACCCTTCGACCCACATGACTTATACAAGGCCAACCCCAACAAGGTGGTCGAATAACCCATCAAGTATAAGTTATGACACTTACAATATAAATGACGACACTTCCATATAGAGGAATAAAATCTCTATACGAATACAACCACTTCCGTATAGAGGAATAATACCATCTCTATAGGAGTACAATATACATATATGAAATACATTCCGAGGTTACATATACATCAACAAGTCCATGCCTCCTTCTGCCACCCCCCCTTCTTCCACTGTGCCCCCCAGTGGTGTAGCCACCATCGATGTGGCTATATCCTCCCCTATACCATCCACCCTAGCATCGGAGCAAGTTGTCCAATTGACTGCTCCATCCACCATCCCTAAAGACCAGCCAATTGTGTTTACGATGAGATTGACTAGTTTATGAAAATCTTGTTCAATTTTAATGAAAAATACTATATACATCTAATTTCATCATTTATCTGATTGTTCTAAATGTTGTAGGGTGGCATTGCTGAGAGACTAGGAGCACGGAGGAGGGAGACCCCCTCATGACTTATAGTCTCACATGAGGTGAGTTATCTAAGATTTGAAAAGCATTTTTACTTTCAAATTATGTTTTATACTTGTATAATTGCTAGGAAAAGTTGACATATTATTGTTGTCATTTCAGGGCTCAGGGGGACATGCTCCAAGACACCCGAAGGACCCAGCTTCCTCTAGCATGAAGAAGAGGAAGATCGATTTTGGAGATACACCTGGGAGCTCCGAGGGTGGGCAGGAGGATTAAGAGACCCTCCTATGTACACTAGCCACAATGTGTCATTTTTGGCACGAGTTGCCATATTTTGTATAGGGCACCATGGGCCATATTTTGTATAGGGCACGAGTTGCCATATTTTGTACAGGTCATGAGTTGCCATTATATAGACGTTGGGAACGATGTTCCATTTTTCTAAAAAGTGTACATGATTGGATAATTTTTGCATATTGATAGATGGATCTACACTTGTCTATATGACTTTGTCTTTGATTACATTTTTGCATACATGATTTTGTCTTCGATAACAATGTTATGGAAAAGTTTTCACATACATATAGATGTTATTTCTAGACACCAAGTGACCTCAATATGAGTCCCTTGTATTTGAATGGGTCTTGCATCTTTTCCTTTCAGCAACAACATACCTAACCAAGCAAACTAAGGAGTGATATTTACATTACAAAGTGTTGTGACTTTGAGGCTACAAAAAAATAAATAGGAGACGATGACTTCTTCCATACTTAACCTTGTAATGGTTATAATATTCAGTTCTAACAAGCATTGCGTCACATATTATATCAAATTAACCTATATATATGAGAAATTCATATGTGTGCTTGGATGGAAGGGTTAACCATATCACTTGAATTAGGCATAGGTGCAATTGGATTGAGCAATAAAAGAGAATTGTCAATGTAGTTACATATGGATCATTCTTTGTGTGTTAGTATGTACCTTTAATGAAATCATGGTTAATGTGTTGAACTACTACTTGCACAAGTTGGCATAGACCCTTAGTGTTGATAATGTCTTCAATGTTTTGGTAATATTGATAATCACTCTTTGTAATTTAAGTATCTTGGATTTTTTGATGTTAAGACACATATTGAACATAGTTAACTCAATGGTTCAAGACATCATTTTACCCCATGATCCATGGAAGATTCATTGGAGTCATATGAACCTCATTGTCATCACCTCAACCATGGTCAAAACACCAAGATCCATCCTTAGTAGTCAAAACCTCATGTTGGCACCCATGTCACACTCAAAGATAAACAAATTCTTTTAAAGGGCATGTCTGGGGGTTGAGGGAATCTTGATGGATAATATCCTTAAAACATTTATATTCGATTTGAGGCCTCATATGTCCTCACCTTATCATTTTCAATACCTAAAGACCCATCCTTAGTGCACAAAACCTCTAAATGGAATCCATATCCAAAACAAAGGCCATGTATCCCATCTAGAGAGCTTGTATAGTGATTCAAGGACTTGTTCATGGCTAATGAGCATGCAGATATTCATTTAGGTCCTAATAACCTTTATATTTTTTAATCACCATGCTCGAGGTCTAGAGACCCATCCCTTGTGTTGAAAATCCTCTATTGGCATTGTTGTAGGACACATAATGACACATATCGGTAATACTAATTACGACACATATTGTATAATGGATGCATACATGCATATATGTTGTGTGAGAAGGAGACTATTTAGTGGTGGGAAAGTAAATTGGAAAATTACATGAGAAATTATGCAAGAAGGAATCAACTAATTACTTGTGACAGGTTCTTAGAGTCAAATACATTGGATATAAATAAATTCCTCAAGATAAATAATACATAACCATAAAAGAAGATTGAAATTTGAGGTCAAAACTCATTAATGATGGTAGAATGAACTTGGAGTGATAGATTGGGAAAATTTTAGATGAATGCCTAGATGTCTACACACAAGTTAAAGAAAACAAATGAAAAACTACTAACATTGGGAAAAAATATCCAAAACCAACAATGCAACTAGAACACAATGACCAAGGGAACTTCAAAATGCAACACCACTCCACAAAAGAAGTTGCCTTAGACCTACCTCATTTGGTATGAGAGAAGCCGATTTAGAGACCTAGAGACCTCCCTACCACTTCTCTCATTTGGTATGAGAGAATTTGCTTTAGACCTACCTCACTCATGTCAATGCTTGAGTTTTTGGAGGCCAACCTCCCACCCCACATGTCCTCTTCAACATTTTTTGTTCTGTTGGTTTTATGCCCACCCAAAAAAATTTCATGCTTTGGGTACCTTGAGGTATATCCCCAACCCCAAAAAATCTTATATTATGTTCATTATGTTGGTTATTAGCTTCACCCAACAAAGTTATATTTAATAATACACATATGGCTAGACTTGGTTCCCCATGCTCAATGCTCACTATGTTTAACAACACACTTATCTTAAATTCAATTCATGTCTTGTTAAATATTTCATAATGAAATAGCTATTTGAGAGCACCACCTTAGACCAAGCCATACCATTAATATAAAATGTACATTAGAGAAATGACCTAATTCAATTTACTTCTATAACTCTAACCCTGACCCTCACCCAAACCCTAGCACTAAACCCTCTGTACCCTTTAGATACTTCCTCCAATATGTCCTACCCTTGCTACAAGTAACCCTACCTCTTCACCCTCTCCAAAATGGTGCCACTATCATGATACTCAAAAGATTGATAAATTTACTGAGCAAAACCCTTCATCATCATTGTCATCTCTAGGTTCCTCATCAACATCTCCATCATTATCATCATCATCATCATCATCATCATCATCATCATCATCTTCATCAACGTCTTCATCATCATCAACATCTTCATCATCATTGTCATCTCTGGGTTCCTCATAAACATCCCGATCATCATCTTCTTCTTCATCATCATCATCTTCATCACCATCACCATCTCCATCACCATCAACGTCTTCATCATAATCACCATCATCATCATCATCATCAACATCTTCATCATCATTGTCATCTCTAGGTTCCTGATCACCATCTTCTTCTTCATCATCATCATCATCTTCATCACCATCACCATCATCATCAACGTCTTCATCATCATCACCATCTTCATCATCATTGTCATCTCTAGGTTCCTCATCAACATCCCCATCATCATCATCTTCTTCGTCATCATCATCTTTATCACCATCACCATCACCATCATCATCAACCTCTTCATCATCATCACCATCATCATCATCAGCAACATCTTCATCATCATCACCATCATCAGCAGTAGCAGCATCTTCATCATCATTGTCATCTCTAGTTTCCTCATCAACATCTCCATCATCATCACCATCACCATCACCATCACCATCATCATCAACGTCTTCATCGTCATCACCATGATCATCATCACCAACATCTTCATCATCATTGTCATCTCTAGGTTCATCATCAACATCTCCATCTCCATCATCTTCATCATCATCATCATCATCATCTTCATCACCATCACCATCATCATCATCTTCTTTGTCATCATCATCATCATCATCTTCATCACCATCACCATCATCATCAACGTCTTCGTCATCATCAACATCTTCATCATCATTGTCATCTCTAGGTTCCTCATCAACATCCCAATCATCATCATCATCTTCATCATCATCATCATCTTCATCACCATCACCATCATCATCAACACCTTCATCATCATCATGAACATCTTCATCATCATTGTCATATCTAGGTTCCTCATCAACATCTCCATCATCATCATCTTCATCATCATCATCATCATCATCTCCATCATCATCATCTTCTTCGTCATCATCATCATCATCTTCATCACCATCACCATCATCATCAACACCTTCATCATCATCACCATCATCATCATCATCAACATCTTCATCATCATTGTCATCTCTAGGTTCCTCATCAACATCTTCTTCGTCATCATCATCTTCATCACCATCATCTTCATCACCATCCCCATCACCATCATCAATGTCTTCATCATCATCACTATCTTCATCATCATTGTCATCTCTAGGTTCCTCTTCAACATCTCCATCATCATCATCTTCTTCGTCATCATCATCAACATCTCCATCATCATCATCTTCTTCGTCATCATCATCATCATCATCTTCATCACCATCACCATCACCATCATCATCAACGTCTCCATCATCATCACCATCATCATCATCATCACCATAAGTGCCCAGTCGACAATTTTGCAAATTTGACCCCAATGTGCAAAAATTGCACACTCCCTTACTAAGCAAAACCCTAGTTTCCATGATGGAACTACAAGATGACACCTGGGCCATAGGACCGGAGGAGAGGGACACCCCTAGCACTATCCCTACGTCCTGAATCCAACGGATTCGACGGTTTGTTAATCCGAGCCACAGTCGTCATTCTATGGCTCATTCCGTCTCGCATCCAAAAGGGCTTCAGGGACACGTGTTGGATACCTACCGGGGGCATACAACGCCAACTGTGCAACAAAACTGGGTTCTGGGGAGTCCTTCAAGTGTGTCTAGGAAGGTTCCGACTGGGAACGATAGCCATAAGTTCCTGGTCGATGATTTTGCAAAGTTGACCCCCGTGTGCAAAAATTGCACACTCCCTTGTTGAGCAAAACCCTAGTTTCATAAATGGACCTACAAGGTGACACTTGGGCCACGGGACTGGGGGAGTGGAGCACCTCTAGCACTATACCGACGTCTTGAATCCATCGGAGTTAACGGTTTGTCGATCAGAGCCACGGTCATCATTTTATGGCTCGTTCTATCTCACATCCAAAAGGGCTTCAGGGACACCTATTGGATACCTACTGGGGGCATAGAACTCCAACCGTAAAACAAAACCGGGTTCTGGGGAGCCCCACAAGTGTGTCTAGGCAGGTTCCAGCAAGGAACGATAGCCATAAGTGCCTGGTCGATGATTTTGCAAAGTTGACCCCCATGTGCAAAAATTGCACACTCCCTTACTGAGCAAAACCCTAGTTTCCAAAATGGACCTACAAGGTGACACCTGGGCCATGGGACCGGAGCAGAGGGGCACCCCTAGCACTATCTTGACATCTTGAATCCACTCAATTCAACGGTTTGTCGATCTGAGCCACGGTTGTCATTCTTTGGCTTGTTCCGTCTGGCATCAAAAAGGGCTTCAAGGACACCTGTTGGATACCTGCCAGGGGCATAGAACTCCAACCATGCAACAAAACCGGGTTCCGAGGAGTCTTGCAAGTGTGTCTAGGAAGGTTCCAACTGGGAACGATAGCCATAACTTCCCGATCGATGATTTTGCAAATTTGACCCCGTGTGCAAAAATTGCACACTCCCTTACTGAGCAAAAACCTAGTTTCCAAAATAGACTTACAAGGTGACACCTAGGCCACGAGACCGGAGCAAAGGGGCACCCCTAGCACTATCCCGACATCCTAAATCCAACGGATTCGATGGTTTGTCGATCTGATTCACGGTCGTCATTCTATGGCTAGTTCCATCTCGCTTCCAAAAGGGCTTCAGGGACACCTGTTGGATACCTACCGGGGGCATATAACTCCAACTGTCCAACAAAACCTAGTTGCGGGGAGTCCCGCAAGTGTGTCTAGAAAGTTTTTAGCTGGAAACGATAGCCATAAGTGCCCAGTCAACGATTTTGCAAAGTTGACCCCCGTGTGCAAAAATTGCACACTCCCTTACTGAGCAAAACCCTAGTTTCCAAAATGGACCCACAAGGTGACACCTGCGCCACGGGACCAGAGCACAGGGGCACCCCTAGTACTATCCTGACGTCCTGAATCCAATGGATTCGATGGTATGTCGATCCGATCCACGGTCGTCATTCTATGGCTCGTTCCATATCGCATCCAAAAGGGCTTCACGGACACCTGTTGGATACCTATTGGGGGCATAGAACTCCAACTGTGCAACAAAACCAAGTTTCGGGGAGTCCTGCAAGTGTGTCTAGGAAGGTTCTAGCTAGGAACGATAGCCATAAGTGCCCGGTCGACAATTTTGCAAATTTGACCCCAATGTGCAAAAATTGCCCACTCCCTTACTGAGCAAAACCCTAGTTTCCAAGATGGACCTACAAGATGACACCTGGGCAATGGGACCGGAGTAGAGGGGCACCCCTAGCACTATCCCGATGTCTTGAATCCAACGGATTTGACGGTTTGTCGATCCAAGACACGGCCCTCATTCTTTGGCTTGTTCTGTCTCACATCCAAAAGGCCTTCAGGGACACCTGCTGGATACCTACCGGGGGCATAGAATTCCAACCATGCAACAAAATCGAGTTCCGGAGAGTCCTACAAGTGTGTCTAGGAAGGGTCTAGCTGGGAACACTAGCCATAAGTGCCTGGTGGATGATTTTGCAAATTTTACCCCAATGTGCAAAAATTGCACAATCCCTTACTGAGCAAAACCCTAGTTTCCAAAATGGACCTACAAGGTGACACTTGGGCCACGGGACCAAAGGAGAGGGCCACCCCTAGCATTATCCCGACGTCCTGAATCCAATGGAGTCGACGGTTTGTCGATCCGTGCCACGATCATAATTCTATGGCTCGTTCCGTCTCACTTCCAAAAGGCCTTCAGGGGCACCTACTGGATACCTACCGGGGGCATAGAACTCCAACCGTGCAACAAAACCAGATTTCGAGGAGTCCTGAACATGTGTCTAGGAAGGTTCCGGTTGGGAACACTAGCCATAAGTGCCCAGTGGACAATTTTTCAAAGTTCACACCAATGTGAAGGCCATGCTAATTTTGCTAAAGGGGGCCATTTCTCGTCCGAAGGCCTCTGGGCATGCGTGGCCACCATGGACAGGTCCACAATGGCCACGTGGACCTGTGAGAGTCGACGGAATCCAAGTTCACTCGCCGGTTTGGGTTCTGTACCCATGGAGAAAATCCTTAAAGTGTCCTCGAATGGCCCCTGGGTGCCCAACTAGATTTCCTACAACACCCAAACCGTGGCTTCGGTCGTGAATCCATCGATTTCGGTGGGTCCGGGATGGCGTGTTTTAGCTAGGGGACCCCCAGAAATGGTGCCAATGAGCCATCTCCGGAGCTAGGGTTTTTCTTAGTGAGGACCATTCCAAATTCGCTCAAGGGTGCCATTTCTCGTCTGGAGGCCCCCGAGCATGCATGGCCACTGTGGACAGGTCCACAATGGCCACATGGACCTATGGGAACTGACGAAATCCAAGTCCGCTCGCAGGTTTGGGTTCTGTGCCCCTGGAGCAAATCCTCAAGGTGTCCTCGAATGGCCCCGGGGCGCCTGACTAGAATGCCCGCAACACCCAAACCGTGGCTCCTTTCGCGAATCCGTCGATTCTAGTGGGTTCGGGACGCCAAGTTTCAGCTAGGGGACCCCCCATAGCATGCCTCCAACCCCCAAAAATGGTGCCAATGAGCCATCTCCGAAACTAGGGTTTTTTTCAGTGAGGACCATTCCAAATTCAGTCCAGGTGGCCATTTGTTGCATGGAGACCCCCAGGCGGGCATGGACATAGTGAATAGGTCCACAATGGCCATGTGGACCTGTGGGAGCTGACGAAATCCAAATCCGCTCGATGGTTTGGGTTCTGTTTCCCTGGAGCAAATCCTTAAAGTGCCCCTGAATTACCTCAGGGTGCCCGACTAGAATGCCTGCAACACCAAAACCGTGGCTCCGTTCATGAATGCATTGATTTCAGTGGGTCCAGGATGCCAGGTTTCAGCTAGGGGACCCCCCACAGCATGCCACCAACCCCCTGAAATGGTGCCAATGAGCCATCTTTGGAGCTACGGTTTTAGTTAGTGAAGGCCATTCCAAATTCGTTCAAGGGTGACATTTCTCGTCCGGAGGCCCCCAGGCGTGAGTGGCCACTGTGGACAGGTGGACGTGGCCATTGTGGACCTTTCCACAGTGGCCATGCACGCTGGGGGGCCTCTGGACGAGAAATGGCCCCCTTGAGCAATATTTGGAAGGCCTTCACTGAGAAAAACCCTAGCTCCAGAGATGGCTCATTGGTACCATTTCTAGGGGTTGGCAGCACGCTGTGGGGGGGGCCTAGTTGAAACCCGGCATCCCAGACCCACTAGAATTGACGGATTCGCGAACGGAGCCATGGTTTGGGTGCTGTGGGCATTCTAGTCGGGCACCCCGGGGCTATTCAGGGACACTTTGAGGATTTTCTCTTGGGGCACGGAACCCAAACCGGTGAGAAGACTTGGATTTCGTTGGGTCCACAAGTCCACATGGCCATTGTGGACCTATCCACGGTGGCCACGCACACTCGGGGGCCTCCAGGCAAGAAATGCCCCCCTTGAGTGAATTTGGAATGGCCTTCACTGAGTAAAACCCTAGATCCAGAGATGGCTCATTGGTACCGTTTATGGGGGTTGGTGGCATGCTGTGGGGGGGTCCCATAGATGAAACTCGACGTCCTGATCCCACCGGAATCGATGGATTAGCGAAAGGAGCCACGGTTTGGGTGCTGCAGGTATTATAGTCGGGCACCCCGGGGCCATTCAGGGACACTTTGAGGATTTGCTTTGGGGGCACAGAACCCAAACCGGCGAGCGGACTTGGATTCCATCGGCTCCCACAAGTCCACGTGGCCATTATGGACCTGTCCATAGTGGCGACGCACACTTGGGGGCCTCCAGACGAGAAATGACACCCTTGAGTGAATTTGGAATGGCCCTCACTAAGCAAAACCCTAGCTCTGGAGATGGCTCATTGGCACCGTTTCTGGGGATTGGTGGCACGCTGTGGGGGGTCCCCTAGTTGAAACCCGACGTCCCAGACCCACTGGAATCGACGAATTCACGATCGGAGCCACAGTTTGGGAAATCCTATAAGCATTCGTTTTTCAAAAGTGGTTTAGAGGCTCTTGCATCTTGGAAGTGACCAAGAGTATCTTGCAGTGTGATAAGTATGGCCTTATCCTTAGGCCTTCATGAATTTAAGTCCAACCGTAACAACAGAGGAGAAACCTGAGCTGTTTCTCTAGGTCGTGGGCTTGATCGTATTGGCATAGGATTGAAGAAAAATAATTCGTCATGATTCAAGTGACTTGGGCCATGTGACTCTATTCTGTATTTTCATGTCTGCTTATACTGAACTAGGTTTTTATTTTTATTTTTGTAATGATAGGTTTTACGGACAGGATTCTACTATAAATTGTGTTTGGTGATAAAGGCTTTTACTGTGGATTGTGTTTGGTGACATTTATGGCGACCCCCAAGGAACATATTGAAAAGATCAGGAAAGACAAGTTCTGTGTTGGGGAAAAAGAAAATCCACTTACAGAAGATTTACATCAAGTAGTTAAACAAGTATCTACTGAATTATACACCAGGGATGTGCATTTTTTGATGGAGTTGATTCAGGTAATTACTGAGTTACAATTTTAGTAGTCATTTTATAATCTTACATGTTTTCTCTGTTTGCATGGTAAGATTAGTGTTTTGTTTTGGGTGCAGAATGCAGAGGACAATGACTATGAACCACATGTGGAACCTTCATTGGAATTTGTCATTACAACTGAAGATGTCGCTGGCGTAGGTTCTCCTATGACCTTGATAGCTTTTAACAATGAGAAGGGATTTCAGAAACAAAATATTGATTCTATATGCAGCGTGGGACAATCCACCAAAAAGAATAGTAGGGAAGGTGGTTATATTGGAGAAAAATGTATAAAACAAGCCATAGAATGATGACCGTGGCTCGGATCGACAAATCGTCAACTCCATTAGATTCAAGACATTGGGATAGTGCTAGGGGTTCCCCTCTCCTCCGGTCCCGTGGCCTAGGTGTCATCTTGGAAACTAGGGTTTTTCTCAGTAAGGGAGTGGGCAATTTTTTCACACAGGGGTCAAATTTGCAAAATTGTCGACTAGGCACTTATGGCTAGTGTTCCCAGCCGGAACCATCCTAGACACACTTACAGGACTCCCTGGAACTGAGTTTTGTTGAATGGTTGGAGTTCTATGCCCCCAGTAGGTATCTAGTAGGTGTCCCTGAAGGCCTTTTGGATGCGAGACGGAACGAGCAGTAGAATGATGAATGTGGCTCAGATCGAAAAACCATCAAATCTGTTGGATTCAGGACGTTGGGATAGTGCTAGGGGTGCCCCTCTCCTCCAGTCCCGTGGCCCAGGTGTCACCTTGTAGGTCCATTTTGGAAACTAAGGTTTTGCTCAGTAAGGGAGTGTGCAATTTTTGCACACGGGGGTCAACTTTGCAAACTCATCGACTGGGAACTTATGGCTATCGTTCCTAGCTGGAACCTTCCCAGAAACACTTGCAGGACTCTCCGAAACCCGGTTTTGTTCCACAGTTGGAGTTATATGCCCCTGGTAGGTATCCAATAGGTGTCCCTGAAGCCCTTTTGGATGCGAGACGGAACGAGCCATAGAATGATGACCGTGGCTTGGATTGACAAACTGTCGAATTGGTTGGATTCAGGATGTCAAAATAGTGTTAGGGGTGCCCCTCTCCTCCGGTCCCATGGCCCAGGTGTCACCTTGTAGGTCCATTTTGGAAACTAGGGTTTTGCTCAGTAAGGGAGTGTGCAATTTTTGCCCACGGGGGTCAACTTTGCAAAATCGTCCATCGGGCACTTATAGCTAGCATTCCCAGCCGGAACCTTCCTAGACACACTTGCAGGACTCCCCAGAACCCAGTTTTGTTGCACAGTTGGATTTCTCTGCCCCTGGTAGGTATCCAGCAGGTGTCCCTAAAGGCCTTTTGGATGCGAGACGGAACGAGCCGTAGAATGATGACTATGGCTCGGATCGACAAGTCGTTGAATCCGCTGGATTCAGGACATCGGGATAGTGCTAGGGGTGCCCCTATCCTCTGGTCCCATGGCCTAGGTGTCATATTGTAGGTCCATATTGGAAACTAGGGTTTTTCTCAGTAAGGGAGTGTGCAATTTTTGCACACGGGGGTCAACTTTGCAAAATCGTCGACCGGGCACTTATGGTGGTGATGATGATGATGGTGATGATGATGGAGACGTTGATGATGATGGTGATGGTGATGGTGATGAAGATGATGATGATGGAGATGGTGATGGTGATGGTGATGAAGATGATGATGATGGAGATGGTGATGGTGATGAAGATGATGATGCCGAAGAAGATGATGATGAGGAACCTAGAGATGAAAATTATGATGAAGATGTTGATGATGATGATGATGGTGATGATGATGAAGACATTGATGATGATGGTGATGGTGATGAAGATGATGATGATGAAAATGATGATGATGATGGAGATGTTGATGAGGAACCTAGAGATGACAATGGTGATGAAGATGCTCATGATGATGGTGATGATGATGAAGATGTTGATGATGATGATGATGGTGATGATGATGATGAAGAAGAAGATGCTGATGATGGAGATGTTGATGAGGAACCTAGAGATGGCAATGATGATGAAGATGTTGATGATGATGATGATGATGGTGATAATGATGAAGACGTTGATGATGATGGTGATGGTGATGAATATGGTGATGAAGATGATGATGATGAAGTTGTAGGTATAAAGCAACTTCTAAATCATTGATATGAGTGAGGTAGGTCTAAATCAACTTCTCTCATCCCAAATGAGAGAAGTGGTAGGGAGGTCTCTAGGTCTCTAAAGCAGCTTCTCTCATACCATATGAGGTAGGTCTAAGGAAAATTATTTTGTGGAGTGGTGTTGCATTTTGAAGTTCCCTTGGTCATTGTGTTCTAGTTGCATTGTTGGTTTTGGCTATTTGTTCCCAATGTTAGGAGTTTTTCTTTTGTTTTCTTTAACTTGTGTGTATACCTCTAGGCATCAATGGTTGCTGGTTGATTAAAATAAGCTTGTTGTTGAAGCCAATGAGGGATTCCTAGATGTTTTAGAGATTATAGGTTTGCTGAGGAAACCCTAGGAGTTATATGGTAGGGATCATGAAGATATAACCACTGGTGAAGATAAGGGAAGAGACATGGCTAGAGTTTGCATGAGAAGATATTATTTCCTTTATTTAATAGAATGTGTAATTCTCATCATAAATGTGTCATAATGTCTAAGAGTAATATTCCATAACTATGAAAAAATATAACATAACCTTACACAGAAAAAGCGAAGCTATTAATTGTCATAATTGTAAGGAATCTATAATACTAGTATACCCACTTGGAGTCCAAATACCCCCTAATAAGGGTACATGTGGTGGTTCAAGGATTCTAGGGCTAGATTAGGTTTCTAGGATTCTAGATCAGTTTCCTAGGGTTAGATTAGTGTTTCTAGGGCTAGTTTAGGTTTCTAGGACTAGATTAGGTTTATAGTGTTCTAGCTTAGTTTTCTAGTGTTAAATTAGTGTTTCTAGGGTTAGTTTAGCTTTCTAGGATTTCTAGGGATAGATTAGGTTTCTAAACATTAATGACAAAGGGTGAAATGATGACATGGCAGATGGATGTATCTCTATGTATGTATCTCCATGTATGTATGTATGTATCTATATGTATCTCTATGTATGTATGTATCTGTATTTATGTATCTCTATCTATGTATGCATGTATGTATGGAAAAGACATGTATGTATGTATGTATCAACAAAAAATGCATGTACCAACAAAATAACATAAAACTACACATACCTCGATGTAGAAAATAACATTCTTTGATGCAATTCTTTCTCTTATGTAAAGTTGACTGGCTTCATTCAATAAATCCATCTGGATCCTCTCTATTGCTAATTGTCTCCATCAATCTCTCTTGCTCTGAATGAGGCAGGTAGTAGCGTACCTTGGTTGAGCTCTTGCTTGACATTATCTGAAGATGGATGTTTGTGCCAACGATCAAGTTTGTGAAGTGATACACCACTGAACCTGGTCTGTAATCCATGAATACATGCCCACTATTCTTTATTGATTTCCCATCTAGTGTAAGATATTCCCCCTTAACCACCATCGAGCCAATAGGAAATTCAATGCCTTCACCGTCTATTAATGATGCGTAGAGGGTTTTCTTACCTTGGATGCACCATGCCAACCAATAATTCGTGCCCCATTCATTGTCTTTTGGGGAAACAACTGCGTATATGTGTCCTGGTTGTACAAGATCTGAGATATGGTCGTAGTCTGTCAAAATCACTGACTCACCCTCCTCTAACTGGGTTGTTTCAACAACTGTACGTTGGTCTACTACAAGTGACACACGATCCCATTCATCAACCCAGTCCATGCATTCGCATTCATCCCATTCGCCACTACTGCAAGGGTTGCAAAAGCATGTAAGCTTTTGCGTCCATATTTCAAATAAGGGGTTGTTTGAGCTTCGAACTAAATGAAATCCATGTGTTCCATGTACTGTGCCACAACTATAGGAATGCGATCGATCTATGTCAACCACTCACCAAAAATTTCTTACCACACGTCCTGCCACCGATGATGTTTGTTGATCTCTTGCTCGGTATGAAAATGTTGTAGAGCACCATTGAACTATGGATTCTGTATCTCAAATATGAGGTTCCCTGTCAAACCTCATCTCTTCTCTTCATAGTGCAGTCTTGATGCATGCACCGGCCTCATCATGCTCGCCTTTGCCATGCTCAGTCTCAAAATAGTTCCAGATATGCGGCACACTATAAGTCTTATGCAAAATACTCATCCATTGGAATACTCAGGCATTTTTGAACTGGACCACACAACCATCTGACCATATCCAATGCTAATCCATCTGTATATCTCTCTCCTTCAACTGATCATAGAAAATTCGAAAACAATGTTGCACATAATGCAGATCATGGGTTCTATCATCATTTATGTAAAAGTTTATCTCCTTTAGTATTATCCTCTTGTCATTGCTGCTCTCTGGCCCATGCCTATACATAATATGTACCATGATGCTGACTTGGTCTGAATGGTAGTATTGACTCTGGATTTCATTTTGTGGCTAAAGGGTGTAATTTTCTGCAAAATCCACAATTGACACTATGGTTCCAACAGGAAATGTGTCCCTGCATTTTCTGTACTGCTCATCTTGCCATCGTGCTACATGCACATGTTGAACATACTGCTCTGTTTTCTCATATAACTTTGTCAAGAAGTCACATACCAGTACCTGTTACCATGAAAAAAAGGGAAATATTACAATGTGGCCTTTGGAAAAATGTATATGTCATAAATTGAACATGTAATATGAAAAATATGCAATATTCATTTGTACCTGTGACTTCACTAATGCAATCTTTTTACTTTCCATGGCACTGTCTAATTGATAGGTTATGTGCTTGAAGCTCTCTATCTCCACACCCATCCTGCCAAATTCGTGCTCCTTGCTTTCATGAATGCAACGGTTCAAAAGAGAAAACCCACTGCACCTAGAACATGTCCCATATAGACACGATTTTTCATAATATTTTGGTCCTTCGGGCCTTGGACACATGATGTTGTGGATAAAGTCTCTTGATGCATTCGATGGTAGTATGGATCCATTGCAACCCTGTACAATGTTAGTATGCAAATCACAAAATATATGTTTATATGTGTCATAATAATATTCATAGTCTATGTGGTATCTACAACAAAAGGTGTTCCGATCAATGCATATATAAACGTACCATGGTTTCCATTTCTCAAAGGACCTTTGGCCTAGGTTCAATTGTGTGTGCTCATTCCTGAATCTCTCATAGATTTCAATCTGTGTGGTGTCAAGGAAGTGTTTAACATGGAGTTCACGTTCAGTAGAACCTTTTCTTAGCTTTAGCACGTCTCTTTGGTTTGTTGAAGGTCTAGTATGATCATGCCAAAAAATTTGTACTAACTCCTTAACAACATCAATTAGCTTCTTGTCTGCACGAGGCAACCTACCAACAAAATCCCAACAATCGTTTCCACCCGGAGTGTCAAGATTTTCTCTTATAAGAGAGTACTTTTTAATAGTTTTCCTATTTAATTTGAGTATGTGAGAAGTGTGTGATAGCAAGCGACATTGCCTTGTGGACTTGCTTACAATTGATTCCGCTAAAACACGACGAGCCGCACAAAGATCTTTTGTACGAGACGTCTTCCCAATCGCACTAAATGCATATTGGATATTTCTAACAATATGACTGCTAGCCTCTGAACTTTTAACCATCTTTATGCCCAAAATTCTCCTAACAACAGCTAAACAACGTGACTTTAACAAACATAGCAATAATTGACATTTACCTGCATCACCTTTGGATTCAAAATATTCTTTGACAATTTTGTTGCATTTCCATTCGATAGTGCGTTTTTGCAACTTACCTTCAAGCCCCGACATAGCACTTTCATCCACATGAATACGTATAGGAGTTCTTCTTCTTGCACTGGACAGTCGAGGTAGGGAGGGTGGACATGAGACATGAATACCAGAGCTTGTTTGTTGTGGTGCTTCATTCACAGATTGGGCCATAATGGGAGTGTGGTCGACATGGTTGTGGTATTCTTGGGGAGATTGGAAATTAAGCAAGGCTTGTATGTCCATCTCTACACATGCAACATCTCCCAAAATTCTTGTGTCATGACGAACTTCAACATGAATCGTTGATGGATTGTTGGTTGGAGATTGTGTTGATGTTGGAATTTGAGTTGGGTCCATTGGATGCAACCACTTTACCTGTGGTTCTGAACAAGAGGTTGTCATGTCAACAACTGTGTTAGGATCAATGGCAGGATCCGGGGAAATGATAGGACCATGTCTCAATCTTTCCATTCCCAACCTGGCCTTTTCTCTTAAGTCATTGACCTTTTCAATGGGAAGATTCCTTCTATATTTTTTTGTTGCGTTGCGTGAGTTTCCCATCTCCAAAAGTCTCTTTAACAAAACTATCAGGCCTACCCCTACAAAAGAAACAAAAAATAAGATTTTAGTGCCATTATATAATGAACTTGACACATTCCAACATAACTTACCACTTTACAAATTAACACATACAACTATAGACTATGTTGGTTTATTTGTGTTCGAATAAACATCATTATCTCTTACAGTTCCATTCAATATAGATGATGGTTGGTCAAGTGTAGAGTGGAGAAACTAGTGTCTTTCCTAGCCATGAATTCATAAAAATTATGGTAGTAACACCCTACAACAGAGATGGCTAGAGATGCCTTGGGAATATTTTGATAGTTTTTCTACATCAAATAAGGTAAAGAGAATAAGTTTACTAATTACACAATGAGGAGGTTGCAAATTCCCCCAAGGAATTCTTATTGGTTTACATCATATGTTTCACCTTAATTAGTTGCATTTTTTTCTTTCTCACTTAATGTTATCAACTCTAAATTTTGCACCTAGTTTGATTGCTTTGTCTTCATAATGGCATGATATATCCTTCCATTTGAGGCAATGTCCTTTACCATCATAAATTACTAGGTTATATAACACCATAAGGAGTTGAAGAAACAACAACAAACTATTTCCTTATCTATAAACCTTGAGATGATAGAATGTGATTTTGAGTTTAAAATACCCATGGTTGAATTCAACAATGCATCACAATATAATGAATGTATACTTTGTATTGTGCAAAACCTTAAGGAGGATGCAAATGTTTCTAACAAGGATCATGGTCTTGGGAAGGGTGATTAGGGGGAATATAATTTGACCTTTCAATGTGCAATATTTAGGGTAGGGAGGTGTTGGAAAGTGGGGAACTAGGGACTATACCTATGATCATGTTGGATAGAGCATGAAGTGGGAAAGTCTTGGTATTTGGAAAAAAAATCATTATTAAAGGTGAGGGGATATTGTAAGGACGGTAAATATGGATGAATAATATCATATTTGGATTCATAGAGAAAGGAAAGGTGCATATACTTACAGATATCCTCCTTCCATACAATGGTATTGTATAAGAGATGAGAGAGTTGAGGTTTTGTGGATGAGTTGAAGTGATATTTTTAGTCATGTTTAGTGAGTGTGTAGTATTTTTTGCTAGCATAATATGAGGTGAAAAGAACAAAATTAACTTGGGAACTAATTACACAATGAGGAGGTTGCATACTTCATCTTGTCTAGTGTTCATATGAGTTTTTTTAGATGTGAACTTGGGAATTCTTCTTGTCAAATTCATTGTTGTCTATGCATGGATATTACTGTAGGCATATGATAAAAACAAAAAGGCATGGGAGAATCTCAAATATTGTGAATGAAAAGAATTATTTACAATT